>PVJH01000476.1:0-310639 GCA_004026705.1 Nesogale talazaci
GGGGGGGGACTACTTCCTTTCCCTGTTTATCACTGGGGTCACCTCCCTCTCCTGACCTTTGTTCAGGATCCTCAGTCACAGCCCCGAATGCCTCAGGGCCACAAAGTGCATGTCTGAGAATGCTACATCTGTGGACCCAACATGAGATTTCCTGGGGCCTGGGTTGGGGTAGGTCAAGACTTTGAACCCAACCCTCTGCATAACTGTTCTGAAGTTTATTTTTTGTGGGGAGGGGTTGTCAATCTTTGTCAAACTCACCACTCATATTCCCAAAATGCCTACTACCCCTTGCTTCTGCTTTAGAGCATCCCTCACCCAACCCCCACGAGAGAACCCAGAGTGAGGAAAGGGATGGTGGCACCTCTGGGGCCACCCCAGGGGACACATAGTCTTGACAGCTGGAGAGGTTTTTGTGGGGTCCTCTGTGCTGGAGGCCATCTCTGCCCTGCCTTTGGGTCCTCATCTGCCATCACTCCTTCCTTGCAGTGGACATTTACTGACCTAAGGAACTTTCCGCTGGAGCCTGACCCTCAGGGTGGCTAGGTGTAAATACAGAAATAGCACATCTCATGAAACTCCCTGGAGACTCCTGTGCCTGTAACAGCAGAAGAGTGAGCGCAGGACCTTCACTATGGGGTTTGGAGGGCATCCCCAATCTTTGTCAAGTTATCGTATTACTTCTGAAAAGTGCCACCACACCTACCTCTCTTGGCTGACAGGAAGCTATGTCCCCTGGCCAAAACGATGGTGAGTACCTTCAGTGGTTGTTTGGGGGTTGCTTGTTGTTATTTGTGGTGATGGTGGTGATGGTGGTCATTTGACTGCTGGTTAAATTCAGCTCATAGGGAGCATCTGTACTGAAAGCAGCACCAGCCCCTACTCCAGACTCACAATTGCCTCCTCACTGGAGCCCAGTGTTGCAGCCATTGTGGAGGGCCTGCCTCTTTTTTGTGGCTCTGGTGTTTTACCATGTCCTTCTCCAGGGAGTGATATCTGCTGACAACGTGTTCAGAGTACATGAGAGGAAGTCTTGCCATACTTTCCCCTCAGGAGAATTCTGGCTATACTCCTTTCCAGAGAGATTTGCTGGTTCTTTTGGCGGTCCGTGGTACTCTAGGTATTCGTCACCAGTACCATGATTCTATCATATCAGTTATTGTTTGCTTTTCCTTATTAAATATTCTACTTTTATATGCATATGAAATAACATGCTTGGGTCAAGCTCACTCTAGGCCTCACATTTTAAGAAAGTTTTATGTAGTATATATACTTAGTACAATTCATCCTTTATCTGTCATCCACTGCTTCCGTGAGCATTGCTTGTAGATGCAAACAAGATCAAATTCTTGACAATATCAATCATAATGTTTCATTTATCATGATATTACCTATTGGTATAATTTTTGTTAAACTTGTTTGCTTTCAGTAAGCAAGGGTCTGTCACCTGCACATCGAAGGCTATGCTAGTAAGCAATCTTCTAATTCTGATTACACATTCTTCTTTGTATAGTCCAATTTCTCTGATTATTTGCATGACATGCAGATTGACTAATGAGGGAGGGAAAATTCAATCTTGATTCACACCTGTTCTGATTGTAAACCAACAAGTAGTACCTTCCCTAGTTTGTACAACTGCTTCTTGATCCATGTAAAGGTTCCTCATGAGCACAATGAAGTGTTCTGGAATTCTCATTTTTTCTCAAGGTTATCCATAGTTTGTCAAATATCTTTACATAATCAATGAAACAAACAGAAGTAAATGTCTATCTAGTACTGCTTGGGACCTCCTGATGTTGACAGTAAGAGTATGGTTGTTTGGGTTCCTTTCTGGGCCAAGTGGTTGGGACTTGAGATTAGCCATGGCTACGGCTAATTGTGTTTAGCCATGAGATCCCCAAGAGAAAGTGAATGGAACTTTCCAGCATGGAGTAGAAATCATAGAGAGTTTTCTGTGAAACCCTCCCCTCTCTGGAATGAGAATTCCCCTTAGTCTGCCATCAGAGTCCTTGCTGAGCAGCAACATCAGGGACTTGTCCCACTGTCAGTTTGAATTTACTCATCTCAGACCAACACCCTACCCTCTCTGTTACCCACAAGCCAGGAATGAAGGGTGGAACATCCTACCAGTTTTGCCCAGCGAATTAGCAGATGAATGGCAAGACCCAGCTAGGTTCAATGGATCTATTCTGTTGTGGGATGGATAGACCCTTAACTCATCACTAATGAGCATCCTCATCTTGCATCCTGGATCCGTCATGTAATGGGCCTGGGTGATGCATCCTTTCTGCCAGATCCACGCATTAGAGCAACTGCTTTGTTCCTAGGCTCGGTGCTAGACAGGGTATCTGCTGAGCCTGCAGCACGCTGTGGGCTGTCCAAGTACTCCTTCCCACTCGGCCTCTTTTCCCACCAGACTGAGGCTTTGGAGACCATTTGTTCTAAAAGGTCCTTTACTCAGAATAGTCTGTGCGGTGTGATTTGGGGAGGTTAAAATTTTAGAAGTTCTATAACATGGTGTCTGACTACCATGGAGCACAAGAGGTCAGTGGATAGCAATTCTACAGGACTCTATATGGCAGGGTAGAGCTGTGCCTGTGAGCTTCTGAGACTGTACCTCGTTATGGGAGTAGAAAGTCTGATGTTTCTCCTGTGAAGTGATGGGTGGTTTAGAACTGCTGACCAATGTGTAACCCTTCTGCCACCAAGACTCCTTATAATACTGCATAGTCTTGTAATTATCACTGGACTTGGTAAGAAATGTGTTTACAGTTCCAGTTTTATCAAGTATATGTAGAATCCATCTATATAGCTTCAAGGGATATCCTTTACCAAGCTTGAGCTTCATGAATCCCTCTAGATATAAATATAATCTCCAGGCATAACTATAAAGAGATTTCAGATAACTATAAAAACATTTCAGGTAGTTTTTAGTATTTTTTGTTTTGTTTATTTTTTAAATGATTCTATTGGGGCCTCCTACAACTCTTATCACAATCCATACATCACTCCATTGTACGACAAGAACATTTGTACCTTTGTTGCCACCAGCATTCTCAAAATATTCTCTTTTTCTTAAACTCTTGATATCAGCTTCTCATATTTCCTCTCCCTCCCTGCTCCCCCTCCCTCATGAACCCTTGATCATTTATGAATTATTATTATTTTGTCATATCATACACTGTGCGATGTCTCCCTTCACATACTTCCCTGTTGTCTGTACTCCACGGAGGAGATCATATATAGATCTTTGCAATCAGTTCCCTCTCTCTACTCCCCCTTCCCTCCACCCTCCCAGTATTACCATTCTCACCACTGGTCCTAAAGGAATTAACTCAGGAGTCAAACTGATGCAATCAATTCATTTTCCCATAGAGACTTGACATTATTCCATGTTTACTCAGATCTACTCTCTGAGGGGCTGCCTTAGATTTAGAACCCCATTCTGCTTTAGATTTTTAAAACTATTCTCTCCCCTAGCCAGCATGTACTTTCTTTTGCAGGCTAAGGATTCTCAGTAAATTCACTGCCACCCCCCTTACCCCTCATATATAATATATTATGCCAGAAAAATGAATCATAGTAATTCTACATAGTGTTTTCCTGATTGAAAATCTTTATGGCAGCAGATAGCAACAGCTTTGTCCTGCAAAACAGCTGATCCAAAGAAACGCTGACCAAGGCATGGTTAGCAGCCTATGGGGAACCACTATGCCACTAGGACTTCCACTATTTCATGTATCTTTTGAAATTATATAATGAATTAATATCTATATATGAATATTACTTATATAATTTATTATACATGGATACATCAAATATATGTATATATGTGTACATATAACAATATCATGTAGTATGTCATTGACTACCAAACATGAAAATCCCTGAGAGAGACTAAGTATTTTACCTAGCTGGTATGTGAGTGAGTTTATTGGAGTGTGTGTACACACACACATGCACATATACACATCAGGGGCTTTAAAACATTTGTGGCAAAACTGAATGGTAAGATACTAGAAATTTTCCATGAACTTTTTGAAAACCCTACTCTTTTGAACACACCCTTGCACGCACACACACACACATGTGAGTGTGTGTGTGAAATGGTAGGGTATGAATTATACAAAGTTATTTTTCATTCTTCCTCTGTTGTTTCCAAATTATAACTTTGGAGAAAAGTAACTGGGATATGAAGGTCATCTTGGTAGCTACAGCAAATGCCCATATAAGGAGACTTGATATCTTTACAGTATTTGTTCCCCAACATTGAACCTAGCATCCCACCTTATTTATTGTGAGCGCCCCCCCCCCTCAACAGATCTATAAGTAAAAATTTTATTTGCTTTTACTGGTCTTGTACTTTTCTGTGAGATTTTCTCATGTGTCAATTTAGAATTTGGTTGCTGTTCAGAAGGAAGTATTTTTATTATTCATTCTAATAATTTGTGACAAGATCACCAACTTTCTTAAAGTGATCCAAGTTCATGGAGATTTACACCTATGCTTTCCTATAGGGCTTTTGTAACTCCATTTACATATGGAGTTTCATCCATGTGGGATATGTATTTTAAATACGTAAGGTGAGATACTGGACCACTTTCCTTTATTTTAGATTATCTGAATTATTGTTGAATGAATTATTCTCTTGTAACATTTTTATTTCTGTATATTTGGTAGTAATATCCTCATATTATTCCTGATGTTAATTGTGAAGATATTACTACCAGTCATTTGAAAATAAAAAGTATTATAGTAACATCATTGTGAGGAAATTCTGTTCTACTCCAAGTTTGAGATGTGAAGTGGGTCTTTTCAAGAAATGATATTTCATTTATCAAATTATTTATCTGCATTTATCGAGATAATTTTATGCTAATGTTCTTTGCCTTTTAACAGAGTAGCACATTGATAGTTATATATTAAACCAAGTTCATATACTTTGGATAAATCTCATTTGACAAGGTGTATGCTGCATTTGTTGTTAGGTGCTGTTGAATTTATCTTCAACTCATAATAAGCATATGTGGCAGAGAACTGCCCCATTGGGGTTTCTAGGTTATAATCTTTATGAGAAGAAGCCCTTGTACCATACTAGGTTGTGCATGCGTCCACTAATTCCAAGGTCAGCAGTTTGATTCCACTAGGCATCCTGCCTGCTCCAGTAAAGAATTAGAGTTTCAGAAACACACAGAAGTGGTTCTGCCCTGTTATATTGGGTTACTGTGAGTCAGAATCAACTCGAACTGCTGGAATGGTCTAACGTGATAACCTTTTGTTTAGCAGGCAAGTGGTTAACACTTGTGCAACCAAGACTTGTGCTCCTTTTATCATTTGTGATTCTTTACTGTGTTCCTTCCCTCAGACTGATTGGTGAAAGGTGCCATTCTAATGTTTTTGGAAGAATTGGCAAAATTTGGCGCATTCAATCTATAAATATGGGTAGAATTCACAAATATAGTCTCCTTTTTTCCTTCCCCCCTTCTTTTTCTTCTCTTCCTTCTTATTGATTAAATGATTATAAAACTTAGACTTAATGCAAAGCAGGTTGAATATAGAAGGGAAAAACATACCAAACCTGATAGATAGTCTGACAAAAAGCTACAGGAAGTCCTTGGGTTAAGCATATTGACCCACAGCATGACAATTTGCACTTGATCTTCAAAATTATGTCAATTTACCCTTTATTGGAAAAGGTTGAACCAACCTCTGCTTCCCTTACTTTGAAAAGGTTGAACCAACCCCTACTTCTAATAAATTCTTCATCACAATCATTTTTGCTTGCTGTATATGAGGCTTTTAAAGCATGGAAAAAGCTCTGCACTTTTTCTTGTGCTAAATCAAGATCAGACACTGCCCTCACCTCCATTTGAAATCATAGAGACCCGATAGGAGGAGCTAGAGTGCCCCTTTGTGTTTCTGAGATGCTAAGTCTTGATGGGAGTGGACAGTGTTCTCTCTCTCTCTCGCAGAGCAGCTGGTGGCTTCAAAGTAGGACCTTGTGGTCAACAGCTCAGCACTTACGGCACTGCACCACCAGGGAGCCTTTCTTTCACTAAAGTAAGATGAACTAGCATCCCATTCAAAGCCCACTGCCAGAGAGTCAATTCTGATTCAAAGTGGTCCTCCAGGACACAGCAGACAGGCCCCATCAGATTTCCAGATCGCCATGGAAGCATCGGGCCTCCTTGTTCTCCTGTGTAGCAGAGGTTGGTTCAAGCCAGCAATGGGTTTGATGGTTAACTTTTGTATGTCTTCCCCACTGTGCCACCAAATGCTGCCTGAGTCACATAAATGTTGACCTTAAGGACATACTTAGGAATGGGTGCCATTCCTAACCATAGGATTGCCTATGAGCTGGTCTTTATATTCATGAGGGAAGACATATGAGAGAAGGGGAAAAGACTATTTATAGGTAAAAGCCCCAGGAAATGGAAATAGAACCCAGGGAACTATTTCTTTCATTTTTAATACCTATTGAATTATTCATTTGTTGAATAATTTTTAATTTGTTGATCTCTTTTTTAAAAAGTCTCCATATTAACAGTTGAATCTTTTGTGTGTCAGAACTAGCTAAAACTTAGGTTTTCTGCCTGCTGACAAGTGTGTCTAACAAATCTGGACAAGAGCAATGTTTCCATCTCTCTATCACAATGAACAGTGGACACTTAGACACCCGATTATCCTTTACCCTTCATTCATTCTAAGACTTAAAATGGAAAATTGTTCCTTCTCTAATAGAACATAAAAAATCATAACAAATCCGCCTGATTTGTTACCCTTGATGAAAACCTCCCTTAAGTACAATTTTATCAAACTTTTGGAATGGATTCATATGAATATGGAAGTTAGATAAGTCTTTACCAGTATTCATGCAAAAGCTCTTCCTTTCTAGTTATGGTCTGGGGAAATATACATCTGGATACTCACTTGCAGAATAAATATTATGAGACGAGTTTGCCAAACTGAAATGATATGAATTTATCAATGGTGATACTTATTACTGAGATCTAAGCACCAAATGTGTTTGGAAGAGGGCACTAAGGTGGCTACCAAAATGAGAAACAGTAATAATGGCTTCACTCCTTTGCCCACCTTCCAGTGATCTTCTCAATCCTACAGGTAGGTATGCAAAGTTAAACATATAGAGCCCAATACATAATCCAGAGAGAGTACAATTCACCCCATGAAGTCAAGGCAGCATGGACTACTGACACCACTGCAGCCTTGTATATTTTGTCTAGTAAAATCCACTATCCCCACATGTTCTGCTGCAATAAATGTTTCCTGAGGTTGGAAATATTTTTGTTTAACAAGGTGATGTAGGAAATTGGCTTTTAAGCTCTTCCTTCGGTTTCTGAAACAGGATTCAGTAGGCTTAGAAAGAAATGCCTAAGATTATTCTTTGCCATCTGCACTACTGGTTCTGAGTCTGTTTAGATACAAACCTCTCAAGCATATGTGGTGTCTGTAGTAGCACTTAGAAGTGAGTGGCCCAGACGAGCTCAGATCATTCTGTTCCTGCATTACTAGCTTGACAGGTCATTCTTCTCGCCTTCTCTTCAGTGTCCTGGTGCATTTCAGCAACAGAAGACTGATAGACTTTACACCAGACTAATTATTAGATTACAAAAGGCATTAATGACAATTGATGATCTCTCAACTTTATGGGGACCCACCATTCCCCTTACTTACATTGCTTAGCTAACTCATCCAAAGAGTTGGAATAATCCTTCCTTTTTCTACTTGTCAGTATCTGTTATTGAACTCGTACTGTCCCGTGTCCCTTCCTAGATGCCATCTTCTGGTTCTTTCATTACACAACCATCTATTTAATAGCTAAGTCCACACCAAAGATATACCAGCCTGTATGGCCCAAGGATTATAAACAATAAGACCCAAATCTTAAGGAGAGAATGGCACTAGTGTTTAAATTCTAAACACCTGGTTTTGGGAAGCTATTACCAGTACCCCTACATGTGTTAAGCCCCCAGCATATCCTCACTGTCTATACACTGGGGGTGTGAATGACCCAGTTACAGTTAGAAGCTGCACTTAGACCAAATGTAACACCTTGATATTAGATCACCCTTTGGTCTCAATTTCAATTTATTCTAACATTCTAGAATAAAATCTCTGAAATTTTAGAATAAAATCTAAAAGCTAGGGCTGAGGCCCGGTGGGGTAAGTGGTTGAGTGCGGGACTGCGGCCCACAGGCTTGGTGATTTATATCCAGTGGCAGCTCTCAGGAGCAACACTGGGTAGTGCCCAAGACCACCAGAGGCAGTGATGCCCCCCCAAATAAAATCTAAAAGCTATGTATTTCATAGATTGAGGTCTTTCTCTGTTTTATCTAGTCTGTGTTATTGAGTTCCTTTTTGTGTGTGTTCTCTTTTAATATTTTTTTCTGGGAGGGGGACCCAGATTGGACAAATTCATGAAGAGAGTAAGTGAACTAGTAATAACCCAGAGGCCCAAAAGCAGGGGAGAAGAGTCAACAGTATTAAATACCAGAAGGAAAAAATATTCATAAGTTCAATGTAGTGATGACTGCACAACCCTTCTTTATTTTATTTTTTATGCTGTGGTCATTATAGCTCAATAAAAGGATTAAAAAACCAAATTAGATCTTTATCTAAAAAATGAACCCTCACAAGTGTTGTCTTTGCAACACGGCATAGCCCATATCCCTGGGGTTTCTCTCACACAGACAGCTATGTATGTTTGTCTTCTATGGTAGCATCCAGGAAGAAGTACATTTGATAGAGATTTTTGACATTTTGTTGCCACCATCTTTCTTACTTAAAACTCTCTTTTCATTAAAAAAAATAATGCCATGTGGCGAAAATCTCCAGAACAAGGCACTCACCTCTCAGCAGTGGTTGCGTGTACAATTCAGCGGCGTTCACAATGTTCAAGTGGTACAACGACAGGCTAGTCTCTGAGAGAGCTGAGCTTCCAGGCACAAGAACAGGAGGTCTTCTTAGCAGCTACCTTGAAGGTCCACTAGGACGGCTATTCTGTACCTTCTAGCAGCAAGAGTTTCATCCTAAAGGCAAGTAGATCCGCGCTTCTTAAAGTGGGAGAGCAACGACCTGCCAGCACACTCCCCTTTACCACTGACCCGCTGCACCAGCAGCTTGCAGGAGCCCAGCTCCTCCCCTGCACGGCCAAGTTTTTCCTGTGCTCTGAAACAACCCAAACAGCCCAATTTCTTATCTCACTGATGTCTGGGAGGGAACTCTTGTGTGGGCAGCGTAGTGCAGAAATAACCAGGCCTGAAGATTACCATTTTGCTTTTCATTTTCCTCTTTACCTGCTTTGTTTTCCAGTCCACTCCCTGGACCCCCCATTTTCCCTGCCTCACTCTAGCATTGGTGGGGACCACAATCCCCCTAACAGCCTGGAGGACTCTGAAGAATATGCCATGAAATGGCTAGAGACAAAATTCAGAAGATGGTGTCCAGGCCGCTTCAAGAGCAGCACAAGTGAGAACAATTGAAGAAGTTTAAAACTAAAATCTGTAATCCAGAAAGATTCCTCAAAGATAAATGATGAGATCACAGAATTAGGCAACTTAGAAAACACCTGAGAAGTGGAAGGGAAGAAGAGGAAAAATGAATTAGAGTGCTCCAAGTCAAGCAATTGTGACTAAACTGATTAGAAAACAATCAACAAAAACAGTGATTGAGGTTTTTCTCTGGTTTGTCTAGTCATTGTTATTGGCTATTTTTTGGTTTTGTAATTGTTTGTACAATTCTTCTTAATATGATTGAACTATTAAATTATATGGCATGTGAGGTATATCCCAATAAAAATATTTCAGAATATTTATTTTAATGTCTGATTTCAGAAGCTTGGCTGCATTTTCAACTGCATCTTACCATTCTTAGAATAATATGCATACGTGCCCTGGAAACTAGGTTGACACCATATAATGAATGTCATTGGACAATAAACATCTTTTATACAGAAAGGTAAAGGGATCTTTTCATTCAGACAAAATTCATTTTTGTTATGGAACAGATGTACTGCTTTGCTTCAGTTCTCCCACGGTTTAACTTTCCTGATCGCCTTCTCCTTGTCAATTATCTTTCCATGGTTTCCACAGTCTGTGTTTTCTTAGCGCTACTTCTGAATACCTTGGTAAAGAAACCTGAGTTTGCTTCCTGGGCAACACAGCTCATGCTTGTGTGTTTCTGTGATGCTGTGTAAGTTTCTGTGGAACTTCTGATGCACTAGAAAGAAAGATCTGGTGATCTAGTTCTGAGAATCAGCTAAGCCAGAACTTCATGCATCACAAAGCTCTGGTTCACAACTGATCATGAGAAAGACATAGAAAAAGGGCTTAATTTAGTTGTGCTCGTGTTGCTATGGCAGCTACTAACACTAACTCTATTGCCATAAAGTAGTTATAATTCTTTCTTGGACTCCACATTTGTGAGTTCTCTATCTTCAAAGCCTTAGTATTTTCCAAGATTCTTTCTTTGCATTCTTCTTTTTACTCACTTTCTGTATGAATGTTAGTTTTTTCATATTGGACAAGTATAGCTCTATGGAAATCTCCTTCAAATCCATCTTTGTAGTGATTTCCCTGACCAAAAAGTACAAGTGCAGTTGTGGGCCAAAAATGAGATATTAGACTTTGACATTAGAGAGACAAAACCGTTTTTGGTGTTGTTAAGATGTGTGGGATGTGATGGGAGAAGGTAACTGGAGATTAGTGTATATGAAAGATTTGGCCATTGAGGAATTCAAGGCACTGAGAAGTTTTGGTGTCATTCTACAGCCATGAAAATGGGTGGCAGGCATTGAGAAAGAGAATCTGTACAACTATACCAGAGACTTTTATGCCAGGAAACCTTCTGTGAAAAAGACAAGATAACAAATATTTTAAGCTTGACAGGCCATGTAGCTTCAACTCTGTCACAGTAGTGCCAAGCACCCATAGCCACCAAAGAAGTGAATGGGCATGACTGTTTGCCAGGACCATTTGCTTTTCAAAATATAGTAGAAAAGATTTGGCCCATGAGGTCTAATGTGCTGCCTCTTGATTTGTGGACTTGGCAAGGAGGTCTACAAAGTGCTATAGTTCAATGCTCTGAACCTCCAGAGAGCAAGTAATTTGACCCAAAGATGGTGAAGTAATGATCTAGCACTTAGATGAAGACTCGACTTCTTTATCTTCAAGTACTCAGAGAGGGAGAACCAGGAGCTGCCTTCTGCTTTGAGATGACCTTAAGAAATGTGATGCAAATCAAGAATCAGTGAAGGCATGAGACCCAACCCAAGCCGCCCTTACTCTCACGCGGGTTCTCACTCATAGTGACTCTATTGGACAGAGTTGAACCTTCTCAGATGGTTTCCAAGGTTTAAGTCCTTAAGGAGTACGCTTCCACGTCTTTCTCCCCCATAAAGATAGTGGGGGAGGTCTAATAAAGAGATAGAGGGTGTAGGAGGATTTCAAACCACACAATTGGCATGGCCAAGCTTCTAGTGAGGTCTCCTGAAGTCAAAAGCAACTCTAGTTCTATTACTTTAGGGCTGAAAGACAAATTCTGATTAAAGCAATATGTTTCGTACATGTCTTCCTCTTATTGCTTCCTGAACTTAATTCAAAGTTAGATATTTCTGTGTGTTTTTATGATTTTGCAAATCCCTTTAAATTAGGCCTCACACCTGAGGAATTTTGTTGTCAATTTTTATTTATGTATATTTGCATTTTTCACACTGCCTTCCTTGACTATTATTAAAAAGGCTATAGATAGTGATCATTATGCAACATATAACACAGCTTTATTTTACAATGGATTACAATTAATCTTTGAGTTCCTTGATGTTGACTATGGTGCCACAGAAATACGGCTTTGAACTTTTGGTAAGTTCCATGGTGATTCATTACTAAAACTTTCAGTAGAATAAATTTTAGCTGTAACACAAGGCATTTTTAGTGCCCCAACTCCTGAAACCTAGTCCAACGTTATTTAACTTCACACAGTGAGTCTGTTATCATACATTGTCACCATTCTTTTCAAACCAAAATGTGTTAATCACTGTTTTTTTTTGGTAGAGTTGTTATGAGTAATACCTCAGAAAGCCCCATATACTACAAGAACAAATGCATACATAAACACACATGGCTACACTGGCTTAGGTCATGCTCTGCAACATCCGTATAGGGAGAAAAATCTGTAGTACGTATGGTTTTGCTTTCAGGTCTATGGAAATTATTTTGTTGGAAAGACAATTTCTGTAACAATCTCTTTCATACTCAATTTTGAATTGAGACTTCTCTTATGCTATAATGCCATTGCTATTCATTGAGTTGTGCCATCTCTCATAATATTGTGTCTTCCTTGAGGTGGATGCTGATGGAGAATTTGGGTGGTATATGTCCATAATAACAATAGATAGCTTGTGGAAGTAGATTTAAACGTTGGTGAGCAATAAACTTCGAGGACTCTCTCTCAGCCACCTTTCCTCCCCTAACTCCTGCCCCTCTCTTCCACGTTCCCTTTCCCAATGACCTCTCCCAACACCTCATTCTCTCTCCATGTGGACCACTAAGCAAGGCTGAGGTAAATATGCTACCAAAAAATGAATAGATAGCATGTTTCACTACTTTTGCATATGTTAGGCACTATGACATCTGCTCTGTAGACATACTAGTGAACCATTCCATGAGCCGTGGTGACGTAGTGGGTTATAAGGTGGGCTGCTAATGGCAAGGCTAGCAGTTTGAAACCACCAGCTGCTCTTGAGGAGAAAGGTGGGGCTTTCTACTGTAAATGGTTACAGTCTCACAAACCTATAGAGACAACTTGCATTTTGTCCCATAGGTTGTTGGTGTGAGTTAGAAAGGATTCGAGGATAGTAAGTGTGTTTATATGTTTGAGTGAACCATTCCAAGTCTCTAGATGCTGTTACGGACTCTGAGGAGCAGCACATGACCAGGAAATACTGGGAAGAGACTTTGACTCAAATGCTCTAGGGTATAGTCTTAATTTTCTAGGGCTGCCGTAATCAAATGCCACAAAGTCAGTGGCTGGGCAGAGCCCAAATCGATTTTCTCTCAGTTCTGGATGTTACATTACTCCAAAAGGCATGTTGGTTTTGTTGATTCCTCTGGTGGCTTGGGGAAAGGACTGTTCCTTGCCCAGATCCTAGTTTCAGGTGATTGCCAGCAATCCTCTTGTTCCTTTACTGCTTAAAGATGCACCTGCCTCCTCCATCATCCCGTGGAATCTGTGTTCCCCCCTGTGTGGGACTTGGTTTGTGTGCTATTTTGAAAGAGGTTACAGAGAGAGGATTGGAGTGGGGATTCATTCTATGTCAATATGACTTTGTTAACTTCATTGATCAATTCCGACCCCCAAACATCTTTATTTTCAAACAAGGTATATTGACCAACACAAGGGTTAGAAATTCACCATATTTTTAGTGACATAAATCAATCCATCTCCAGACCCCAAATAAATATCATTTAAACTAAACTGATATTCCCTTACCCTTGGGGGCTTATGTCCATATTAAATAATATATCAGTGCCCCTAATTGGACACTGTGACTTATTTTGCCCCATCTTTTGACATTCTAGACCCTGTTGCACAGATGATTGGGACTATAGACTTGTTCTTTTGAGGCGCACAACATCTTCCAAAGAACAGACCAGAGGAACTTGAGGTGGAAATCCCACTAAATGAACAGGACATTACTTTAGACTCCCTCATAGATAGCTGTAAGGCCCAAGTTCGTCAGTGGTTGATAACCAGATATCTGACACCCCAAAATTACAGAACTGGCCATCTTCCATCTTCGGGCTTAGTTGCAGAGCCTAAGCCTTGAGGGAAACTCCAGAATGGTGGCCCAGAGCTAGCAGATGCTTGCTATTTTAATACACTCCTTATTTTATTATAACATGGTTCTTGTGCATTGTCTGTTGCCCCATCAAACTCATTATTTTTATGCATTTATGGACTATAGCTATATTTCTCACCATACTAGTCATAGCTCCTAGCACAGTGTTAGATTTTTAGTACATGTATATGTGTTATACTAATACATCAGCAGTGCTTCTCAAAACTTTTGGTCTCAAGACATCTTTATAGTCTTAAAAATAATTGAGGATCCCAGAGAACTATTTTTATATGGGATATCACTAACAAAATGTATTACATTCAAAACTAAAACTGAGATTTTAAAATATTAATTCATTAAAATATCCAAAGTATTTCAAGCTGATATAAAGTATATATTTTATGAAAGATAATTGTATTTTCTGAAACAGAAAAGTATTCATGGATAAAACAACACTATTTTCATTTTATCAAGTTTCTTTAATGTCTAGCTTACAAAACAGGTAAAATCTGATGTATGCTTCTTTATAAAATTACAATGTGCTGTTTTAATTGAAGTATATAAAGATAATCTGCAGTCACTGAGATATGGACTTAGAAAAGTAAGGAATGTCTTGATAGGCTTTTAAGATAGATGTGTACATTCTTCCTTGATATTATACCCAAACTCTGTTTCTTTCATGCTAATTATTGAAATCCGGTAACATTTTAATGATATTTTTATAATCCATTACCTTATTATCCGTTGCTTTGGCTTGCAGTTTAAGTTAATCTTCCATCCACACTTAATTTTGTAACTTCATCCATTTGTTAATTGGGAAATACTGCTTTTCCAAGTTATCTAGGTGAGTACACTAATTTTTCCTTTATAAAGTATAAAAATGCCATGTTCATTTTTTCCCAAAACCATTTTATTGAGAGTGAATACAGATATCATACAATTCCATAGTCCAATCACATCAAGTAGTATTGTACAATTGCTATAACAATCAGTTTTAAAAATTGCTTACTTATTGAACTCCTTGATATCAGTCCCCCTTCCCATCCACTGTACCTCCCCCGAACCCATAATGGGCTCATCAATCCTAGATTTTATATGCTGAAAAATAGAAAAGAAAGGTCAATAGGGTTATTATCCCCAATTAAAAAATACATGTGAGATAAACCCCAATATGCAAAGCAAAAGAAGAAGACCAAAGAAAAATAAAACAAGAAAACACAGAAAATGTTGAAAACCAGATCAGGCCCAACATGCATCAATGGGGGTATATTCCTAATCTTATCAAATGAATCTTTAAGAAATAGAAGCTTTCCAGCTTACAAGTAATGATAAATTCCTTTTAGGACTGGATATCTTGATTTGCATATTTAGCAATAAATGCCATCAAGCCTGTTCCTTGAAGTGGCAAATTTTATTCTTTGATTTGAGGAAAACACATTTGAATAGCAGTAGCTGAAGTATTCATTTCCCTGTCAAGTATAAATGGTGTTCCATGAGAAATTGCAGCTAGTTTAGCTGGCAGCTCAAATAACTACAGTGATTTTTTTTTCCCGGAGACAATCATAGTTATTATTCAGCAGAATATTAGATAACTTGACAAGGATGTGCATTTGAGGGATATGATTTCATAAAGGTAATAATGTCAATGAAGGAGTCCTCGTGGTGTAGTAGGTTGCTCTTGGGCTTTTAACCACAATGTCAGGATTTTGAAAACACCAGGCACTCTGCTGAAAATGGATGAAGTTCTGCAGTCACATAAGGAGTTACGGTTTTGGAAACCCAGAGGGGCAGTTGGACTAGACTTGGTGGCAATGAGTGGTTTCTTGAGCAATGAGCTATATAGCCTGACTTGGGCAGTTTTAAGTGAAATTGGCTTTCTGTTTCCTTCTTGTCTGTTAGTGTGCTTTAAGGGCAAAAACAATGAGGCGGACCATTCCAGGCCACTGCCCTGGGCGCCTGTGAAGGTACCTGCAGCTTTACCCTCAAATGCTCTTGTATCCTCAGGGCAAATGTCAACACAGTAAAAACAGTAAATTTATGTCTTCATATAATTATGAAATAGTTTTGACTTCATTGAATCACTGAGAGTGTCTTGAAATTCTTTGGGGTCCAATGACGGCCCATTAAGAACAATAGATCTAACAGTATTCATTTGTTTGTCTCAAATTCATATTCCCCCGTTTTCTACATTTTGTTCTTTCCACTGACCTTTGAGGAAGTATATATTGAGAAAATGTATATGAGAAAGATATGAGAAATTTTACAGTTGAACACAAAAGTCAAAAGATATGTCTTTCTATTATTGATAAGAAGAGGGAATACTAGCTTCAGACTCACTATACAATTTTAATGCTAAATGGAGATTGTTCTGGAAAATTGCAGGCATGTGTCTGTTTGCTTGGTAGATGTGCTACTAGTGAAAAGCTCTGTGCATATCAACCCTTTCATGAAAGAGAATTTTCTTTTCAGTGCACCAGAGGACGTCACCATGGGAAGCTGAAGTGAGTCATTTTACAAGGAGAGATAGTTTGTATTGTAATAACTAAAGTGGTCATTTTAATAATGGTTACACTGTTAGGGATTACAAAGGACTAAAATCTTGATATGGTAATGGCTTCTTATTAATCATGTGTCTGCATTGTTATATCAGTGGACAATATAGGCAGTTCATGAGCTAAAAATGACTTAATGGCTCAATATTTAAATGAATTTTGCTAAAATGTTTATAAAATGTTTGACTAGTTAGCATCAGTAGCTATTAAAGAAATGTATAGCTTTTCGACTCCTCTTTGATTAATCATAATACTAGGCAGTATATGGAGATCATTAGTCAGTGCTTAGTAGTCTCCATCTGATTCATAAATGGTATTCCCTCTCCAGCTAATCCCATTCCTACTAGTCGTCATTGCTTTTCATCAGGGATCAATTCAATCCCTTATGCTCCCTGCAAAGTGTTTATAGGCACAGTGCATTAGAACCTGTCACGTGTGGCATTGCTAGAGCAGGAATCAGGTGATCTGAATTAACTTTGCTTAATATTTTAATTAAATAATGAGGACTTATTTCATAACTAGATGGCTTTTAAGTGGACCTCAGGTTTTCAAACAGTTTTCCTTGGTTTATTATTGTCCTAGAATTGCAGCACATATAAAGTCATGTTTTCCTAGTATTAAATATTTATATCTGATAAACTGACTGCAGTTCATAATAGCATCTATTCTGTCCTCTTGGATGTCAAGGCAGCAACGAACTCAATTTTACCAAACTCTTTGCCTAGTGATAATTCAAAATGAAAAATTTTTGACTATATTAAGATATTTTTGGCTACATTAAGATATTATATTTGGGCCTTACATATGAGTGACATAATCTGACCCCATCCTGCTGGGGTAAACACTAACTGCATACAACAGAGTAGCAAGGGGGGCAAAGTGATGAAATCTCCAGGCAATACCAACAATAGACATTGGAGACAGAACATGGCACCCCATCAAACTCAACAAAAAAAGACTCCTAAAGGTCAACAAGCAGACCTTGGACTACTTATGGACTTTTCAATTTTGTCTGTGACTTTCCTTTTCTTATTGTCATTTTGTTTTTATTGTTTTGTTGATTTTGTTAATTTTATTTTGTTGTTTATTGTTTTATTTAACTTTGCCTAGTTTTTGCTCTTACCAATACGTGTCTATCTAGATAAGATAGGTTGGAGAAATAATTCAGAGAAGAAAAGAACAAGACCTTTGGTTCCAGGTGGATACAGGAGGAGAGGAGATTGGAGAAAGGAAGGGGGTGAGAAACAACACAGGAACAAGGGAACAGCAAATGAACTAAATTAATGGAAAGAAGGGCATAGGATCCCTAGTGGGGCTTATTCAAGGGCAGTGTAGCAGTGAGGAATTACTAAACTCGAATGTTAGCTGAACATGGTGGTGGCATGAGAAAGGTAAAAAAAAATAGAGAAATTTACTAGGAGGCAAGGACATTTATAGAGGTCTAAATATAGGCATGTACATATGTAAATATTTATTATGAGGGAAATAGAACTATGTACTCATATCTATATGTTAAGAATTAAGCTTGCATATGGACATTGGACTCAAGTACTCCCTCAATACAAGAACGCTTTGTTCTAACAATCTGGCATTATGTGATGCTCACCTTTCTGACAGGATCACTGAAGACAAAATGTGTGCATAAGCAAATGTTGTTTAAGAAAGTTGATGGTGCCCAGCTATCAAAAGATATAGCATCTGAGGTCTTAAAGGCTTTAAGGTAAACAAGTGCCCATCTAGCTCAGAAGCAACAGAGCCCACATAGAAGAAGCAAACCAACCTGTGTGGTCATGAGGCATTGATGGGATCAGGCAGAACTAAGTCAAACCCAAGATTAATGGGAGGGTGGCATGAAATAGAGACCCAATGCCCATCTCTAGACATTTCAACATTTCCTCGCTGAGTGGTTACAGGGAAGAGATGATCGAGTCAAGGTGCAGTATAGCATCTTGATGAAGCACACAATATTCCTCTAGTTGAATAGTGCTTCCTTCTCCCTACTATCATGACCTCAATTCTACCTTAAAAAATGGATTAGTCCAGAACATGCACAGGGCCACAGAGAAGAGTCTGCAAAACAGGAAATCCAGGATAGATAAATCCCCCAGGGCCATCAATGAGAGTAGAAATACTAAGAGTATTAGGGGAGGGTGGGGGAGAATGGGGAAATTGATAATAAGGATCAAAGAGAACTCCATCCAGGGGCTTGAATGATGGAAAATTTGGTGAGGGGTGACAGAGGACTATGTAAGATATGAAAATAATAATCTATAACATATCAAGGGTTCATAAGGGAATGAGAAGAAATGGGGAGCTGATATCAGGGGCTCTAGGAAGAGAACATTTTGAAAATGATGTTGGCAGAATATGTGCAAGTGTTCTTAACACACTGGATGAATGTATGGATCATGATGATATGTAAGAGCCCCCAATAAAAGTAAAAAAAAAATGTTACTTTAAAACAAGGATGGTATGACTTCATCTTATGTACTTTGGACACACGATCAGGAATAATCTGTCCCTGGAAAAGGACATTATGCTTTGTAGAAGATCAGTAAAAAAGAGGATGATCCTCAGTGAGAATAAACTGACAGTCCTGCAACAATGTGCTCAAACACAGCAATAATTGTGAGTACTGCACAAGACAGTGCTTAATATTGTACAGTGTCACTGTGAGTCAGAGATGTTCTATTACTAAAAAGAAGTTGTCTTTAGCCAGCCAATGATCAGTCACTTTTAAATACATTTGATTGGAAAAATGAGAATCCAAGCATATATTAACTGAATCCTTAGTAGAGATACTTTTTGACTTGGACAGGCGCATCTTTTCTATTATATTCTGCTATCTCTCTAGAAGGTAATGGCTATATCCCCAGGCTCATGTTGGTTAAGAATAATGAGCAGTAAATGGTAAGCTGGTAAGAAAGCAAAAAGGAAGGAAGGGAGAACGGACTATGAAAGAATATAATTGAAAGTTTTAAATTTATGAATAATATAACAATATGTTTAAAATCAGTAAAGGGGAAAAATATCAGGAAAAGTACAAAAGTTCATTGAACCATGATCAGAATCCATCTAGAGTAAACAGAAAATACATTTATTCTGTTAGGTTTATGAGAAGAATGCCAAAACTACTATTACCTAATTTTCATCATTCTGACTATTGTTCCTTGTTTCACTTTTCTCTATGGGCAAGCAAGTTTTTGTATATATTGGGAACATGGACTACAAAGCAGGAGATACATTTTCTTGCACATGCTAATTATTGAAGTGTAGCAAGGGCTATCCTAGGATAATTTTGTCAGGAAACTAAACCCAACCTTCAGTCCTGATCTTACTCAGACTATATTTATGTTCCTCAAACCCAAATAACATTTTAAAGGTATAAGCTATGAATCACCTTAGGATGCCCCAGTTGCATTTTTGACATGATATAAATTTAAGAGAGCAGAATTCTTCAGAAAAGGAGTAGAGAGATGAAGACCCTGTCGTCAGAAATATACAGACTTAGATATAGGATGTGTTGGGAACATATTGAAATTGTCGCTTAATAAAGATTTCTATGATTCATAGCAATCCATTTTTAAACTTATCCACACACTTAATTTCTGATGTTGCCCAAGTGTGCCATTTTATGTTATTTAGTGGCCAAACTGCCATTTCTTATCTGCTCCATTTCTGCTTGGAATTCCTTGTCAACAGTCTCCAGCCTAGAAGACCTTGCCTATCTTTCAGATGACTATTTAAAAGAAAAATGGTCGATGTTGTTGTTTTTATTGTTGTTACTAGGTGCCCTCTAGTTGGTTCTGACTCATGATTGCCCTGTGTGCAACAGAACCAAATACCACCTGGTCCTGCACCGTCCTCACAATTGTTCTTTTGCTTTAACCCAGAGTTGCAGCCACTGTGTGTATCAACCTATCTTGAAAAAGGCCTTTCTCCATTTCATGGCTCCTCTACTTTGCCAAGCTAGAAGGAAGTTCTTATCCAGGGATGAGTCTCTCCTGAAAACATACCAAAGTACTTGAGACAAAGTCTTGCCATTTTGCCTCTAAGGAGAATTCCAAAACAGTTTTGTTGACTACTAGTATTATTATAAACTTCCAAAAACAGATTTGTTTATTTTTGTTTATTTGCTCTTTTCATATTCTTTGCCAGCATCATAATTCAAGCTCATCAATTGTTCTTTGGACTTTCCTATTTTCACAGGATATGAGCTGATTGAAACTACCATGGTGCCTGGCTATCAAAAGATGCAGTTTCTGGAGTCTGAAAGGCTTGAAAGTAAACAAACAGTCATTTAAGTCTGAAGCAAGCCCACATGGAAGAAGTGCACCAGGCTGTGCGACCACTTGGTGTTAAAGAGATCCGGTATCAAGCGTCAAAGAACTAAAAATTTATATCATTATAAATGAGGGGGAGTGCATATTGGGGACCCAAAGCCCATCAATAAGTGAAGCGACATCCTCTTATAGAGGGGTTGTAGCAAGGAGAGGAGCTAGTCAAGGCACAGTGTAGTAAAAAATAAAATGTGCAACTTTCCTCTGGTTCTCAAGTGCTTCCTCCCACCGACTATCATGATCCCAATTCTACCAGGCAGATTGAACTAGAACAGGGGATGTACACTGGAATCATAAACATGGGGAATTTAAGATAGATGATTCCTCAGGACTAGTGGGGGGAGTGGTTTTCCTGGGAGGGTGGAGGGATGGTGGAGTAGAAAGGGGGAACTAATTTCAGGGGTCTACATATGAACTCTTCTCTGGGGTGCGGACAACAGGGGGGTGGGTGAAGTGACACAATCGATAGTGTACAATATGAAAAAATGATAACAATTTGTAAATTATTAGGGATTCATGGTGGAGGGTGAAGGGGAGGGGAAATATGGGGAGCTGGAATTAAAAAGAAATAGAGGAAAGGGGGAAAAAAGAGCTTTAACCAAGGACTCAAGTAGAAAATATTTGGAAATGAATATAGCAACATGTGTATAAATATGCTTAATACAAATCGTATATTGAATGTTATAAGAGCTGTAAAAGCCCCCAATAAAATCTATATTTTTTTAAAAAAAGAAAATGCCATGTGTTGATCAGACACACCTTAGTCCTCAATGTGACATCCTTATTTTCAGAACACCTTAAAGAGGTCTTGTACAGCAAATTGCCTGAATGCATTGCATCCTTTGATCTCTTGACTGCTGTGTCTATGAGTATTGATTGTGGGTCCGGGCAAGAAGAGACCCTTGACAATTCAAGATTTTCTATGTTTACCATGCTGTTACCTATTGGTCCGGGTGTGATGAGTTTTGTTTCTTAACATGGAGTTCTGATCTGTACTCAAAGCTGGAGTCATGGAACTTCAACAGCAAGTTCTGCAAGTGCTTTTACGGTTCCACAAGCAAAGTTGTCTCATCTGTGTAACAAACTTTAAGACTGCCTCTTAGTCTGATGCCACTTCTTCATATGATCCAGTTTCTTGGCTTATTTTCTCAGCCAATGTGATAGGTAGGTTTATTGTACCAACCAGGCCGATAGGAACATGTGGGATTAATAAGGTCACGGTTTGATTGGAGGGCAAAGGGATAAAGGGTTCGGCAAGCCCCACCTGTCCCTCTCTCGCTTTCTGATTATCAGACCAGTGTGACTGCGATAGTGAGTTCTCCGCCTCAAGTTGTGAGTTACATTACCCTTGGGAAACCCAGTCTGTGGCTCATGTTGCTAGCGCTTGAGTTTCTTTGAGACCTGCTTCCTCATGCTGCTGGTGTATACATCACTTGAGCTTGGAGCTGTTGCCTCCTGTCATCTGACTGAGTACTGGTGACCCACCCTGCTCTTTGCTGCTTTTGGCCAAGCTGCCCACATCATTGCTATGGAAGACTCAGCTGTCTGCTTCCTTGACCTTGGACGCAGAAGCTCTTGTGAGTTGAAGGACTTCTAGTATATTATCTGTTTCACAGAAGTGAATTGAACTGAGCCCTCTGTACATCTTTGTGGACTAATTAGCTGTTCCTTTGTTATCTATCTATCTATCTATCTATCTATCTATCTATCTATCATTTATCTACCTATCTATCATCTATTTATCAAGTTTTCTGGTTCAGCTTCTCTAGAGAACCTCTAACACAATTATTAACCAAAAGTGATTTTAAAGAAACAAGACCATAAATATGGGCTTCTCAAATAGGCTATCCATCCTGATTAGGTTTAAAAACATTGATAATGCTATCTCTGCCCCTAAATTCATAGATAAATCTGCCATTATTACTCGAGTGAGTGGTGATAATTCATTGTGTGATGTATCAGAGCTAATATCCACAGTATCACCACCAAGAGATGAAGTGCCCGTGAGAGGAGAGGCTCTGGGTAATTCTGTGTTTGATATTTTCCAGCAGTTTCATCTGGATGAGAAGTATAGGAAGGCTACTTAGCTGGTCCTTTTAACAATAGAAAATGTGATCAAGGAAAGGGATAAGTTGAAAACCCCAGAAGCACGTCTCGTGTGTCAAATAATGAACCTAAAAGTTTCTGCATGTGCCAAAAAGGAGAGCCTTCTCTCCTCTAGTAATATTGCTGAAAGCCAAATCCAAAGTCTCAACATACGAGTATCTTAGTGTCAGCTGAATTGCAGGTGTAGAATAGTGTCTGATATTAAAGTAAGGGAATTAAAGAATTGGGACCCTGAAACATGAGATGGGAACATATGGGCTGATGATCCAGAAGAGGAGGATATTGAGCCCCTCAAGATGATTGAGCCACCCCAGTCAATAGATCCACCCCTCCCGAGGGGATTAACTCACTATCAGTACAACAACACTAACCCAAGAAGATTAAGCAAACCGTTCAAGCTGAAATGCCAGGAGGGACTGCATCTGTAGCCTTGCCAGGGGTAGATGACTTATAAGCTATTGCTGAGAGCACCAAGGAAACACCCTCCCCACCCATTATTTCCTCTGGAACTGTAACTAGGATTAAGTCTTAGAAAGTTCTGAAAGGTGAGGTTTAGATGATGACTCAGGAAAATGTATATTAGATACACAAAGAACTGCTAGAGCTTTCTAATAAATACAAGAAGACTGGGGAATATCGCTGGTGTGGGATAACGGTGAAAGAAATGTAACATTTCATTAAACCAGTCTGAATTTCTTGATATGGGACCTCCTCAATGTTTCAGCAACAGAAGTTAAGAAAGGATCTAATTACTTCTTTGGTTGGTTCACTGAAACATGGGCTGCCATATGGTCTACATTAGACCAACTTGACTTACCATGGTACACTGTAGAAGAAGGCATCCATAAGCTTAAGGAAATTGGTATGTTGGGATGGATCTATGAGGATAATCCCATAGACCCCAAATGGGAATATCTCAAGGACATATCTTCACCACAACCATAAGGAACAAGTTTGGTGATTTTTGCATGAGTGCTGTGAGATCTTCTTGAATTCCCATTCTTTTTTAGGGTGCCCATACATTTTTTATGTTCCACCTGCTTTTGCATAGCAGTGAAACACAAATAAACTGCTTTTGGGTGTTCTCTGCTTTAGCCAGGATCCATCTGACTTTGGCAATGATCTCCATTTTTCTAAGTCCTCTTCTGAGTCCAGCCCAAACCTCTGGTAGCAAGGTATCGTTGCAATCAGTATTGAATGATTTCAGCGAAATAGAACTTTTATGTTCTATCAGTAATTTTGTCTTCTTACTCCGCACACTCTAATGGTCAGGGATTGCCACGGATGATCCCATTGTCTTGTTTCTGAACACTGGTGCTCTCCCTGCTCTGTGGATCACTAGGGTCCTGCCTGCCTAGATTGCAATAGATTTGCCTTCCTGTGCTCTTCACTCAAGGGCCCTCCTGTCTCAATAGACCCTGCTGTGTTGGGTTGGCCGACCAGGCACCGCCAGTCCATCTCTCTCCTCATTAGTGACTTTCATTCTGTTTCTTTTTATGGTCCAGTTGCTGTTAATTTAATTCTCTGTCCTTCTTCATGGTGATCAGGGTTCCACCTGTGTCTGTTTCACTCCATTTGTCAGATGTTCACAGTCGAGGGATAACTTGGCACGTTTGACTAAGTAGCCATCTTGGGCTCTGTCAAAAACACTCTTTCTTTGGTGGAGTTAAAATTCATAGCAGGGCATCAAACAGATTCAGTCATGACACAGTGAAATTTAACAGACTCGAATTTGAAAAAATATATGTGGGTGCGCTGGAATAATGACAGGCATGGGGGAAGAAATGGGAGCTATAGGCCTGAAATCGAAGCCTTGGAAGGGGTATAGTGAGCCCTTTCAGGAGCCTCAGGAGAGATACTAGATTAATACCAGCATGAGGACAGCAGTGCATATTCAAAGCAGTACAGTTTGCGGTCATCCTTGAGTGAGGCACTGTGCTTTCTCACATAGCCGGTCATGAGATTTGGTAGCTATGCTTCTTGCATGCTGCTCTTACTTATTAAGAGGGAGATTAAGTCTCTAGTAGGGCATTGATCATTCATTTTTCCCATTCCCATTATTGTCTGGTATAGCCGTATGGCAAGTATTCAGTAAGTTCCAGTTTTGCTTCATCAGCAATGGCTAAACAAGGAAGAATTTCTCTAAAGCTCTATTTGAAAGAATTGTTGGGTCATTGATTATTAATTCAATGCCATCTTTCAAAGTGCAGGTTTCTAATTGTTCTGTGCTTTCCCCAAGTTGCTTTATCTGATTTTGGCACCACTCAACATTAGGTATTCTGTTGCTTACACAGAGCTTGTGTCTTTTGTAATTAAACAAAGACAGGTTTTCAAAGGGTGTGTTATTGGATGCAGTCCACACTCTTCTGGCACTTGGTCTTGACTAGGTGACATTTGCATATATTTATCTAAACCCAACACATGCACTATCTCTTATATGGTGATTAGTTGTGGCTTAATAAGCACATTTATGGCCTGCAGCAGAGAATTATTGAGTAGTCTTACATGTCATGTCAAAGGGCTAAGTGTTCATTGTCAACAATGATCATATGAGGATTCTGAGTAGACGGACCAGCATGGAAGGATACAATGCTCTTATGGACTGAACCTTTGATGTGAAAGGGGTTTGGGTTAAGTTTTAGGAAAACAGTTTCTGCTCACTAAAGTCAAAACTCAATGCCATTGAGTTGAGGCTGAGTCATAGTCAACCCTCTGTGGGTTTCTCAGGAGACTGTAACTGGAGTATAAAACCTCGTCTTTCTTCTGTAGGGTGGTTGGTGGTTTTGAACCATCCACCATGGGAATTGCAGCCTAATAGGTAACCACTACACCACTGGACGTTACTGAACTTCAGGGGTGTCATCTGAACAGTGGGAATGATAATGATGCTCAGTGCATGAAGTTGTGAGTGCTCAGTGAGTTCCTGCATGGACACAATAAACGTGACCATCAGAAACACAAGGACACACAATCACAAAGACTTGAGGTTTACACTCCTGCTGTAAAATAGAGTGACAGGAATTGGATTTCCTCTCCATCCCGAAAATTCTTAAAAAGTCACAAATATATTCTTCACTGAGTAATCAAGGCAGAGAATTCAGGAGATTACTGATTAGACCATGGATGCAAAGAAATGGGAGCTACCTTGGACTGCCAAAAACCAATGTAAACTGTCACAAAAGAAAACAGCAACAGATTTTTTAAAGAATAAGAAAGGACATTATCTGATGCCCACATAGGTGCAGAAGAAATGTCTGCTTTAACGAGATTACACAGAAATATCTTGCCTCAGTCAAACAAAAATCAAACCCACTACCAATGAGTCAATTCTGGTTCTACTGTTTGATTTCTGAGGGAGGAAGGGGTGTCCTCAGGTCTTGCTTCTCAACACTGAAAGAACTCATGTGGCAGAATCACTTTTGTAAATCCAAGTAACTTTTATGAAGGAAAGGGAAGTTTCAGGTATTACAGTCTGAAAAGACACAGGCTATCTATGGAAAACATGCAGGACATACTGAACCTCACAAGAGTTTGCTACTGAAGATGGTCATTTTGTGGGAGTGTGAAAACCCACGTGGAAAGAACGTTAGAACAGGGGCACTAACCTAAGCATGCAGAACCAAGAGCAGGGCATCCCAAGAGACTGAAAGTGCCAGAGGGCATCCATCTCACCTGCTGACCTGTAAAGGAGTCCCTCGGACTGGCATTTATCTCTCTTGATCTCCACTGGCTGTGGAAGCATAGTTGAGGGCATTGGCTGACCTCATTGGCTGAGTTTAGGCACACCTGTGTGATAGCATATGCCTAACATTGTTTGTGGACCTTGACTGCCCTTCACCTGGGCCTGGATGACTTGGAACTTTGGTCTGAGCTTGCCTGGTTTGATTTTCCCAAAGGTGTCTAATTAGTATGCTTGATTTCTTTGCAGTCCTTTTTTTTTGTGGCCCAGCCAGCTGATATCTGTTAGCACAGGCATTCGGGGGAGACCATCCCCTCTATCCCTAATCTATCTTTCTTTCAATACCAACACTGTACTGCAGTGCTGTACTGTTCCCTTTGGGTTTCTAAATATTTACAGGGACAGAGTCTCAACTGGTTCCCTTGGAGCAACCAGTGCCTTAAAACTATTGACCGTATGGTTGGCAGCCCAACTTATGATCTGATACAACCCAATATTGGACAATACTTATCATTAGACTGAAAACAGGGCTAGTCTCACCTACTAAATATTAAAAGCAAGACAAAAGAATTAAGTTACATCCCAAGGCAAAGCTCAATACTAAGCACTTTTTTGATGTTGTTGAGCCTGAAAAATAAAACAGAGTAGAACCATCCCATGACCAGTAAATAACAAGGTAACATTGACAACATGTGATATCTAATACAAAAGCAAATATGGGCATGTGAAGAGGCACCATAATGGGTTCAAAGGCAGGAACAATCGTGAGGACTACAGGACCAGGCAGTGTTTCCTTCTGTTGCATATGTGCTCCCTATGAGTCAGGACTGACTCCACAGCAATGAAGAACAACACTTCAAAGTCCAATACAGATAAATAGAACAACATTTATTGTCAAGTAAACATATGAAATATTCCCCACTAAAAGTGAGTAAAATATTTGCTCTGAAAACTATGAAATATTGCCGTTAATAAGAATTAACTAAGTGGAAAAGCCTAATTTGCTCATGGAACTATTATTGATCTTTTCTATTTGATCTGTAGATTCCACATAAGGCCACTCAAACCCTCCCCAATAAGAAATTTTTTTGTTAATGCCTATTGTTTTTATATGAGTCAGGTTGGATTTCTGTTAAAATTAATGTGTTTACCAAAAGAACAAAATAATCCAGAATGGGGTGTACTTTGAAAGGAGTCACCAAAGTACATTGGCAAAAGAGAAATTTCACAGTCCATAATATAGAGAATTCAGGAATTTATAAGAAAATGCTGACCTATTGGTAATTACAAAATCAGGCTTTAACAGACCAAGACAATAGCAAGATTCTCTCAAACATTCATTTGCTAATTGTAAAGTATGAGTCATTTAACAGCTTATTCTATGGATATTTCCAGGGTCAGGCAGAGAGAATGCTTTTCCTGAGGGCTAGCAGTAAAAGGTGGGGGCGGGGGTGAGGATAGGGAATGGGCCTCAGTAGGCTTATTGAGGAATTCAGGCTGGATGACTTCTGAAAGTCACCATCTCAGATTCAGCAGTAAACAGAAAAACAAAGCCAAACAAACAAAATCAGGCGCCTGGGCTGCATCTTTGGCAAACCTCTGATTCTTTGGAACTCTTTCATAATAACAAGAGTGCTTCCACAATGTGAAGAATGCCATCATGTCCCTGAAGAAATTGTTGAATTGGTGTATGTTTTGCAGTGCATAGCTTAACCACATACAGATGTGGTAATGACTGAACTTCAACTTGTGTACATATGTGTGCCAAAGATGTTATTTTTAGGTGAGGTATTTGGCTTTTATTCTTTCATGGATCTGTAATTACAGTCATTAAAGATGGCTGAAGCTTAGCAAAGTAAGATCAGCTATAACTCAGCTGCATTCTTGGATAGTGCTCCCTTGAACTGCTTTCATTTGTGTGGACCAGCCTCATTGCACTACTCTTAGTCCACTGCTTCATGGAGATTTCTCAGCTAGAAAGTTGTCTTCTTAGGGTGGGGGTGTGGCTCCACACACTACTATTTTAATGCAAGGTGAGCAGTTTGAAACAACAAGCTGCTCTGGTGGTGGGGGGGATGGGACTTTCAATAGCTGTAAAGAGGTATCCTCTTGAGATCCCACAGGGGCAGTTCGATGCTGTCCTATAAGGGTGACTGGGAGTTAGTATGGCACTGAAAATGGACTTGGGTTTGTTTTTGGTGTGGAGGGCGGGGGTGGTGTGTGTCCTTGGTGACATTTAGTAGAGTGAGATATTGCCCCTCTCATGACCTGAGGCAGGGGATGCAATTCAGCACACAGTGCTGGTGAGGTAGGGGGCCAGAAGACAATTTCTTTGCATGCATTTTGGGGGAGGTGGTAGCAGATCACTCACCAGCTAAGCTCCTTCGGCCTCTGCAGCCTGTATTGTTCTTGTTGTTGTTGAGGTTCTGAACTTGGATTCTGCTAAAATTGATGATGAGCTACACTTTGGAAATTAAAGATTAACCCATCTCCATATGAAGGGAAGGATTCAGATAATAGCATCTATAACTGAAATGCGGATGTCCTCAAAGCAAGAAGATCCTAAAACTAAAAACCTATCTCATAGAGGCAACTTGCTAAGATCCCCCCTTCCTCTAGCCTGAAGTTAAGTTGCTAACCAAGGAAACTGAGTGCAGAGAGCAAATTGGCTCAGTCTCCCTCACACTCAGTGAACACTGCCAACTTCACCTTCTGCTCCTGCCCCGTGCTTTGGAACTTTTGGACAAGCTGCTGAAATTTCTCCCTTTGCATGGACAGGGTGACTCTGTCACCGTACAAAAGGTAAAGGCCTCTTGATTGGCTCCCCCCTCCACCTGCACTCATACCTGAAAACCACGAAGCCCCTTTCAGCCTTGCCTGTGGGTTAACATGTTGATGAGGAGTTGTTTCCTCTTTGCTCTGTGCTCACCTGGTCCTTAAGGAGCCCAGGGTGTGCAGTGATGAAGCCATGGGCTGTGAGCCTTAAGTTTGGTGACTTGAACCCAGCAGCCACTCACCAGCAGAAAGACAGGGCAATCTGTTTTCTTCAAGATTGACAGCCTAGAAAAGCCCTGCCGGGCAGTCCTACTCTGGCCCACACAGATCACCACAGATTTGTTTAGGGTTTGGTTACCCAGTTTCCCTCCCCGATACCATTTTATCTGTCCATCTACTTGTCCAACATTCACCTTGAAGAACCCCAACCTCCCTGCCTTGGAACATAACTGCGACTTCTCTTCCATCCCTTCTTCCACACTGGTAGGGAGCTGGAGGTAAGGCATTTCCACAATTTCGTTTGATTTTACTTATTATACCCTGTGTACGTACTCTTGGTGTGAGGTTTACTTCCTGGGAAGCTGACATTGTGTATCACAGCCTTTCTGGATATGCTGCAGACACGCTAAGCCCCTGGCCCAGATGGGGCTCTGACTGACTGTGTGCTAGGACTTGCAGCAGTGGAGTTTTCCTGAAGCAGTTCTGATGCTTGCTGGTGACAGGGTGCTGGAAGGGAACGATGTTCTCGTTAGAGAGAGCAAGGGTTTGTCTTATCGCCAATAAAGAAAGAGACTTCCCAAACTGACCTATCAGGTCTGAAACCAGTTAGTGGTGGCCTTGAAATCAGAGGTCAGCAGTAGGGGTAAGGCTTACAAAGGGGCATGTGGAAGTCTTCCTGGTGATGGGCGTTTTCATGAACTTGACTGTGGTGATGGTTTCCGGGGTGTACTCTCTATTGAAATGTGCGAAGCAGTATGGTGTAAGGATGTGCAGTTTGCTCTTGCTCTCAGGTGCCATCCATCAGGTCTGACTCAGAGAGACTCTGTGTGCAACAGAGGGAAACGCTGAGAGGTCGGTCCTGTGCCCCTCTCCCCATGATTGTTCTCAGGTCTGAGCCTGTCCACGCAGTCACTATGTCGATCCTGCTGCAGTGCACTGTGTGTCCATTAGGTCTGAGAGGAGGTTTCTGAAAACTGAGCGAACCTGGGTCGTCCTCGGGAATCCAGTGCGATAGCATGCTTATCAGTATGTTGGTGACGATTAATAAACACCAGCTTAAGAAACCTGAGGGATGTTTCTTTAAACCAGTGGTTCTCAACCTATGGGTCACAACTCCTTTGAGGGTCAAAAGACCCTTTCTTAGGAGGTCACCCAATTCATAAGAGTAGCAAAATTACAGTGATGATGTAGCAATGAAAATAAATTTATGGTTGGGAGAGGATTACCCCAATATGAGAAACTATTAAAGGGTCACAGCATTAAGAATGTTTAGAACCACATTTCAGAGACTAGTTAGAAATTCTATTTCATTAGATTGCTCTCATATTTTAAAACTGCGGTTGATGTTTATCTGCCTCTGACTTACTTTCTCTGAAATGGAGAAATCATTCTTTGAAAATTTGGCAGTTTGCCATTGAGGTCAAATTGATTGTGCGTGAGGTACAAATCTCTATTCATTTCCTGCTGTTTGGTCAGGCACTGAATATTAATGTTTGACACCAGGAGAGAAGGAAAAGTAAAGAGAAGACAAGTAGATTAAACTGACAATAAGTCCACGTTGAGGCCATTTTCTCTTTTCCATTCACCTCAATTCTTTGGTGTCACTTGGATCTCTTGGAATACTTTTCTTCATCTGTGTTCTTTATTTAACTCATTTATTGAATGTGTCCGAAGGCTGAAGCACTTGGACCTGTGTCAATCTCCATAGCAGTTAGGTCATCATCATAAGCAGTAGGCTGAAATAGGGCCCTTTCCCCAGATATATCCTGGCCCTCACCCCAGGAGTCCGCGAATATGTGACTTAACACAGCAAACGGCATTTTGTAGAGATGATCCCATGTTGAGCCCATTGTGTGTTCATTTCGACTCCTGAAAACTCCATGTCGGACAGAACAGCCCTGCTCCTTGTGAAGTCCAGTGGCTGGGATGTCGTCCCACAGGGGACAAGCAAGTTCCAAATCATGTGCCTTATTAGGGTCCAGAGATATGCTGCACTCATGTACAGATACACACAGCAGCAACAAAGACGTAAGTCGCACGTTTGTTAAAACACAGTCACATCAAAGGAAATCAAGAGGGACCCCCTTGGGAGATGAGAAGTCCCCTTAGCTCTGGGCATGAATTGGGGCCCCCTCTAGACTTGAGGTGGGGCATTGGCTAGGAGAATGCTTCTAGTTTCTACAGGGCACTTTCAAAGGGAAAGGGTTGCCTTTTTGCAGAGTGTCAAGCAACTTTCTGATTAGGTACTCCGTCCATCCTTGGGTCACATACATTGTTTCTTTCTGTTTGATGTGGGCTGCTGCTCTGCGTCAGCATGTCCCAGCATTATCTTCTAGTGCCTTCCTCGGCCAGAGAGTGACTGCGGCCTGGCTTCAAGGTTAAGGTGTGTGCCCAGCCAGTTCTCACAGAGCCCTTTGTTCCTCACTGGTTTCCCAGGGTCCTTGGTTCAGCCCTTTAGCAGACCGGGAGAAAGGCCCTGTCAGGCCTCAGTGTGGTTTGGCTGTCATCTGAATAGCAGCTGATTGCTGGCCTTAGCACTTTGGGATGTGATGGTGGGATGGATTCAAACTGACAATCAGTGTCAGGAACAAACTCAGCACTGCTTCATGAGCCTGTGTCTTAGATGGCCAAAAACTTAAATAGAGGACTATTTAAATTTGAAGATTATCCAGCTGGGTACAAGCAAGTCACATGACTTTAAAAACTTGTGTCATTCTTTTTATTTACTTTTAAAAATCATTTCATTGGGGACTTATACAAGTCATCACAATCCAAATATGCATCCATTGTATGCAAATCATTTGTACATTTGTTTCCATCAACATTTTCATAATATTTTCTTTCTTCTTAGTTCTTTGGCATTAGCTCCTCATTGTTCGCCTCCCTCCCTGCTCTCCCCTCTCTCGTGAACCCTTGATAATTTATAAATGATTATTATGTTGACATATCATACGTTGTTCGATGTCTCCTTTCACGCTCTTCTCTGTTGTCTATACTTCAGGGAGGTGATGTGTAGATCCTTATAATCAGTTCCCCCTTTCTACTTCACCTTCCCTCCACTCTCCTGGTATTGCCACTCTCACCACTAGTCCTGAAGGGATCATCTGTCCTGGATTCCCCATGTTTCTGGTTCCTATGTGTACCAGTGTACATCCTCTGGTCTAGCTGGATTTGCAAGGTACAATTGGGATCATGATGGTGAGAGGGAGGGAGTCTTTAAGAACTAGAGAAACATTTCATATTTTGTTGTTGTTACACAGCACCCTGACTGGTTCATCTCCTTCCCATGACCCTTTGGTGAGGGGATGTAGCTTCACCTATAGATGGGCTTTAGATTCCCAATCTGTACTCCCTCTCATTAATAACGGTATGATTTTTAGTTCTTTGATGCCTGATATCTGATTCCTTCTACCTGTGACTTTTTAAAAGACTGTAGTCAGAGGGTGATATGACCTTAGAATAAAGGGGCACAGAGCTTCCAGGTTGCCATCCCCAAAGATGAAAGAAGGCCTGCACAGACCATGGAATGTGGGCATTCTCTAGATATTGAGACTCGGCATTTGAATTGAGCTTAGTAAGAACCATGGCAGACTTTTAACCTACAGACCTATAAGACAATATAGCTATGTCATTTTGTCCACTAAATCTATAGTCATTTAATATAGTAGCAATGGGAAACTAATACAACTACTTCACTACTTACACATTCTAATACTTTGGACAATGGGGTTGGAGATGTCATGGGAAGAACATAACCATATCAGTCTCACTTGGTTCAAAGCTCTGACTGAAACATTTGTAATAAACCTAGATCCAATATATGTGCAAAAGTGGAATTGTTCAAAGACAGAAATGGATCAGTTAATGACTGTAATTTATTATGGAAAGAGTAATGTGTGATGCTTGTGCTAATACCCATTCTGCTTTGGGTTCTCTGCACTGTGGACATTGGAGCATATTCAGCACTGGAGCACTGCTGGGAGTGGTTACACATTGGGCGTGATCCCCATGGTTGGTAGTTCCAGACCACCAGCTGCTCAGAGGGAGAAAAACTGGATTCTCTACTCCAGATTTGGAACTCCACACTGCTGTAACTATGAGTCAGCATTGACTTGAAGGCAGTGAGGTTGGTTTTTGCTATAAAAGCCCTTGTTTCAGCAGGAGAAAAAAAAGAAGCGTCTGACAATGAATGTATATGTGCTAAGGTTTTCTTTTCTGACATGTGCATTTTCTCTTTAACTCTGCTAGCACCCAGAAGGACTAAGGGGTTATAGGTTAACCCAAAGGTGCACCCTCTCCTAGTGATAGGAATGCTGAAGAGAATAAACACACCTGTGTTGAGATTTAATAGATGAGAAGGTTTCAAACCTTTATGAGAAAAATGGAATGGAAAGATCATGAGATTCTCTGACTCCTTTTTGAAGCCTTCCTTCATAGAGCCCGGAGAAAGATTTCCCGCCACTCCTTTATAAATCTCACCAAAGAAAAGTTAAAAAGTGAATGCTACAAAACTGTCATCTTAGTAATATGAACACTCATCTATTATAGATTACTTTTTCATATTAATGTGGCTGGAAGTCTATTGGCAGTTGTCTACTAATTCCCTAAGTCCAGGTATAATCTTTGTGTTAAATAAGTTATTTGTGGGACAGAATAAGATTCAAAGAAGGCATGGATGTGTTCTGGGCTGGGAACGTGAAGCAATTCCTCTTCTCTTGAACTTTCTCCTTCACTAAGCAGTTGTTAGGATCCTCCTCTATCACAAACTCCTCATTTGATTCTTCACATTGCCCCCTCTTTAACTAAAATTACCTCAGTAGGTTTTTCTTTTCTATCTTTCCAGAAAGCTGCCAAAGATGAATAGGACTCAGTTGTAATGAAGGGGATTTAGGGGGATGGTGAGAAGAATGGTTCCATGTTGGAAACAATTACAGTAGAAAATAGATGATTCTCAGTTTTCTTGGAAGGTATGATGACATGCCATATCAAACTTTGGACAAAGGGCAACTAAAAACTGAAGCCAGTATTTTTAATTTGTGTACATTACTATACAAGGGCTCAGTTAAGCTAAACTCTGCTATTTGGTTAGTACCAATTACAAAGTTTGATTAAAATAATAATGCCATGTTTTAGGATCTGGGCACATATGTATTTTTTATGATTGATATAGATGTATTTTAAGATTGATCTCTTGGCAATAGCATTGATATTAAGGTTCACATGAGGTATGGGATGATATTTCAAATGGGTAATTTTACCAGATCAGAGTTTTCCTGTGCAGTTTTGGGGGAAGGATGACACATCCGGTAGGCAATTTAATTGGCTGCACAAACCACTGCTTGAGTTCATTTAATGGCATTTTCTTGCCAGGCTGTGCCATTAGTTATTCGACCGAGTAAAAGAAAACTTAAGAAAAGCTTCAAATAAATAAAAGTACCCCAAAGGAACACACAAAAGCAAAGTGAATAAAAATAATAGCAATGAGGAAATAAATTTCTCCAATTGCTACCATGGGCTAAATGAAAACAAAAGGTGTAGCTAAATAATCAATTAAAATTGACTACAATATTTAGAACAAATATGATGTATAACAGGATTTTGAGAGATGCCTAAGACATACAAAAAGTCAATGATCATTACTAGTTAATGAAATGTAGCTTACTTGACAAAGCAATTTTAAGAGTGTGAAACTGGGAGCCCTACCCTCTGGTGATCATTCATTGTTCTGCTAATCACATAGTTAGCAATTCAAAGCCAGCAGTCACTGCTGGGGAACAAGAGTAGACTTTCTACCCTGTAAAGATCCATAGTCTTGGAAATCCACAGGGGTACATTTCTACCCTATCCTATACTGTCCCTGGCAGTCAGAATTGACCAATGGAAGTGTTTGGCTGGAGAGGTCTTGTGGGTACAGTGAGTTGTGCATTGGGCTGCTAACTGCATGGTCGACAGTTGGATCAGCGCTGCTAGAGAGAAAGATGAGACTTTCTACTCTCATGAAGATTGACACCCTCAGAAAACCACTGAGGCAGTTCTACCCTGTCCTAAAGGGTCTCTGTGAGTCAGATTAACTTGATGACAGTGATTTTTTGTGTGTGTTATTAAGGATGATTGATATTTTTCAATTTTCCTTCATTGCCAATATCATTAAGGAAAAAGACTGCTTTGTGGAAAAGAAAAAGTACACTCAAGTACACAGTAAACAGGAAACATAGCCTAATTATGTTAATTGCCTGACTTTACATGTGGACTTGCTCTGTGACCTTGGAGTGAGCTGCTTCCTGCCTCCCCTCCCAATAATCTGCTTATGGAAGTCTGTGTGGCTGCCTCTCAGTGTTAATCCTTCAATTGTTTGAATCATCCAGGAGATAGATGTACTACGCTTTAACTGAGCTGGATTCATCTCTGGTTTTTACTATTAGGTACCGTGGAGTGATTCAGATCCATTGCGAACCTATGTACAATGGAGAAAAATATTGCCTCGTCCTGCACCATCATCACAATTGCTGCTATTTTTATCAATCCTGTCCTGTAGCCACTGGGCCAATCCATGTCATTGAAGACCTTGCTCCTTTTTGCTGTCCCTCCACTTTACCAAGCTTGATGTCCTTCTTTCAGGACTGATTTATCTTGATAGGTCCAAAGTACCAAGACCAAATCTTGCCACCATCACCACTAAGGAGCATTCAGGATATACTTCTTCCAAGACAAGTCTTTTGGTTCTTAATTCTGTAATTTAGCAGCACAAGGATTAGTGAGAAGCACTAGAAAAGGTTCTCTTTATTGACATTTGAGAGAATCTTTAAATGGATTTTCCCTTTAGTAGACAGAATCTCTAGTTTGAATATTAAGTGATTTTGGACTTATGTTGATTTCAGTTAACTAAAGTTTCTTTCACTTGTATAAAATAATCTTTACTATATTGAATCCAAGATTTAAAATATTGAAACAGGTCAGATTTAAATTAAATTTGATTCGGGGCAAATTGCCCAGTAGGAGAGGCCACTGGCAGTGCAGTAATAATTTTGTAAGGGGTCGTTTGCGAAGTCCAAATGGAGTCATCTTCTAATTTAGAAAGACCGGAGGCAACACTTTAATCCAAGGCCATTGTACGTATTTGGAAAGCTGGGACAGTTAAGTTTTATTACACTGTTACTTTTTTTTCCAGCCTGATGAAGCTATTGAGGATGATAAGAACACTAAAATCTTGGAAAAATGGGATAATTATATATTTTCCTTTAATTATTAGTCCAGTAAAACGCATGCCTTAGTCACTAAAACAGACTCTTGGGGCTTCCCACATTGGAATAAAAGTATTAAGACATGTTTTATTTATAGAAGCTTAATTACTGGGGAAAGCTTCTACCTAATGAGAGACTCCACACATCAATACCAATACGAATGTGTAACCCTTTTAAGGTGGAAGATGGATTAAGTCAATCTTCCTTTTCAATGATGAGCTTGACGTAGCCAGAGCTCTGGAAGTAAAGGAGCCACATGGAGACCCCTCTCAGTACTAAGGTGCTTCTACCAACACTGGATCCACAAGACTTCCCATCCATTGGCCTATGGTCATCCTGCCTTTGGCATCATAGTATGTGTTTTTGTGTCAGAAGAGGACTTCACAATTTTGGGGGGGCATATGAGCTATTATCAGACTGATGGACTTGATCTGGACTGGGCTGGGATGTTTTCTCAACATTCAGTTGCTCTTGTATATAAACCCCTTTCTTATACACATATGAGTGTCTATGAATTTGTTTCCCTAATCTACCCCAACCAACACAAGCAGTTTCATGAATGTGTCTTCATAAGCATTTCTTAATGTGTTCCTTCAGCTTATCTCTTCTCAAGTGTGTGTTCATTTGTATTTGAAACAACCTTTGCAGAGATTTGGGGAGGAGAACTACCATATATACTTGAGTATAAGCCAACCTGAATATCAACTTAGGCACCTAATTTTACAACACAACTGCATTAAAATGTGTTTGAAAATGTGGCTTATGCATGAGTATATCCTGTAAGTTCTCTTTGGTTCCCATCCAGATGCCCAAGGTGGAGCATTTGGAACAATCATGTTTATTTGTTGATTCCCCCCGCCCCATTTCTCAACTTCACCATATGAGGTTGATTTTTGATGTTCAAATAAATTCTTTAAGTCCACTACTCCAGGTCTGGAGGAGTTTTCACTAAGCATATTAATTGTTTGCTCATGTGGTAGTCTGAATGGTGAGGGCCATCCATAACTCAGTGTTTCTGAGGAGCATTAATATGATTCAAACTGGGCTGAGCCCCAGTGGCGTAAGTGGTTGAGTGCGGGACTGTGACCCGTGGGCTTTGCGGTTCAAATCCAGCAGCGGCTCTCAGGAGCAGGGCTGGGTAGCTCCCACGACCACCAGAGGGCAGTGATACCCACCCCAAAAATGTGATTCGTACAAAAGAGAAAGTGATCTTCAAAGCTTTGAAAAAGAACAGGGTCTATAGCTGCAGAAAAATCACCCCATCAAAGGACTTCTGTAGTCTTCATTCTATATTAAATTCCAGTAATCTTTCACCATAGAGATATGCAAGTATTCTGGTCAACTTGGATTGGTTTTAGACCTTATCCATGGTCCAGTGGTTCGATTTTGAAGACAGCTGACCTGTTCTCATGTTCTAAATTCCATCTGTTGGTGATTTTGTAGCTGTTGGTCTAGGTCAGGGAGACTCACACTTTTTAGCATGTGAACTACTTATGAAATGGTCAGGTCAAAATGATCTACCAACTATAACAATGCAATATATGTATATATGCATTGAGAATTCTTTATATGTACACCGTATGTGTATGTACCTTGCATAAATGCATGAGTTCATATTGCACAATACAGCACAATTAACTATGCACATTTTTTGTTATTACCTGAGTTTGCTCTGATGACTTGCACAGAATGGAATGAACCAGAGCTGCATAGTCCGGACAGTACCTGTTGACAGCCAGCTTCAAGAACACTTCCAAATGATCATTGGTGCTGAGCCCCGGTGCCATAAGTGGTTGAGTGCGCAACTGCAGCCCACGGGCTTGGCGGTTCAAATCCAGCAGCGACTCTCAGGAGCAGTGCTGGGTAGCTCCCACGACCACCAGGGGGCAGTGATGCCCAAAAACCAAATGATCATTGGTCATGATTGAACGGTATTTGACTTAATGATCTTTATGTAGGAAAAGTCTGATTCACGTAAATAAGTAGAGCCCAATAATGCAATCAAGGAGGTAGCATATTTTCTCATGTTTGTATACTTTCCCTCTGCCAGTAAGTTTCAGAACAGTTCATCCGTTCTGGACTTCAGCTGAATGTTGGCTGGTCATGTCAAAAATCTCCCCTTCTGTATGAAAGTGATACGTTTTTGTCTTCCTACTTGGTCTAGCTTCCACACTCTTTTTCATACCTTTTCTTATGTTTAGGAGAAAAAAGGCAAGGTCTAAAAATTGGTTATAACTTAGTTTGTTAGTTTTGTTGCACTTATCACAGTTGTTTGCACATGTGTTTGACACCTAAGGTGGCATCTGATTGGCTGCACTGTATACCAGTTAAGTGGTGGGATTGATGATAGGCTACCGTCTATTTTTAATGCCATGAAATCTACCTACACTACATTTGTGATGGATTAGTAGATTGCAATGGACATATTGAGCACCCATGGTTTAGGGTTTAAAAAATCTTTTGTCTTGGTGTCAGATAGGTGGTTTTCATCATGCCCTCCCTCTGGACATTTCTTGCATACTGTTCCTGGGAGCAGAAGCTTTGTGTGTGTTGGGGGGGGGGTGCTTCTGAAATTAATGTTGGTGGGTATCCCTGTTCAAGTCCAGGTATGGCAAGGGAAAGATGCTGCTTGCTTGTGCTGGGGAATCACATGTGCAGTTAGGCCCATGTCTGGTCTGTCGGGGTCATAAGGAAAATGTTCTTATGGGCCAGGACATCTGGGCAGTGCTTAGTCACCCACTGGCCACAATATTTGGCATAATAGCTAGGCTGAGTATGGGAAGACCACGATACTATGGCCCTGTCCTGATGCCTGCCTGCTTGCCTTCTGTACCCAGTAGCTTTTATCATTGGCTGGTGTGGCCACTGCCACAAATTCAGGCTCGTGCATGGTTAGTCTGCTCACAAGCAGTTTCTTGGTGGACTGGAATCCCATTCAGACTATCATTGGCAGAGAGGGGGTGGTCAAGAAAATGAGAATGTGTTTGTCTACCGTCATTCTCGCACTGCCAGGGCTCCAGACATTGTGCGTAAATGGGTTGTCTCACATCTCTATGGAAGAGGCGAGGGCCTGGAGGGTAGTAGCAAGTGTGCAGCCATCTTACTACTGCCTCCTTGGCTTCACTCAGTAACCAAGGTGACTTTATTCTCTGTGTAAACCCACTAAGAAGGATGGGCCTCTTGTACTGATATGCATACTCAAGGCAGTTCAGAGGAAGAATGTGTTTCTTTTAGAAGAAGGTCGGGCCTGTTGTACTACTACTCGAAATCATGGCAGTTCAGGGTAAGAATGTTTTTCTTTTTAGAAAAACCATAGTGAAGCAGTGAAGGTAAAGGTGACTTTTTTTCTCCTTTTGTAAAAAGTAGTGTGGGTTGAACATGTAGAAGAAGCACGTTGTGGCGCCGTCTGTTGTTTTCTGCAGCAAAGTCACCAGGAAGACATTTTCTTAAAAGAGCAGAGTTTAAAAGGAAAAAAAGGAAAAAAAAGGCAAAGCCAGTATAATAATTAAAATGGGGAGTGGTCATAATGAAAATTAGAAATTCTCTCTTATGCCCTACCTGCCAAGTCTCCACTACCATCCCCTTCTGTGTGTATGTATGTATATATATACATACACACATATATACATACACATATCAGTAGAGATAGATTGCTTAATACTCAATGACATCTAATGGCATTCAATTTTTAAGGGTATTATCTACTGCCTATCACATATTATTAATGTTATTCATTTTGAAGGTAATGTCAAAATGTCATGGAAGTAGCACGTTATGCATAATGCAGTCTAAGTTTCTGTTTTTTCTTCTTCTCTGAGAAATATATTGGCATATTGAAAAAAACTGGTTACAAAACTTTACCAAGCAATATCCTTATAGAGCTGAACTATAATGCTCATCACACATCTTCACACAAAATTCACAGATGAAGTGAGAAGTTTGTTCCCCTATATGAAAAGCTCAAACTTGTCCTTGTTGGCATTCCATTTTGTCTTTCTAGTGAAATGGTTAAAGCTTCAGGGAATATGGGATCGCTCACTTCCTCTCTCCCTTTTCTTCTTTCCCTCCATGTTTTTTTATTCTGTGTGTGTGTGAGAGAGAGCGCGCATTAAAAAATATGCATAGGAGACTAATTGCACTTTATTTTAATATCAGTGAAATCACATCTTGCTATAGGGAATGTAAAGGTTTTGTAAAGAAAAGCTCCTAAAAGCATACAAATTACCCAATTGGGTCTTGAGAGCCTTGGCAGCACTTAGACTTGGTTTCCTTGGAAGATGAAAGTGTGACATACAGAATCCCCTCAATACAAATTCCAGATTTGATTAACATAAAAAGCTCTTTCACTAAGACTGCTTGCTAGAGCAGGTGTGTGCTTTTCATAGTATGGCCCCTTTCATAGCCCATGCCTAATAGCTGTTTATTGCCAAGTGTCCACTTCTCAATGTGCTTGAATAGTTAAACTTCAGCAGTGCTTGCCAGTTCATAAATGAAACCAATGTATCTGCAATTATTTTTCTTATGTTGGCAGCAGAGAAATCTCTGAGTGTGTCCTGAGTTATGTTCTCTGAAGGCTCTGCAAGGGACTGAGAGAAATGGAGGCCGATGGGCTCTGCTCATACAAATGAGGTGATGGGAGATGCTTGGCTCATGGCCCTGCCGATGTCAGGTGCAAAGACTGTTGCTAGTGGTTAGCAGCAAAACAAAAAATCTATCCAAACTCACCACTATGGAGTCCATTATGTTTCACAGTGACTCTATAGAACAAAATAGAATTCCTCTCAGGCTATACATCTGTATGTAGGAAGCCTCTTCTTTTACCCTTCAAGCACCTGGTGGGTTTGAACTGCTGACATGGTTAGTAGCCCAAGATGCTGCACTGCCCCACCATCACAGCTTCCCTGCAGCTGTCAGTCAGTAACTTAGTGACCTGGGATTCACCAAGATTCCATCTCTTCATTCTGTCTCTTAGCAGCCCAAGATTCAGAGTGTAGGAGGCACCAGACTTGAGATAGAAAGCTAGATTTTTCTATAGAAGAGACCCAAACCCAAACCAAACTCACTGCCATTGAGTCCATTTCAACTCATAGCTATGCTATAGGATAAGGTGTCAGAAACCGGGTGTCTGATCCTATAACTCTTTATGGGAATAAAAAGTCTTATATTTCTCTCTTGGAGTGACTGGTAGTTTCAAACTGCCTACCTTGAGGTTAGCAGCCCCCAGCATAACACACTATTCTATCAGGGACTTTCCTCTGTCATAAAAAAGGTGATAGTCTTGGAAGCTCACGTGCAGTTCTAACCTGTCCTGTAGAGGCTGAGTTTGTCTGTGTCATATACGGGCAGTTATCTTTTCTTAATATATAGGGTTTTTAAAATTTAAGTAACTCAATTAAGGTCTTAATTTATGTTGCTGTTGTTCAGAGTTTGTTTTTCAAAGTGTCATTGGCTAGTTGGCTATAAATCTCTCAAGACTAGGTATTAAATGTCATACTACTGGCTGAAATTGAGAGTTTGAGTTAATGAGTAATAGCCACTGTGTTGGCAGTATATGTATTTGCAAATGATTGTGGTCCAGGTCAGCTAGATGCCCTCCAGACAGAGAACCAGGCTCCAGGAAAACACATAAACATGAGAGAAACAGGAATTCTTAAGATGGAATGTTGCTATTCAGATTAGTGTAATCCAGAGAAAATAACTGAGGTTCACGAATCAGCATATCCAAGAGAGTTGGCAAAGGTGTATGCTTTTAATGGGGGTTTCAATTAGTTTAATTAATACTTAGAACATTTTCAAAATACTTCATTAGGAAGGGCATTCTATATAAACAGCAACTTAATTTGCATACTGACAGAGTCACCTTTCCAAGTACTGCACGGATTTTATATGTATTTGGGGAAGTGACCTTGAATATTGAGGTGAAAACAGGAAGTTATGATCATCAAGCCATAGATTTTGGTACAGTTTTTTAATCTCTATTAGAAAATATGCTAAAAATGCATTATCAATGTTTTTAAAAATTTAAGCAGTTGAACACTACAAATATAAGAAAAAATTGAGCACCATTTTATTGCCACATTATGTCATGATTTTTCATTGGTCCAAGTCCCATATATGATATATAATATTATACATTGAATCATAACTAACACTGACTGTTGTCATGATTTCTGTATGTTGACTTAGTTGACAGTCACTGTCTCGCTACAGGTGTAGGTTAGTACTATGATTTATCCTGCTACAAGTGGAAGAGTTAAGAATTTGAATCTGCACACCAGATTCGCACAATTCAGCAAACAACTCCTTTGGCTTCAGTTTATCTGGATTCCAGTCCTTCGTGACTGATGACGGTGTGAGCTTCTTCCATGTGGACTTAGTTAACAGCTAAGTGGAACCGATGATTTACTGGTGGAACGACCCTCTGGAGAACTCCCCCAATCTAAAAGTGAGGGCCAGGAGTAGAGTGGTCCCTAAACAGAGTGCTTGGGAGAAAGGAGTGTGGAAGACTGAGGGCATACATTTGACTTGGAACAGTCACAACATTGTCAGTAGATCTGCTCCCCCCCCCCCCCACTGTGATCTAAGCTGGACTTTATCTGGGTTCCAAATTTTTCTCTTTTTGTTTTGGGTCTATTATTTTGTGTGTTTTTTGTTCATTTATAGGAGAGTATATCTCAGAGATGTTATGTCAGGGGAAGTCACGCTCTTGAATTTTGGTTATATTATTTTCTGACTTGGGGTACACGAAACCTAGGATGGATGAACCAATAAGGACAGCAGTAGAATAAGGGTTTTGGGAGGCGGGGGTACAGTTGTGCTGGTGGTGGTAGTGTAAAAGGGAGATGACATCAAGGAGTCTATGTAGAAAAAGAATCTTTGGATTTTGATTGTGGTAGAATTTGCACAATTCTATGGATGTGACTGAACTATGGAATGATATGAAATATGTATTTAATCCCAATTTGGAAGATTTTAATTTTTTTTGGCATCACTGCCCTCAGCTGGTGGGAGTAGGAGGCCCAGCCTTTGCTCCGTGGTGCTGGAATCGAACCTCCATCCCAGTGGGCCGCAGTCCAGAGCACAACCACTATGCCACCGGGGCTCAGCCCTAGAAGATCTTTAAAGAGAAAAATATATAGTTTGAATGTTTAAAAGAAACAAATAACTTTTACTTTGTCATAGCTTGAAATATTTATTCAATGAGTGAATAATTGGAGACATTATATAAAATTGTGTCCACCAGAGAACATTAGCATTACATGTGTGCACCTATAGCTTATTTGCACCACTATCATCCAACATTATGTGACATCCTCTTGTATTATTTGATTCTGAGGGGGAAAAGTATAATCTTAACATCTGCGTACTCTTTTTGCTGATTGTGGTGATGATTGTACAACTCTTCATGATGTGTACAGCTATTGATTTTTATGATATTTGTGTTATATGCCAATAAAACGATTTCAAAAAAGGGAATTCAAATGTAGTTCTTTGCCCCTGCAGTCTTCAGGCATAAGCATTATGTTATATCGCCTTGCTAATATAAATAAAATGACAACTCCACTGCCTTGAAGCGGTCGCTGACTCTTCGCAACCCTGCAGGACAGAGAAGAATGATCCCCTCAAACTCCCAGGGCAATTTCCAAGAAGGGAAGTCTAGTAGCATGCTTTGCACTGTGATCTGCAAAGGTCGCAGTTCAAAGTCACCAGAAAGAGAAAGATGAGACTTTTTAATCTCCTAAGTAAAGTCTCAGAAACCCACAGGAGTTTCTGAAAACAGAACTAAGCCCCGAGGATGCTGAAAATACTTTATCTTAGAGGGTCAATTATGAGTCATAATAGGTGCGATGGCAGTAAGTTTAGTTGTGGAATCTCTGCAGAACCTGTGGAGCAGTTGGTGCATTTCAGTGGCAGAATTTTTGGTTAGTAGCTCAGTGCTTAACCACTGTGCCACCAGGGATCCTTTCATAGGTACATCCAGCATGGCAAGATACTTCATTAAGATTTTTCTTTGGGGCTGAGCCCCGGTGGCATGGTGGTTGTGCACGGGACTGCAGCCCACTGGGATGGAGGTTCAATTCCAGCAGTGGCTCCACAGGAGCAAAGGTTGGGCCTCCGACTCCCACCATCAGAGAGCAGTAATCATGGGTTTTCAAATGACCCCTGTGATTCATGTTAATATAGGAATGCCAGAAGGATGGACCAGGACGCAGACAGCAGTAGCAGCCCTCAAAGAACGTAGCACTGCCAATGGTGAAAATCTTTAGGTCTTTAAATTCATGTAAAGAGTTTGATGGGTTAAGAAGACTGTTGATTCATTCTATTTCTAGCTTATAGGTTATGCTGCATCTTAGCTTCCATTTGTTACTTATTTGCTTCCCTCTCTAGACCCTAAGCTAATTGATGAGCAGGAACCAGATGGTTTCCACATCTGATTCCCCCATGACTCTCAGTCTCTTGCAAGCAGTAGAAGTTCAGTTTAGTAAAGAACAGAGATATTTTTGTTACTGTCTCAGTTATGGTCCAACCATGGTTTAAATATAAAATGTTGGGAAATCACTTTCAATGATTTAATTTTAATTACAACATTTTAAATCATGCTATTCAATTCAGTTGAATTCCTTAAATAATTACGTATTATTTACCTCAAGCCTTCCTCTCAGGTCAGTGTAGGAAAACATCAATAGTAGATAAACTATAAGGGGATAGGAAACTAGAAAGGGATTTAGTACAAGGCACAATTTAGTGCGAGGAACAATTCCCTTATCTTCTGTAGGTCTTCATAGTTGGTCTGTCAATGGTGATTCCACTTGTCAATTTAGTCCAAAATTAGTAGGCAGCTTTTTAGGACAGAATCAGGATATATGGCAACAATTGTGACACAGCAGCATGGTATGATTCCCACTCACCACCACCAACACCACTACGCGCGTGCACACACACACACACACACACCCCTTTCCAGTATCTTTACTGCACTTGAATGCCCTATTTTGCTGTGGCAGTGGTGAAGGAGTGAGGGGTAAGTTAGGATATAGGGCTCAGACTCTTAGGAAACCCAAGTATATTGTCTGGGTAATGGCTTAAATATCCCCAGAGTCACGTCCTCTTTAGTAGATAAATTTTTGGCCAAACCCTGCCTCTTCCTTCCTCTTTAACTTTTTTGCTGACACTGAGTCTGGGTCCATAGACTTTATATTAGTAACAAGAGATTTCCCTTTATGTTATGACAAAAATCCTGTTCAAGTCTGAAGAAGCATACAGTGTAGTGAGTAATCAAAGTGACTGCTCCATTCACCGATGTATTCATAAAGTACATTCTGCGTGCTTGAAAAATGAAGTGCTATAGAAACACACATATATATGGTTGTTGTTAGGTGGGACTTGTAGCAATCCTCGTAGTGAGACTTGTAGCAGCCCTTAGTGGACAACAGAGCACAGCACTGCCCCATCTTGCACGATTGTTATGTTTGATCCCATTGTTGAAGCAACTGTGTCAATCCATGTTGTCAAGGGCCTTCCACTTTTGCCAACTCTCTACCAAGCAAGGTGCCCTTCTTCAGGGTCTAGTCTTTGCTACTAACATGTGTAAACTATGTAAGAGGAAGTGTCTCCATCCTCTCTTCTAAGAAGCATTCATTCTTCCAAGACAGATTTGTTTGGTTTTTGGCAGTGCACAACACTCAATATTCTTTGCCAATGATTCAAAAGCATCAATTCTTCTGTGGTGTTAGAGACATTTATCCAGAACTCTAGGTTGGCATTTCTTCAAAAAATTAGATTACTGTGTGTGTGTTCAAGAGTACATCTGTCCTGTAGACAAGTCTCCACCAATATCAAATCCTTCCAGGTAAAGAATTACATTACAGTATGGGGAAGAAATTGGTCCACCATCATTGTGACAAAGCTGCTTAGAAATGATCAGATCATCCTGAATCTTTAGAGAACATTCATTATCAGCTCAAGATTCCGCAGTGTTTACAATATTAATCACCACCCCTCAAAGTTCACTGTGCTTCTGACTTGCCATGAGCAAAATTAACATGCCTCTCTGCAAAGAAAAGGCCTATTCATGAGCAGTATACATTTTCCCTTAGGTTAAAAGACAAACTCAGTAAACTTCTTTCCTGATATATCTTACTGTCACTTTGAAGACCTGAAAAAACATCATTGCTGTCCAGTGCCTCAATTTGTTGAAGCCTTTATTGAGATGTTTAATTATATATCATGCCTTCTAAGTATGATTCTTTTTATAAATGAATCTGATGTTGGATTTGTACTCAGATGTCTAATGGCAATATAGAACAATTGTCCAAGCAAGTGGCTATTACTTGTGATTAGTTAATCAAGCATTTTAATTTAGAAATATTAAAAAAATATCTTCTTATGTAATGTATCAAGATTTCTCTATATCAACCCATGGATTTTATTTGATGTTTTAGTTGTAATTTCCCCTGGGTGTACAATAAGAATTATAAAGAAAGTGAGAGAACAGATGCTAGGTCAACAAAGGCCTATACTCTCTACAGTATTTGGATGCTGCAGAAATTTTGCTACAATTACACCACACCACTTAGAGTCATGAATACACCTTGGTTTCCTTGTCATAATCCTACATTCCTCATTTGATTGAGGTGAACTCTAAGCCAAGATGTCAAGTGTTGTCTTGTTCAAGATCGCAAATCAATAGTAGCCAAGTTGAGACTTTATCGTCAAGACATCATGAAATGTGCACATTGGGGACTTACTTAGAAGGACCTCATTATATGTGGACCTCTCATCATTATTTGGACTTGGAAGGTTAATTAAAATGTTGTCAGACTGTAGATGTAGTTCTGTGCTTTGATGTTTGGCTTTGAATTGACTCAGACTGACTCAGTCATAGCCAATAAAGCAACTGAGAACATATTCAATTTTTTAAAAATGTGGTTGAACCGGAATGGAAAAAAAAAAACTTTGGCCAGTTTCCAGCTCAGTATGCCCCTTCGGACCCAAGAAAAGTGCACATGTTGCTTGACAACATAATCAATCGACCAGTTAGGTTGAAATGGTTCAAAGGTCAGTAATCAACATTGTAGCTTGGAATGGGTTGTTCTCTGAAATCCTGGTAATAATCAAATGCCACCATCAGGCTCCTGAAACAGCGACTGTGTCTTTTCCAGGTGTTCAACCTGTAATTTCTCCTGTTTCCAGGGAAACCTAAAGGTACAACTGCTCAGGATGAGATACTTCTGCTTTCTCAGACCAAGACTTCTCATTTGTGAAACAGGTACATGGGAAAGAGGTAAGAGACTCTTTTATAAACTGTTCCAAATACAAGGCTTTCTATTCCCATAAAGAATGAGTCTCAGAAACCCTCGTCTATAGGGTCATGGCTGTGATTTTTTTTTCAGTTCTTCCAATCCCAGCACTTTATTTGAGGCTATACTTAAAAGATTTGTCACGAGTGATCTCATTCATACATACGCAGGTCAATTCCAAATAAAACATGTTTAAACATGTTCCGTTGGTTAGTAGATGGATGTATACAAGTTCCATAGTAGTACACTTGTCTTGCACTTTTTGTGTTTCTTGTTGTTCAGCATTGTAAGTCAGTTCCAACCCATAACAAACCCATGCACTGCTGATCCTGCAACATCCACACAATGATTCCTATGTGTGAGCCCATGTTTGTAGCCATGGAGTCAATCGATCTCCTTGAGGGTCTTCCGCTCCTTAGTTGTCCTTCTATGTTATCAAACATGATGTCCTCATGGACTTAAAAAAATCTTGAACTTTATCCTGAACTTACAGATGTGCAATTGACTGTCTGTCCAATAGCCAGGCCCTGGACTGGCTTTAGCTGTTAATATTGACCTTCTCCATTGTGTCTTCCCACAGATGTAGTCAATTTGATTTTCCAGTGCTCCATGTGGAGAAGATCAAGTGTATAGGCGCTATTTGTGTTGTTGAAAATGTATTTGCAATGAACAAGTCGTGGGTCTGACACAATTCTATTGTGTGGTCACCACATTTATTTCTGTTATCAAGACAATCATTGTTGCTACTGTGTCGATTATCTTGTCAAGGTTTTTCTCTTTTTCACAGACCCTCTAAGTCAATTAACATGATGTCCTTCTTTAGGGAGAGATTCCCCCAATAACATATCCAAATTAAGTGGAACAAGACCTGTCCACTTGTGATTTTAAGGGCCATCCTGGATGTACAAGACAAAATAGTTTGTCCTGGCAGTCCATGCTAGACTCAATATTTTTCACCAAGATGATAATTCATATGCATCGCTTTTCCTCTAATCGTCTCTTACTAATTTTCCAGCTTTTCTGTGTATATGAGATGATTGAAAATACCATGGTAGGGGCCAGGTGCACCTCAGTCTTCAAAGGGATATCATTACTTTTTAGCACATTAACCAGTTTGGTTCCAGTGGTTTTGCCAAATTCGATATGTCTTTTCATTTCATCACTGCTGCTCTGTGGCAGTCATGTGCTTACGTTAATTTTGTGATTGAAATGTAGGGGTGGAGTCTAGCCTGTTGATCTGAAGATAACCATTGAGTAGCCAATGAGGCCTCTATGTGGGCATGGCTTTCTCCTGAGACTTCTGGGAAATCTCGCGATATTTCCCTCATGAAGATGAGAAGCTATCTTCCCCAGTTGTTGGGAGTTAGTTTCAGAGACAATGAATGGCAGGGTCTGAGAAGCTGGAGGAGCCAGAGGAGAGGCCACACTGCTTTGCCCTGATGGAGACAGACCTCTGAAGCTGGAGTGGCATGCTGTTGATGGACCCTGAGCCTTGGAAGTGAGGAGAGATGGGGAGACCCTGCCAGCGCCGCGATTCTGCACCACTGACCTGTGACTTCGTGAGTTGGAAGGAGATTTTATAGACTGATTTCAGGCATATGGGTTAATATTGGACTTATGACTTTGAACTGGACTGGGCTGGGATGCCTTCTTAGTGTCACATTCCTTTTGTATATAAACCCTTTCCTTATATCCATATGTGTGTCTTTGAAATTTGTTCCTCTAGTCCACCCGGACCGACACATGCTCTGTGAACATTGGTTGAGGATTTATGTAAATTGAAATCCTTGATAAGGTTGATCTTTTGGTAGATTATCATGATATTCCTTCTTTTGCTAACCATCCTTTAATACAAAGTATAGAGATACTAACTTATTTTAGATGTTCTAGGCAATACAGTACAGAAATATTTTATATGTAAAAAGCATGAAATGGGAAATTTGTGTTTAAATGAGACTGGGGGAATTTGACTTTGTTTCTATTTGTAATGTATAATGGTTTATAGATTCTATTGCTATGTAGGTTACAATCAGGTGACATTCCAGAACTATGAGATAGACTTCTCTCTTAAGACCCTCTTCCTGCTATTGTTGTATAACAGTAATTGGATATAGTTTCAGTCGTTAAGTCTCTATTACTTGACTTGGAAACTGCATGTACTTTTTTAGATGGCATGCTTCCTTACATCATTGTCACAAATATACGAGTTATATTAATGGATTTGATGACGTATGGGTGAGTTCTGACAACCCATCTTTTGCTGTACACTGGTAAAGATCAGGTTTGCATTGCCTTTTGAAGGAACCCAGGTCGTGTTAGTGGGTAATAAAGCATTGGACTGCTGACAACAAGGGTGGTGGTCCATACCCACCCATCATCTGCCTGTGGGAGAAGGATGAGGCTGTCTATTTTCATCATGATATTTACAGACATAGAAACCCAACATAAGCACGTCTGATTCAAGTCATGATACCATGATATTTTCATCTTCCATGTGTGTATGTGTGTATATGTATGTATGTGTATACCCACACACACACGTGTGTGTGTGTGTGTGTGTGTATATATATATATATATATATATATATAGAGAGAGAGAGAGAGAGAGAGAGAGAGAGAAGCATTGACTAAGGAAGACTGAAAAAATAGTGATGCATTTGAATTATGGAGCAGAATATTGAAAACATCATGGACTGGAAAAGAAAAACTATCGTGAGAGATGTAAAGACAGAATGCCCCCTAGAGGTAGGCACGGGAAGGATTAGTCTTACAGATTTGGCACATACTATCAGAAGAGACCCATCCCTGAGCAGGGACATCGTTCTTGGTAGGGAAACAAAGGAAGCTCCTCAGCAAGATGAATGGACACAATGGTTGCCTCAGTGGGCTCAAACAGAAGAGCAGCTGTGAAGATGGCACAGGACCGGCAGTCTTTCTTTCTGTTGTATGTAGGGTTTCTCTAAGTTAGAACCAACTGACTGGGCAGCACCTAACAGCAGCAAGTGTTCAGTGGATGCGATGGTCCTACGTTTGGATTCCCCTTGATGTGTTAGTCAGTGTGATCGATCGCGGCCAGTGGAACTGTTTTGTAGAGCAGGGTAGAATTCAAGTCTCAATGGGTATTGTCCCAGGCCTCAACCCTCTGGTTTAATAGTCTTCTTGGTAATCCATGGAGAGCAAAATCGAGACAAGGGGTTCCGAATGTGAGGCAGAGTTAGGCCAGTGCGGGGTAATATTTCAGAGCTTGGAGATACTTGACTGCTTAGTTAGACCCTTGGAAACAAGTTAGCAGTTTCCAAGTATGAGGCAACTTGAACAAAGGCAAGTATAGGGAACTTGAAAAGTGTGGGGAACATGGAACGTCTACCCTTACAATCTTTATTTTGCACGCCAGCAATGAAAACATAAAACATATATGTGAGTTATTGATTTTGACAGGTATCTTTGCTTTCTTTCCCTTTCGTAGGCAGAAAAAAATAATCATTGCAACAGATATCTACGTAGGCTGCTGTTTCCATTCTCACCACATTTTAAAATGTCCTGGAAAGTGATCTTCTAAATGGGATTTGATCCATTTACCCTCTAGCTTTACCTGCTTGAATTTGCTCTCTATTTCCTTCATGATGAGGGGCATTTTTCCCTACCATGGCAAGCTGCCTTCTTCCCCAGCTGGCTTCATCTCCAACTGCACCCTCACCCATTGCCTTACGGGTGTGGGCTTCTCTCCCTCCCAGTCTGTAAGCTATCAACAGTGGCATCTGTCATCCCAAGCTGTTAATCCCTTGCTTTGCTACTATGCTGTCCTATGCATGAGAATCGCCATATCCCCCTTTTCCTGGCAGGTCCCTTCTTCAAAACACTGCATAGTTACCAAGTATCCCCTAACACCTCCAAATTATGTTCACTGCTCTTCTTACTGTGTTCTCTGCTGCATGGAGCCTGACGCCAGGATGGCTTGCAGTCCTATGTATCCTTAGCCAGATTTCCCAGTGGACCCAATGCCAGGTCACTTGTATTCTTTATCAACGATGCTTATCTTAAAATAAGAAGTTGGCTTTCTTTTTTTTAACCCTTATTGCCCCATATGGGCCATCAACAAATGGACAACTCCTGCCAAGTCCTAACTTTCCGCTCTGAGGAGCTGCATACAGTTACCATTTTTTATCTTCCACTATTAAAAAAAGTAGTAGTAAAATAATAATGAAGATGGATTTCAAAACAAAACAAATTCCTGGGCCCACAGTGACACTGTGGGACAGGGTAGCAGGGCTTCTGTCAGTTTCCCAGATTGTCACTCTTTACAGGACTGGAAAGCCCTGGCTATCTCCAACTGAACAGCTGGCGGTTTTGAACTACTGACCTTGAAGTTGGCCCAATGTGCGACCACTACTCTACAGGTCCAAATACTTTTAATTTTAAAAGGAAAATAACTTACCTGTGCTCCATGTGCTTACTCGCTGTGAATGGTGCATCAAGGTCATTTGCTATGTTATACAAAGAGAGATGTCTCCACTTGATCTTAGCCAAAAGACCACGAAGCATTAAGAGAAAGATGTCTCAATCCCAGGTCCTAGAGATTGATTTTGTATTTTAAGATTTTAGGACATTAGACTATGTAGACAGGGTCTAGAACCTATGCTCTAGAATATGGAGTTGATAGATGAAGCCATGCCAAGCATCTCTTAATTTCTCCATCAGAAAGAAGGGTGCAAACTAGTATTTCTTGCAAAATTTTACTTGTGGTAAGCACTTTTCATACCCGGCACACATTTGATACAGATATCCATACATTTACATATATTTTGGGGACTGTTGCACATACTGCTGTCAGTTGGATGTCATTTAGTAGATAGGCTAATCAGGCAGCAGGCATCTCTAGCAGCAATCACACTTTAGCACATCGTGATGATTTTCTAGTGATCCATTTGATTTGGAACTGAACCCAGTTGCTAGTCATGAGGACAAAAGCAGGGTGTCAAAGAAGGATCCCAAATAAGTCCCGCTCTTGTTGGCCCATGAAATTGTAAAGGGGCTCAGCAGCTAGGATTGCTATAAACAGGACTGGGTTAGGGGAATTAATAGATGCTTATGATCAGCATGGTCAGCAGTTGGAAACCAGCAGCAGCTCTGCAAAAAAGACTGGATTTTCTACTCAGTGGTAGTGAGTTTCTTTCATTGCATATTGGTACTGAAATAATTTCTCCAGATGTGTTTTCCTTGCCCCACCCCCCGGTCTGTTCTCCATGCTGAGGAGAATGGAAGCGAACACATTCTGTAATTGTTCTGAACAGAGTTGATTCAAAAACTTAGGGGGAAAAATCCCTTAAATATCCCTTGCACAGCAATGACATTTTAGTTCATGGTTGTGCAAGATATGTCTAGTTTCCCTCAGAAAAACTGAGAATTCCTGGACTCATCCTATCTGTTTCCTCCTCCTGTGGGAGGTTAGTTATGGTGAGTGCTGACAAAACAGTTGAAGCTACTGAAGCCTGAGGATGTCTTGGATATAGAAATGAATTTTCCAGCCAATAAAAATATTATAAGACCCCTTTGTCCCTAGCAGCGCGCACATCCTGCCCCTCTTTCCCTGCCCATGAACAAGAAAAACTGATCTATAAAATGAAATTGGATGTGTGTACCTCTGAGATCCATTCCTGTCTGATTTATGCTTTCTGTTCAGAGTGGAATATGGTAGTAAGATATAAATTGCACAGGTATTCTAATAAATTTCCCTTCTCATGATTTCAGATGAGGCCTACTGCTGGGACCATGCAATCTCTTAAAGGTCGTCTAACTCTAATCCTTCACTGCATATTGGAAATTATAACCCTAGGGTGCCTTAGCATTTTGCCAACCTTTGTGCGCTCTCTGAGGAGTACTGCCTAAGAAATAACATTTATTTCTGTGATTGTACAATATTATAAGTGGTAGGCTATAAGACTAATTCATTCAAAGGTTTTTGAGAGAATAATGAAAAAATACCACACTAAATGTACACTTTAAGTTTATGGATCATCTCAATTCATACACCACATGTATACTAGGTGGGCTTCCAAAAGCTCATGGAGTAAAAGAGTAAAATATAAATAGAGTTTTTCCACAGACTCTTTGAAGCCACTTTATACTTGGTATAAAAATTACCTTACCTTTTTGAAGAGCTTTGAGTTTACCAGGTGTCTTCCAGTTTTTATGTAATGTGATCATGAAAGAAAGTTTTTGACCAAGAGAATTAACAGACCCTATGTCTACCAACATAAGTAAATCAGGCTTCCAAGGTAATAGGGTCAGATGACTGTTGGAGTTCATCTCTGGATGTTTTTGTCTCTCTGTCCCTCCCCGACATGAGTTCTGATACTGCATTCTGTAGTCAGAACATCTGAGAGTCAGAGACACCTTGCACAGGAGCGCTTGACATATATGGGTTCCTGAGTCTTTTGTTCCAGTGCCTGTTAACATGATTCTATACTAGGACTACAAGATGGCATTTGGTTTTTCCAAAGGATTATTGCATTTTGTTTTTACTGTTCTCTTTTTAACTAAATGGAAGAGACCATCATGATTAGCCAAGGAGTGATATTATAAGTATATGATTTATATTCTCTACAGAGTACTGTAAAATTTCTTTTCAATGATATTTGCATTTATATATATATATATATATATATATATCCCAGTTCTGCATCACTCAGTTGCTATCATATTATCATATTTGAGTCCATAGTTGCAGCCATTGTTTCAATTCATGTAATTGAGGTTTATGTCTATTTTTTCTTGATCCTCTACCCTACCAAAGATAATATCGCTTTTTAGGAGTGGGTCTCTCTCATAACATGTCATGTGTGTTAAGACCAAGTCTCTTCATCCTCACCGTTCAGGAGCATTCTGGTTGTCCTTTCTGCAAGACTGATTTTTTTCAATTGGTCACTTAATAGCACTTTCAGTATTCTTCACCAATTCCATAATTTAAATCAGTTATTCTGTGATACTCCTTACTCATTGTCCAACTTTCACCTGCATTTGAGGTGTTTGAAAACATCATAGCTTGGATCATGTGCATTTTAGTCCTCACAATGATACTCTTGCTTTTTAACACATTAAAGAGATCATGTCAAGCAGGTTTTCCCAGTGAGACATACTCTTTGATTTTTAAATGTTGATTGTGGTAAGCATTGGCTGTGTTTTCAAAAAAGATGGGATCCTTGACACCTTCAATCTTCTATTTATCATCATGATATATATTGGTTCAGTTGTGAGAATATCACTATTCACATGGAGTTGTAATCCACACTGAAGATTCAATTCTTGATAGTCAAAAGTGATTGCATTATGCCTTCTTTCAGCAAGCAAGGCTGTCTAATCTGCTTATCTCAGGTTATTAATATGTCTCGCTCCAATTTGATGCCACACTTTTCTTCATGTAATTTAGCGTCTCGGATTATTTATTGAGCATGCAAATAGAATAAGTATGGCCTAAGGATTTAACCCATATGCACGCCTTTTCAGATTTTAAACCATGCAGTATCTTCTGTTGGTCTGTTTATAGCTTATGTAAATAAGAAATGTTTGTCATCCACACACTTTAGTGTTTTGCATAGTCAATAAAACGCAAGCAATCATCTTTCTTGCATTCCTTACTTTCCACTAGCAAGTCCTCTTCTGAATCAGGGTTGGATATCCGGCAGTTCACTGCCCAGTGGTATTATATATTTCCGCATTGTGTTGGACCATCTTTGAGAGAGGGAGATATGGCCAAGACTACAGATCTCTTTCAGTTTAATGGCCAAGCAGCTATGTTCCAAATTTATATGCTTAGATCAGGGAATCGGTCCAGCACAATATCTGTTTATTGAAACAGATACTATTGAAACAGAACTTTTATTATTATTGTCAATTTTTAGACCTTTTAATTCAGATAATGACTACAGTTCAGCTTTAACTTCGTCCTTCAATATATGGTACCTCTTGAGATGGTTGAATGTACAATAATTCCTTTTAGTCCAGTGACTATATTCCTTCAATTTTCTTTTGATTCTTCATGCAATGTGAAGTACTTTGCTCACGGAACCCTTGAATATTGCAATATGAGGTGTGATTTTTTTCTTTATTTATTTCTACTTGAGGTAGGCTCTAAATGTTCTTCCCTTTTGGCTTTCTAACTCACGTCTTTGCACATTTCATTATGATTCTTTACTTTGCCATATCAAGATACCTTTTGAAAATATCTGTTCAGCTCTTTTCCTTCAAGTTCTTGCACTTATTTTATCTACTTTGTTTGAGAGCTAGTTTCAGACTGTTTTTTTTTTTTTTTACATCCTCTCTGGTCTTTCCTTTTTTTCCCGTCTTTTTAATTGTCCTTTACTTTTTCATGTGTGTTTTAGTGAATGTCATCCCACAAGTCCTTTGACTTAGGTCACTAATGTGTGATGCATCAAGTCATGCCAGAAAAAGGTCTCTAAATTCAAGTGGGATAGACACAAGGTTGGAAGTTGACTTTCTCAGGCTTGTTTCTAATTTTCTTCAGCGTCAACTTCAATATGCATATTTTCCACATTTGGCTGATAGGCTTCTTTTGGATGATGATATTGAACTTCCCATCATATTTTCTACAGATGTATTCAATTTGACTTCTGTGTATTCTATTTGGTGAGGTTCATGTGAACAGTGGTGCATAGACACTGTATATGTTGCTGAAAAACAGGTATTTGTAATGAGGTCTAAAATTTGGTCCTAGAAAATTCTATCATGTGAATTCCAGCTTTGCTTCTATAACCTAGGTCTTATTTTCCAAGTACTCATCCTTCCTCCTTTTCCAACTTTCACTTGTCAAATAACTAGCAATTATGAAGGAATCTTGATTGCATATTTAATCCACTTCAGACTCGGTAGAATTCTTTGATTTCTTCACTACTAGATTTAGTGATTGGTGCATAAATTTAAATAACAGCTGTATTAATTGACTTTCCTTGTAAACTTACTGTCATCTAGTTGATTCTGAACATAACAAACCGATAAGACAGGGTAGAATTCAGCAAATCCACAATAGGCCAGTCTATGTGTTTCCAAGACTGTGACTCTTTATGTGATTAGAAAGCCTCATCTTTCCCTCTGGAGAGCTTGGTGGTTTCAAAATGCTGACAAATTTGGTTGGCAGCTTAGCAGCGAAATGCTTAACTGCTATCCCATCAGGGCACCTTTCTTATATTCATATAGATATTATCACAGATAGCATTACATTTTAAGATAGATCTTGAAATGTTCTTTTTGATGATGAATGCAAGGTAATTCATATAGAATGTATCATTTATAGCACAGTAAACTATAATTGTCTGATTTGACATGGCCAATACCAGTCCATTTTTGCCTCACTCAGGGGTCCCATTTTTGTAGTGGTTACACTTTCAGTTGCGATCTCTATGAACAGCAATTTCAAACTCACAAGCATCTCTGAGGTAGAAAGACTGCATTTGGTACTCCCATCACCAGTAATAGTCTCAGAAACTTACAAGGCATCGCTGTGAGTCAGCACTGACTCCATGGCGTCACATTTGAAGTTGAATGCTTAAGATACCAGCATCTATGTGTTTCATTTAATTGCTGACTACTTGATTTTCCTAGGTTCATACATCATACATTCCACATTATGATTAGTAAGAGATGTTTGCCACTGTGTTTTTCTCATTTGGAGTGGGCCCCATTGGTAAATGAAGGTCTCACAGTGGGATGGTTCATCCATATCATTGGGGTCAACGCGACTTCAAGGAGGCAGCTCTTTCTAGTCATATTTGGAGTGCTTTCCACCCCTCAGAATTCATATTCTCATACTAAATCAGTCTGATGCTGCTGTTCACAAGATTTTTCAGTGGTTTATATTTCAGAAGTGGACTGCCTTTTCCTTCTGTTCTTAGTTTAACACCTTACCCAAAGCCTGTCACCGGAAGTCCCTTCCAGCACCACAGCAGCGTGCTGGCCACTGCACTAGGACAGACTGTGGGACAAGTGGACTCTGTATGCATAGGTCTAAAGAAAGCACTGGGGGTGAAGTTTATTCAAAACTCTCTCCCCAAGAAAATGCCAAGTGACTTTTCTCAGACATTGCAAGATGAATTATCAGCAATTCATGTAGATGAATTCTTCTTTAACAAAAGGAAGAAGTGAAGGAGGATGAGGCAGGCAGGCTTCTCCACTCATTGGAATAATCTAGTATTACCTTGCTAACTAATGTCAAACAAAGACATCACAAGGTGCAGACCAGTATCTATCGTGAATATAGATCTAAAAATCCTCAATTAAATCATGGCAATCCGATTCAAGCAACACCAAACAAGACCCCATTCTCATTGTGACCAAATGAGAATTACCACATCAGTGTAATTTCAGTTCCTCATATGAAAACCAATCAATGCAGCGTACCATCTAAACAGAATGAAGAATAAAACTAGCAAATTAATAGCATGGATAAATAATTTGACACAACCAGATATACTTTTAATGATTAAAATAAACTACAAGTAGTTTGGTCCTCAGCCTGATAAAGGTCATATATGATATATGCACAGCTAAGATCATAAACAAGACAAAGACATCAGCCTTCACTGTTTCCATTGGATATTGTAGAGTATTGGCCTAAATAATGTCTATTTGGGCAACATTTGACTCCCATAAGTCTATAGTCTCATAAAACAAACTAACTCATTGCCAGTGAGGTAGGTTGTAAGGACCTGCAGATTAAGAACCAGCATCTCAGAGGATACACTGCTCTCAGTGAGACCACAAAACCTGGCCTTTTAAAAATTAATGTGCTTTCTTCCTCATGTTCCTTCCACTCTATTCAGAATCCATAGTCAGTATTGGTAGCTGCCATCACCTACTTCTTCCTTCAAGATCACAGAGACTGATGCGCCAATGGTGTTAGTCGTTGAACTAATTGTTTCCACATATCTTTGATTGTCTTCCCTCTTCTTTGGTGTGAACTTGGAGAGACAGATACTTGTAATTTAGATGCCATCGTGCCTTCCTCCCTGCAAGCTTTCAAGACCCAGTGACCCCTCATCAAAGCAGGATGTAGAACATTGTGTTTGTGGATGCTTATTCTTATATAAAGTGACAATGTCCCTGGGTCAATGGCCCCCAACAATTAGGAACAGTGACATTTCCTGAGGTGCTGATAATGGCTAAGGAATTTCTACACCTTTGCCACTTGTTTGCTTTCTTATGAACATGAATATATTTATTGCATACACAAAGAGTGTTTGTAGAAATAGCTCCTGCCAAACATACAGATGGTCATGATCACATAGTCATTTTGCACCTCTCCCGGCTTATTCACTTGTAGATCATGTTTGTGATGGCTCATAATGCCAGATTATGTGTAATTACCTTTGTTGTCTGTAACACTTGTAACCCATTGACATCTCTTGATGTCTTATTTGTCTTATTTTTATTAATAATCTTGTGCTAATCACCACTTATTGTACATTGCCCCTCTAGTCACTCAAATTCATCCACATTTATTATATAATTATTGTTTTTCCCATCACTTCATGTCTCTGGTAGCCATCAAGTATTTCCCCCCTGAATGTAAAACTTCCCTTGACTTTTTATAATAGTAATTCATGTGATGGACTTATTTAATTCAGCATCATGTCCTCCAGGTTCACTCATAAAATGTTTACAGGATTCACTCTTATTCTTTTCCTCTTAACTTTATTAACTTTTTGTTAAGGTTAATGTATTCCCAAGTCTTCTGGTTCAGAAAACACTTGTTTCTTTTTAGAAACATCTCACAGTGGCAGGGGGAGTCATGCAAGTTTGATCCAACCTATGAGCTCTGGAAGTCCGATGAGGCATCTGTGGAAGATTTGGTCACATAAGTGTGCTCAATGACCAGCATATCCTTATTCAAACTCTGGCATAGAGCAGTGTTCTCTGCATTTTTGAGCATGTGCAGCAAAACTCCATCATTCTTTTTGAGCCACCCACCCTGAGTCTAACCACACTGTTGGGTCTGGGCACTCCTACCAATTCCACGTTGCTTCTATAAAGTGACATCTTTGAAACATTTGGTGGTTTTCCGGATATATATATATACTCTTGATGGCCAGGCAATTTCATGGGTGTTCTTAGAATGGACCCAAAGATTCACCCCTCTTGATTTGCATCATGCTGTGGTGTTTTCCTCGTCAAATGAGTAGTGAACCATTTTGGCAGATCACGTCAGGTCACCAAGGGAGGAGTGCATTATTCTATAAATTTGCATAGTATTTTTTTTGTACATGTACTATACATTGTGCATTCATTCTTCCACTGAAAAACACTTAAGTTATTTCCATTTTTCTGCTATTGTGACTAATGCTCTAATGAGCATGTGAGTGCATACACATATTTATGCTATGTCTCTTCTTTCTCTGGGATGTGTACTATAGGTTCCTAAAATTATTGGATCCCCTTCCAGAAAAAAATATTCAGTGAGACTTGAAAATTAATAACTTTTATATTATCACCCATAATCCAGAAGAAACTGCAGGCAGCTGCTTTTTCAGCCTTTCTGGATCACTCTAGCACCTCCAAGGGGGCAATATTGCTCACTCTTGAAAACACTGAATTGTATTTGAAGTTGAGGGATTGTTCGATTATTGTATACACTTGAGTATAAGTCGAATTTTTCAGCACATTTCAAATGCAGTTTTTGTGGTAAAATTAGGTGCCTCAGCTGATATTTGGACTGGCTTATATGGAAAGATTTATGGTATATAGTCTTTGTAGTTTCACCTTTTAAAAGATGTGCCATACTGATTCCCATAGTGGATGCATATTTTCATAGTTACATCAGCAGTTTATCAGGATTCTATGCTCTCTAAATCCCCATTGGCATTTTTTATTTTCTGTTTGATCCCCCCCCCCAATTATATATTAAAGTTGGTGTTAGATGGGATCTCAGTGTGGTTTATATTTACATCTCTCTAATGCCTAAAGGAAAGCTGTGCAATGACATCAAGGACACCACACACAAGCAAAGTAAAAGATCAATAAAATTACAGGAAATACGGAAAAGGTCAAAGTGGATATCAGAAGAAACTCCAAAGTGGATATCAGAAGAAACTCTGAAACTTTCAATTGCGCCAAGAATATCTAACAAAATTAGCACTGATGATTAACAAAAGAAAGCGGATTAGAAAATGTCAAAGAGCACTTGAGAAGACAATTATACAGTACTGCAATGAAATGTGCAGAGACCTGGATTAAGAAAGTCAAAAATTAAGAGCACGCTCAGCATATCTCAAGCTGAAAGAATTGATATTGAAGGATTCTGGGAACTATGGTGGCATAGTGAATAACCCCTGAAAGCACCACCTGCTCCATGGGAAAAAGATGAGTCCCATCAGGGCCTACCATTTCAGAAGCCTCCAGGGGCAGTTTTATTCTGACCCATAGGGTAGATATTTGTCAGTATTGAGGCAATGACAATGAGTCAGTATTGGCAAATATGGAAGGAACACACAGAGTCCTCTGTTAAAAAGAATTGATTGTTTCTTCAACCATTTCAAGAGCAAGCAAGGGATTAAGAAATGATGGTCTTGAAGGAGAGATGACTTTCTCCCAAGACATGATGGAAAAGCTGTTTTTGTTGGCTCTGACTGATAGCAACGCTATGTGCCATAGAATCAAACTTTGCCAGATCTTGTGCCATCCTTACCATTCCTCATCTAGTTGAGCCCATCGATGCAGTCAGTTTGTTGAAGGTCTTCTGTTCCACTGATCCACTACTTCACCAAGCATAATGTCCTTTTTAGGGACTGACCCTATGCACAGCAGAATGAAATACTGCCTGTACTCAGCTATCCTCACAGTTGATTTTATATTTGAGTCCATTGTCACAGCCACTGTATCAATCTAACTTGACAAGGGTCTTCCCCTTCACTTCTGAAGGTTGACAAGAATAATATCCTTCTTCATGGTCTGCACTCACCTGCTACCCTGCCCAAAGTATGTGAGGCAAAGTCTTCCCATCCTGGCCTCTAAATAGCATTCTGGGTATCCTTTCTCTAAGACAGATTTTTTTGTTCTTTTGGCAGTCCATGTGTGTTTCATCCTTCTTTGCTAGTACCATCATTAACATGCATCATTTTTTCTTTCATCTTCTTTATTCACTGTTGAACTTTCATATGCATATGAGGCAATTGAAAACATCACAATTTAATCAAGCACGCTCTATTCCTCAGAATAACCTCCTTGTTTGTCAACACTCTGAAGAGAAGAGATCTTGGCATCACATTTATCCTGTGATGCTCCCATGAACAATGATTGTGGATCCAAGTGAGACGAAGTCCTGAACAACATCAGCCTTTTCTCCATTTATCATGATGTTGCCTAGTGGTCCAGTTGTGGAGATTTTTGTTTTCTTCACATTGATTTGTAATTCATACTGAAGGTTTCAGTTCTTTTTCTTCATCAATAGATGCTTGAAATCCTTCTCTAATTCAACGAGGGAAGTAGTGTCATTTGTATATTGCAGGTTGTTAATAAACATGTCCTTTAATCTTGATGCCACAGTCCTCTTCATTTGATCCAGCTTCTGTGATTATTTGCACAGCATATAGACTGAATGAATATGGTGAGAGGATGCAGCCTGACACACACCTTTCTTGATTTATATCATGCACTATTCTTGATCAATCCATGGATTCCTCATGAGCATAATGAAGTTTTCTAGGATTCCTATTCTTTTCAAGCTATCCCTAGTTTGTTGGTTCACATAGTAAAATACCAGAGATCAGTGACTAAAGCACAAGTAAACATCTTTCTGATAGTCTGTTTTGCCAGCCAAGATCAATCTGACATTCATCAGTGATCCATCCCTTGTTCCACATCCTCTTCTGGATCCTGCGGTATCTCAGGCAGTTTCTTGTCAATATGCCTGCAAACTTTTGAGTAGGATCTTCGGCAAAATTTTACTTTCACATGTTATTAATAGCATGGTTATATAAATTGCACATTCTGTTGGGTTCTCTTTCTTTGGATGGGGTACAAAAATGGATCTCTTCCACTCAGTTGGCCAAGTAGCTGTATAGAGCTACAGGCATTCCCAATTTCCTGGTATAGAAGAGTTAGTGCATGCAGTGCCTCCCTAGTCTGTTGAAACAATTCAATTGGTATTTCTCATTTCCTGAAATTCTGTTTTTTGCTTATCCTTTCAGTGCAGATTGAATTTCTTCCCTCAGCACCATTGGTTCTTGCCCACATGCTGTCTGTTAGAATGGTTGAATGTTAAGTAGTTATTTTTGGTATGGTGACTGTGTGTTCGTCACCTCTTCTTTTGATGCTTCCATTATCATGCAGTATTTGGCTCATAGAATATTTTAATTTTACAACCGAAGGTATGAATTTTTCTTTATTTCTTTCACTTTAAGATAATATATCCAGCATGTTCTTCCCTTTTGATTTTCAAACACTCGATCCTTGTACGCTACACTATAATAGCTTACTTTGTCTTCCCAAGTTGCCCTTTCTACATTTCTATTTGGTTCTTTGACTTCATCACTTCTTCCATTTGCTTTAGCTACTTGACAATTAAGAGCAAGTTTCAAAGTCTCTTCTGACATCCACTTTGATCTTTTCCTTCTGCTCCTTCCCGGCCCCCAATTAATGCTGTTCTTGATGTCCTGGGACAGCTCATCAGATCTTTTGTCATTCGTATTCAATGTGCCTAATCATTTCTTGATATATTCTCAAAATTCAGGTGGAACAAACTCAAGACCATATTTTATGCCTTGTTGGCTTGCTTCACTACTCTTCAGCTTCGCTCTGTATTTACATTTCAGCAATTTGTTCCTGGTTTTGCAGTCATCCCCTGACCTGGTTTTAGTTGTTGATCTTGAGCTTCCTCATAGTCTCCTCCTACAGATGTAGTCCATTTGATTTCTGTGTACTCCAAATGAAAGGGTCCAGTTTTGGATTTGCCTCTGTGTTGTTGAAAAAAATGTTTGCGATAAAGAAGTTTTTAGAGCAGGGAGCCAGTGGAGGAGTCTCAATCCCAACTATGTGAATAGCTGCTCCTTTTCCCATAAGAGTTTTCTTTAGAGCACAACACTGAAGCTGCAGCTCAGGGAGAGTGACATGTCTGATGGAAGCACATGGGAGCAAATGAGGGGGGAGGAAGAGAAGGGAGAAAGAGAGAACGGAGTAAATCCTGGTGCACATACCCCTGAGGACTATATTCCCACTCAGAACAGCCAATGCACATAAAGGACCATGTGACCGTCTCTATAATGAGACATGACATCCTTCACTGACCCCTGTCCCTACCGGGGACAACACTGGAGACACAAGGTCAGGACTGCATCCGATCTGACTCCACCACACTGAGGCAGAACACTAAGGGTGTACAGCAGAGCAACGGAGGAACAGAAAATGGAGGTCTTGTGGGTGTGCCAAGGATGGACTTTGGGCCCAGGTCATGGAACCCCATTGGACGCGACCAGAGCACACTGCTGGAGGTTAACAAACAGACATTGAAGTATTTACAGGTTTTCATTTATTACTATTATTTTTATTTTCTGGACATGCTCTGCTCCCTCCATTGCTCTGGGGTCTTAAAGATTTGAAGGTAACCAAGCATCTAGCTCACAAGCAACATATTGAAGAAGCCCAGCAGCCTGTGTGACCATGAGATATTGAAGGGATCAGGTATCAGGTAGCTAAAAGTTAGATCATTGTAAATGAGAGGGAGTATAGGTTGGGGACCCAGAGCCCATCGGTAAGGTATCCCCTTACCGAATGGTTGTGGGGAGGAGAGGAATCAATCATTTTCAGTGTAGCAATGACAAGACATACACCTTTCCTCTAGTTCTTCAATGCGTCCTCCCCACTCACCGCCACTATCATAATCCCAATTCTATTTTACTAATCCGGCTAGACCAGAGGATGTACAGTAGTACATATGGGAACTGGAAACATAGGGAATCCAGAATAGATGATCCCTTCCGGACCAGTGGCAAGAGTAGTGATACTGGGAGGATGCAAGCAAGGTGGGGTAGAAAGTGGCAGCGTCTTAGAAGGATCTACATATAACCTCCTCCCTGGGCTACAGACAATGGGGAAGTGAGTGAAGGGAGATATCAAACAGTGTAAGATATGACAAATAATAATTTATAAATTTTCAGGAGTTCATGAAGGAGGAGGAGCAGAGAAGGAGGGGAAAATGAGGAGCTGATACCAAGAACTTAAGTAGAAAACAAATGTTTTGAGAATGTTGAGGGCAACAAATGTGCTTGACATAAAATGGATGGATGTATGAATTGTGATAAGAGTTGTTTGAGTCCCCAGTAAAATGATTAAAAAAGGAGAAAATGATGATGGCAACAAAGGTACAGCTGTACTTGATACAGTGGGTAGATTTATGGATTATGATAGGAGCTGTACAAGCACTCAATAAAATTATTTTTTAAAGTTTCCAACATTTGAATTCCATTCACCAATGTATCTTTCTTGCAGTTTTTTTGATCAATTTCAGACTGAAGCCTTTAGGAAGTCCAACATGCTCATTCCGGAACACTTCATTGTACTTAAGTAGAACTTCTGCACAGATGACCAGACAGTCTTTTTATCAAAGCAGTCAGGTACTACCACAAGGTTTAAAATCTGTGAAGATATGCATCAGGTTTTACCCTTTTGCTGTACTTATCAAAGTTATGTGTTTTCAAATAATTCTAGAAGCTACACTATATGATGAACAAGACACCAGGATTGGAGAAAGGCTCATGACTAAACTGCAATGTGTGGATGATACAACCTTGCTTTCTGAAAGTGCAAGGACTTGAAGCCCTTGCTGATGGCCATCAAAGATCACAACCATCGATATGGATTTCAGCTCAATCTAAAGAAAACCAAACATTTTCATTTGGCTTATTTTTATATGAGCCTTTAAATTTTCTACAATAGTTTGTGTTATCTTAGGTAGGTTGTGTATTTCTGGAAACTGTCCATTTCTTCTTGATGGTTAAATTTATTGTACTACAGTTCCTTAAAATATTCTTTTATTTTTGTTTTCATTGGTTCTTTTGTGATGTCATTGTTTTTCATTTTTGTTAGTGTTTTTGTAGAAACCACCTCTAACCCTTTTTATGTATTTATGTATTTATTTATTTGTAGTTCCTGTTTCATTTATTTCTACTCTACTCCATAGAAGTCCCTTTCTTCTGGAAGCTGCGGACTTTCTTTCATTCTTTCTTTTTTCACCATTTTCTATTGTGTTTTTGTTTTCCTGACTGGCCTAGTTTGGTCAGGGTATTGAGCTTACTCCATCTTCCTTATTGATGTGTGCATTTATGTACAACTAAAATCATATTAAAATTCAATGGAATTTTCCTACAGGAATGGCAATTGGAAGTCTCATTCATAATTAATCATAATGTAACATGAGATAGCCACTGGGGAGGACTGCTTGCATGTTCCTTCAAAAAGTTAACCATATCACATCATTGTATTTCTGAATGGATGTCCAGCAGAATTGAAAATATATGTCCACAACAAAACTTGGACACCAATGCCCGTGCATTGTTATTCATGCTCATTAAAATGTGGGAACTATCCAAATGTCAATTAACTGATTAATGGGGGAAACATGTGCTATGGATGTGATATGGATATGTGATATGGCTCACACTCCAATGTGATATGGATCAGCCATACAAAAGAATGAAGTAATTGATCCATGACCAAAAATAGATGAACCGTGAAAGCGTTATACTAACTCCAGGAAAGCAGACACAATGACCACATATATTTCATTGATATTGCAATCTCCAAAATAGGCAAGTGCATAGAGACAGAAAATAGTATAATTGTTACCTTCTGGAATTAAATATAGGTGATGGTTGCACAACTCTATGAATACACTAAAGAGCACTGAAATATACACTTGTAAAGGGGGGATTTTATGGAATGTGAAGTATAACTCAATAAATTTGCTATTAATAAGAGTGAAGAGCAATTACTATAAATGCAATTCGAAGTCTACTACAGACTCCAAAAGGATCAATAAGCCGGAACAATGGTATTATTTTACTTGCTGGGCCTTGGATAATCTCATCAGCTGTGGATATAGCAGCATAGGGAGGGAATTATCAGCTAGTCAGAGGTTTCTTCTGGTTTAGAGTAACCTGAAGATGTGGACTCATATGGCCATGGTTTCTTTCTGCCTAACTAATGGGTGCATACCCGCCTCTCCCTTTCCCTGGCTGCTTCTGGCTCGGAGGCTGCATATTTCTTCTTACTGATTATACTGCTGTCTGATGACAATGCAGCTCTCGAAGTAGCAAAGGCTCCCATTTCTTGAAATTTGGAATCCCTTCCTGAGAAGGTCAGTGCCGGCTCTTCTGCGAAATTGTTTTCTCTCATTAAAAATAAAACAAGCAAGCATAAACCAACTGGTGCTACTGTGTTGGCCATCACTATGTGTTGCCGGTTTTGTAAACACCACTCTCAGCACTGCAGCTCAAGTCGTTGGCACACTTGCACACCCCATGGCATTATTACGTGTTCTCTTCATGTGCTGTCTTCACCGCTTTAGTCCAAATCACTTCATTTGAATCAGAAGTTTTAATATTAAGGGGAGCTCATGTTGCTACCTATGCTGGTTTATATGTCAGGCCAGTGTGAAATAGGAGACTATAAAAGAAGGCTATGTCTCTACTCCTTCTGAGCGTGTATGAGGCAAGCTGTCAAAATTTCATTTAATTGATATAAACCCAAAGGTTGGTCAGGTGTGTTCAGTAAAAACCTTCTCGGGCATTTAAGAAAATTTCCAGCTGAATAGAATTTGACATTTTAATAAAGGATGTGGGGCATTATGCTGCAGTCAGCAGGCCTGACTAGAAACAGCCAACCATGGCAGGAAGATTCTAAAGCTTTTCCTCGTGCCCTTTAACTTGAATCCAGTCATCAAAAGATTGATTTAGATCTCCAACGTAAGTTGTAGTTCTATTTTTTTTTTATTTCCCAAACCAGCTAGATCTTTTTAATCTATTAGATCTGCAGCATCTGTGCTTCCCCTTGCAAAAAGGGGACTAGATCTTAAAGCTCAACCCAATCCCTGGCCCTGGAGTCTGTTCTCACACAGGGACCCCATGTGACATGATGTGGCACAAGTGCTTCAGGGCTAACATGTATACAGAAGCTGACTGTCACAGCTTTCTCCTATGGAGTGGAAGGAGGTTCCCACAGCTGCTTTGGGGCTAGCAACCCAGTGCTTAGAAGTGGCTAGCCGAGCTACTTGGGGAAAGTCATTTCCTCCTCTGTTATGGCTAAGCATAATGAGAAGGAGGAGCAGACAGAGCTAGAACAGGGATGGGAACCAGGAAGCTTCCCGGGATGAGACATAGGAATTTTACCCACTGTCCCCCAGACCCTCAAAGAAAGTGGAATCATTACAAAACCGAGGGGAGAATGGACCCTGAGATAAAATCATGGTGAAGGGACTAGGGTTGGGAGAAGAAACGGGGGGATAATGGCAGAAAATCTCTACCCCCAATGCTTTCTGTTATCATATGTATTATATGGTTTGTGGCAAGTGCAGAATATGGGTCAGAACACAGAGAAAAGTGCTTCCCCCTCCAGGAATCATCATTCTGAGGCAAAGATGGCCAGAACACCTCCTTAGGCCCTGGGCTCTGAAGATTCAACACAGCACCCTTTCTTGAGGGGTGTTCCATGAGAGACAGGTATGGCATTGTTTTGTGTAGGATTTTGTGCTTGTGTGGAAGAGAGAGAAGAGGAGAGGAGAACAGAACAGAAGAGGAGCGGAGAGAGAAACTGATTGTTTAAATGTCATTTTCAAAATGGAATTTTTCAAGAGTGGGATGAAGGAAGTTTCTTCCTTATTGGTTGTTTCATCATTCTAGAGATGGAATAGGGAAATAGGGTGAAATCATTAAGGCAGGGAAATCTTTATTCAGAAGTGAAAAAGGGGGGTGGGAATGAGTATACCCATCGTCCAACATGCCAAGTTGATCATCAACGTGTCGATAGACCAGAGACTTTTTGAATCAGAGCTGCAGTAAGATGGATGATTGGGTTGGTTGCCACTCACTTCCATCACATGGATTCTGGCTCATATGTGCCCCTAAAGGACAGAGTAGCCCTGCCTCTGTGGGTTTCCAAGTATTTTAGAAAGCAGGAAGTCGCATCTTAATTCTGCGGGGCATCTGGTAGATTGGAACCACTGACCTGACAATGGGTAAGTGAATACTTATCCCACTGTGCCATTGGGCTCCTCTGGGTCCTGACAGTACCTATAAACTCCAGGTCATTTTAAAAATAACCTTACTATGTGTTCAAAAGAGGGGAATGGGCTTGGTTTTCTAAGAAATAGCTGTTTGGTCAGCAGATACTATAGCAGTCTATCAAGGCTTCCAGATGTATCTTAGCATAGGAAAAAAGGGATGCACTGCCTGCGGTCTATGCAGTCAAGCCCAAAGACAAGGTGAATCCTTAGGGAAAGTCCACCCCCCCCTCGCGTGCCCAACTGAGCATCTGCTCTGCATAGAGAATAGTCTGGCGAGCTGCCATGCCTGTTCCCAGGTGGGCTTGGCAGAGTGTAAGTATCTGCAGCAAGAGGGCATAGACTAGATTACTATCGGATGCTGCTCACAACACTGACCTGCGGGTTTCATCCTGGGCACCAGAAAAGGAAGCTAGTCTCTCACATTCCATGATTAGTACGGATACACTTAATTATGCTCGAACACTTCTTTTTATTTTAGGTAAAATGGAGTGAAGGGATATAACAGCTAGTTCCTTTTCCAGAGAGCTGCGTATATGTTCCTGCCTAATTCCCCTCACCTTGCCACCCAGCCCTGAGATGGTCCTTGCTGCCCTGCATGGTCCCAGAGCCTATCCAAATTTAGTCATTTGGGGGAGGCAAGGAAGTTCAGGAGATGCATAGCCCCTTTTTCAGTACTTTGCCAAAATATGTGTTCTCCTAGGTATCTTTTATGATGATAGCTAGTAGGATTATGTATTAGTATTTTGGAACGCATTCCAAGAGGGAAGAATGATGTTATTTCACCAGTGGCTATATAAATTTAAGGGAAGGGAGAAGGCTAGCAGAGGCAAGCCATGCCCAGGGGTAACGCCAGGAGGGAAAGGCCTGCCCCCCCATGACTGGCATAAAGATGGGTATAGAGACAAGGGAGTGTCAACTTCATAATAATCTATAGAGGATCATGTCAGAGTGATGGCAATGCAAATTGGGAATTGAATTTGCAATCACAAATACACTGTGTATCACCAGATGCCTTTTCAATGTGGAAGCATTTGACAGAGGAAATACCACTTCACCTGAAAGATTCAAGCACGAACTCACTGCCTGGGGGCAATTTTGGCTCAACGTGATGCACAGAACAGGGAATAACTGCCCCTGTAGGTTTCTGAGACTAACCCTTTCCAGGAGGAGAAAACCTCATCTTTTCCCCTTGAAATGCCTGCTGGGTTCATTGAGGTTAACAGTCTAATGCAAAGCAAACTGTACCACCAGGCTCCTGCCTTGAAAGGGAAGAGATGGAATTCAGGTTAGTGGGAGAGGACAAAGGATGGATCCATTGAGTATAGACTTGCTGAGCTATAAGGCAAGCCATCTAAGCTTTATCTATACAGGTTGTTGTTCACTGTCATGGAATCCATTCTAACTCACGCTGACCCCTTGTGTTACTAAGTAGGTTAACTGAAACTACCACCAGGGTCCCTGTCTGGTGGCATAGTGGTTATGCATCAGGCTGCTAAGGTCTAGGTAGCTAGTCCAAACCACCAAGCACTCTGAAGGATAAAGAGAGGTTTCCTTTTCCCATAAAGAGTTGAGATTAAGTGCCTTGGATTCTGCTCTAACCCATAGCAACCCTATGTATAAGAGAAAGAAACACTGCAAAGTCCCAGGCCATCCTCACAATAATTCCTATGTCCAAACCCATTGATGCAGCCATGGTACCAATTCACCTCCTGGAGGCTCTTCTTCACCTTTTTTTTTTTTTGCCTCCACTCCACTTTACAGAACATGATATCTTTCTTGAAGGACTGGTCTCTCAATATTGCCATCCTTGTCTCTAAGGACCACGCTGGTGTCTTATTACTTCCACTAACTTTTCCCAATACAGGTCATAGTACTTTCAGTGTTCTTCTCCAGTGCCATCATTCACAAGTCTCTCTATCAGGGCTTGATGTGTGTGTCACCATATGTGGGACCTTCCCTTTTCAAGAGAGAGAAAATTCCATTCTCTTTTAATTCCATTTTCCTTGGAAGGTTGTGGAAGCCCCTATGTTAGTCTGGGTAGACTAGAGGAACAAATTCAAGGACATGCATATCAATATAAGGAAAGGGTTTATATACAAAAGAAATGGGACACGGAGAAAGCATCCCAGCTCAGTCCAGTCCAAAGTAATAAGTCTGATATTAACCCATGTGCCTGAAATCAGTCTAGGAAGTCTTCTTCCGACTCACGAAGTCACAGGTCAGTGGGTGCAGAATCCTGGTGCTGGCAGGGCATCTCACCTCCAGGGCTCAGGGTTCATCAACAGCAAAAGCACCTCATCGCTGGCAGAGGTCTCCATCTGGCCGCCCCAGCTTCAGAGGTCTGGCTCCATCAAGGCAAAGCTGTGTGGTCTCTCCTCTGGCTCCTCCAGCTTCTCATCTTCACAAGGGAAATATCGCGAGATTTCCCAGAAGTCTCAGGAGAAAGCCATGTCCACATAGAGGCCTCATTGGCTACTCAATGGCTATCTCCACATTAACAGGCTAGACTCCACCCCTACATTTCAATCATAAAATTAACATAAGCACATGACTGCCACACCCCTCATAGATCAAGGTAGTGGGCTGGATGGGTTGACTAGAGAAATATACCAAGGGCACTCATAAATGCAAAAGAAAGTACTTTGTATGGCAGAGCAATTATATATTGAGAAAATAGCTCAGTTGAGATCAAGCCCATAAGTCTGATATGAGCTCATATGTCTGATACTATCGGTAAATTTCTCTACAGAATCATGTAGCATATGCAACGATTGCAAATGCAGGAAGATCACAGGCCAGTGGGTGAAAAGCCATCTGGATCCAGTGGCAGTGGAAGCATCTCAGCGCTAGTGCGAGTTTCCATGTGGTTTATCCAGATCTCTAAGTGTGGTTTCTTAACTGCAAGGTGTAGCAGAAAGAAAGTAGTGCATCCTGCCTCCAGAGAGATAAAGTTCTCAGTATCCTCATGAGAAGACAATGTCCATCATGATTCTGTGATCTGGTTGACAGGCTAGACTTCACCCCTTCATTCTTTTATCAAGGTGACATAAAATTGTGTAACTACCACAAGTAGATTTGCAGGCAATTACTTCAACAGTGATTATAGTATAATGAATGAAAAATATTTTCCCAGAGTGCAGAGGCAATTCAATAGAAAATACACTTGAAACTTAGCCATACAGAAAACAATTTCAGGGATTGAATACAATATTTTGGTATTTATTTTGAATTATTTTGGAGGCACATGGAGTCACATGACACAGATTTCAAAAATGGGTTTCCAGTACTGTTCATCTTTCTGCAATAGCAGAGTTGATGTATTGTGTAGCCTTTAGGATGCCCTGATGATTTGCGCTTCCCAGGCCTGGAGCCAAGAGTTCCAGAATTCTGTTCTATCAGCCTAGTGTAGACATGCTACAAAAGTGATTCTTACCAGAGTCCTCAAGGAGACTAGCTGGGTGTTCTGCTGTTGGTCATCCCCCTAGGTAAAGAAAGCTTCATTCGTAATGTGCATTGTCAATATGATGGGCAAGAAAAGTGTGAACCGAATCACTGAAAAGGGAAATTTCCATGCATTGTTGGTTTTGATGTTGGCTTGCTCTATCCCACTGATCCCTAAAGTGATTTCCAGCTCAGGTTGCATATGACATACAGGAATTTAGAAGAAAGCCTCCCCCCGACCTTGTTTATATTAGCCAAGGGATTTCAATGGTGGGGTGAGCTTTAAGTCCTTTAGAAGTGCACAGATAACACAAGTTATAAATGGACTCACCAAGAAAGCCCAAGCCTGTGCATACAAAACAAAGCAAGAAGCAAGGGTACCTGAAAACAACCAGGGAGCAGTATTTTCACCCACTGAAATAGCAATATGCAATAAGAAAAAGGCTAGCACCCACTGACAATTGCATTGCATTAAAAGACACGCAAATACAGTGTTGAGGGAAAATTGGCCCTGTTTATTTTTAAGGAAGTACAGGAATAAGTTGCTGAATAGTATGGGTGGTGCATCAGTTGAGAATTTGCTGGCAGGCATATCCAAAGCCAAAGTTTTCATTTCTCTATGTTATATGACAAAGATTTCCTGTTTGGGCTATCAACTTCCCAAAACTAGGAATGTCCTCTAAGCAGCCCTCCAGCCTGCCACATGCCATTATAGTTATTTTTTTTCTGTAACATATTTTGATAACCTTGTTTGTCAAAAGAGAGGTGTCAAGTTTGTCCATACCTGCAAATTACTTTGCTCATTGTTTTAGGTAAATACTCAAGGCATATTTTTCATTAATCTTATACTTTTAATTCCTCTCAACTCTTAATGAGCAAAGGGGTTTATGTGCATTTATGAAAGCCCAAATGTATGTTTTATACCATTGAATCAACAGTTTTTAGAAAACAATAAGTATTTACTCATGCACCTGTTCATTCAAAATTGGTGTCACCGTGCCAGACACTGTCCTAGGCCTTAGCTATTGGTATTGTAGCAGAGAAAATGGACAATAAACATAAGAAGTGGCTTATTAATATGAGCTGATGTGGGATGTGGGCCAATGGTCATGCTGTAGAGATTGGAAGGGCTGTGTAGTAGTTTGCTGTTTTAAGTAGAGTGGTCTGAGTGTGACCCACTGAACAGGTGACACCTGAATGAAGACTGAAATGACACGTGGGAGTGATGTACGTGGATAATGAGGAGAATCGAGTGCCAGGTAGAGGGAGCCAGGGTAGATCCTCTGAGGCAAAAACTATGTGTGCCTTCCATAGTGTGGAAGAAGTAGAAGAAACTTAGACACTGAGAAGTGAGGTGGAGAAGGAAATAGGCTGAGTGATGAATAGGGTTTTGTTGGCCTTGTTGTTGGCTAATACCATGAAAGAAAGGAACAATAACCAGAGGAGTCTCAACAGAGATATGTCATGATCTCCCTTACATCTTAATAGTGCCACTCTGGCAACTCTGTTGAGCAGACCCCAGAAGAAGGGCAAGGATGAAGGCAAGGAAGGGAGACAGGTGGATGGGGAGTTATATGGTATGCCTTTGAACATGGTGAGGAGATGCAACACTAAAAAAAAAAAATCCCTCGAAGCCCACAGTCATCCAATCAATCCCAATCTATCACTGATAGTCACTGATAGTGATGCTATCAGTCAGGGTTGAAAGTGCTCCCTTTGGTTTTCTGAGGCTGTAAATGTCTATAGACTTGCAGAGCGGCTGGTGGATCTGAACTGCTGACCTTGCCACTTTGTGGCCCAAAGAGTAACGCACTAGACCATGTTGACTCCTTGAATAAATTAGTGGCTAAAATGAAATAACAAATCAATCCTTGAATGAGATATTTTTTAAAAATAAATTGAATCCTGAAGATCTAAGTCAAAAGCTAAGGAACATTCTCAAATCATGCATTTTATTAATATCATTAAACACTGTTTTCTTTTTCATAGCCTTTAAAAATAAAATATTAAATATTACTACACATGAAGATAGCAACCCAATGTGGCTGAGTTGTGGCTGCTTGGGTCCAAAAGTAGGTTCAACCACTGTCTGGGAACCTATCCACCAGAGTTTTGCACTCCTTATGACTTTAACCTTTTAACTGAGCACATGGCCAATTGCTCATGCTTACTCACGAGTAACTAAATGTTGGAACAAAAGAATGGCCCAAGATATTGAAAGGATTTTGTTTTTTGGTATTTAGAATTGTCTTGCTCCTTGGTAGGGAATCTGTCCATGTTGGCGCTCCATGGATGATGAGATTTGTGGAACATTGGAGAGGATTCAGAAGACTATTCCCAAGAGGATTTAATCATTGGATAATAAGGGCTATGAAGAAAGGTTAATGGAACTGGGATTGTTCAGCTTGGAAAACAGAAGGCCAAGAGGGGATTTAATAATGGTCTTTAAGTGTAAAAGAGCTATTACGCAGAGAATGCTCACCAGCTGGTCTCACTCTTTTCTTAGGACAGAGTAAGGAGAATGGAGTGTAAATTGCATCATGAGGGATTTGGGCAAAACACCAGAAAGACTTTTCTAACAGGGAGTGTTGTTAAGCATTGAGCTAGGTTATCAGTTCAGAGCTCATTGAATCCCACTCTAACAGTGTGGCTGGTATCTTATGCATATCCAGCACACTAATGTCAATTCAATATATGTGAGAACTCATTGGGTTCAAGATTATAGGAACCAGCTAAGATGTTTTCTATGGCAGGTTGTTGTTGGAATGCGCTTATTAATTAACTTAGAGGGAAAAGTGATATAATTGTATTCTAGAATTAATGAGTCATGAATTCAAAAGCTAGAAATGAGAGGCATGAAATGATATGAGATGAGACCAGTTAGCATTAATATCTAAGTGTTGGGGCCATATGGTAGGGAGAAAAATAAAAGCAGAGGGTAAAAATGATGGGCCTAAAGAAAGGGGTACATGTAGCCTTTGGGAGCTGGTTCGGATAAATGGCAGCAGCAGGAGGCCTCCTTCTGCTCATGGGCAGAAGTAATCTGAGCTCCTTGAGCCCTTGCCTTAGAGTAGAGCAAAGCAAGGAGACTCGTCGGGCACCATTCAATCCCAGGACTGGAGGCAGGGTGTCATTGAAAACTCGACCAAAACTGGATTCCAAAACACCATTTTTTTCATTCATTTGAATTTCTAAATTTGGTATTTACATACCTCATGACACCTTTCTTCCTCTTGTGAGGTGAGGTTGGATTTAGCCTAATTGTTTTATTGTACTTTTTTTTTAAGTGCAATTGGGCTGAGAAAGATTCTGTTGAAATGGAAAGGCCTACACATCCTTTGGAGGTCACCGAGTCATCTCATGCCCTGTAACTATCACTTATGCTATTGTAGAAAGACTATCTGCATTTCTGAGTTATATCTAATCTCTTTAATAACTATGGATGCTTTAAAATAGTCTTAATCTCCCTGAGCCTTAAATTTCCTCACTTGTATGTGAAGATATTTAGTTATTATATCAAGAGGTTTCTATGTGAATTAAAATGTTTTTTAAATGTTTTAACAAAATATTTTTCACCTAATAGCTACTCACTGTATGCTAATTCCCTTCAACTCTTCTTTTTAAGAAATGTTCAGATCCATAAGGACCTCTTCCTCTCCTGACCAATTTAAACCTTCTGCACTTCAGTCCAACCCCCTTGAGCTAGATTAGTTACCTTAATTCTTATTCATATGGTAAAACATCTGTGTTGCTCTCCTTAAGGTATTCTTGGATGTATTAATATTTTCTTAAGAATTGGGCTGCTCAAAATGTACAACCTTACATGTAATCTCATCTCATCTCTGTGGAGTAGTGTAAGCTCCCTTGATATGGAAAATATATTTCTTTTAATATGTCTTGGAATTTTTGTATTGCTTTTTGTGCCAGGGACATTGTACTGTGACACAAATACTGAGAGCTTTAGAGCCTGGTGTGTCCTTGGAGAGGGGGTAATTCTGGCTCTGTCTGAAGCAAGCACACTGAATGAAGTAAAGAATCATAAGAAAAGACAGAAACAGATGATGGAACAATTCCATTGTCGTTTCCTTCGCTGTGCCATGGACATTTCCCAATTCCACCACCCCTTGTACATAGCTATTTTGGGCCCAATGGGTGGATCCTTGATTCTCAAAGATAGAGCATTCCTGAATGAATATATTCCATATCAAAAATATCAAAGTAGTTCATTCAACAACCAGGCTGTCTTTGTCTACCATAAATTATCTCCCCACCCCTTTTCATTTTATACTTGTTTGTATTTTGTCTTCTTTAATAAGAACATTTATTAATTAACAGAACAGTTAGGTAGGTTTGCTTATTGTCAGTCGAATGTATTACCATTCTCTCCCTTCTTGGAAAGTCTGCTTGTATGTGTTGCTAATATTCGCTCACCTCTTATGAACTCTTCATTCCAAAGCAACCTGACAGTTTCCTGAAATTGCTTTCTTAAAGGTCATCAAAGACCTAATTGTCAAAGTTATTGTTTTTTCTCAAATATTTGACTCTTAAATTATCTCTTGTCAGTTTTTAGCATGATTGACTATTTATCACAGCATATTTTTAACCAGCAAAAGGGAAAATAGATGAGTATTTAAAACAAGACTTTAAAGCAAGAAATTAATTACATAGGTAAGAACTGATCAATGAGAAGACAGTGAAGCAAACCTTAGATCAGAAACCTCAGAAAAACACAGCATTAGACTAGAGGAAAAAGGGAAGGGGCAGAGTTACCAAAGTTCAGGGATTAACATTAGTTAGCTAAAATTAGAAGTAGCCAGAGAGGTGAAGCAATTGATGGACATGTCAGTTGAAGTAGAGAAAAAACTGCATCCCCAAACAAACCTACTGCTGTCAAATTGGTTCTGAATCATACTGACTCAATGTTGCGTTTCAAAATCTTTAAGGACACAGACGGGTTTTTTATTTCTTTCATGGAGAGGCTGGTGAGTTTGAACTGCCAACCGTGGGCTTAACCAAGGCTCCTGAGAAAAACAGAAATAGATATGCTGTTTTATCTTCTTCCCTCCGGTTTTCTTTCAGTGGCTCGAATTTACTGAACTTAATTGGAAGTCAGCTTGGGAATGGATCCTTAGCAGGGGAAGGTTTGGGAATGGGTATGAAGCTACATAGTCTTAGACTATGGACACTTCTTTGTCCACTCTATTCATTCTCATACATATTATATACATATATATATATATCACATCACATCTTCACACTTCTTTCACATATGAGGAAGATCTTTGTATAAAAATCATTTCAACCTCCACTCAATTGGAAAAGGGGGTGTGTTGAGGGGGGGTAGAGAAGTATTTTCTATCACTGAATTTTTCTCAAGTTCAGAACCTTTAGATGATGCAAAGTTCTCCCCATTAGCTTCAGATGTGGCTGCTGACAGCCTGATGGCCAATGAACTAAATTGTAAAGCCACACACCATCAAACCTCCAAATACAGTGTAGTTGGGGTACTCTAATGTCTTTATCTGGACACAAAGTCATCATTGATATTTTTCAGTTTGTTTCAAAGAATAAAGTCTGTTCAGCCACCCAAACCAGAAAATATCAAGTCACTCTATAATCCTTCTCTTTGGTTCTCTCCATTCACTCTATCACAAGTTCTGTCCATTTCACCACCTCTGCATCTCTTAACTTTCCCACACCCTCATTTTCAATTCAACCTTTCTTCATCTCCCATTTGGATACATGAAATCATCTTCCAATTGATCGCCTTTCCTCAAATTTCTCCCCTGGTGAATTGGACACCTAAAACACAGATATGACCATGCTGTGCGGTTGATGCTGAGTCAAGATAAAACCCAATCTTCTTAACATCTCTTTTAAGATTCTTCATTGTCTTGATACAATCAACACTTTTGGCTTTTCCTTTTCCAATCATACACACATTCTGCTTTTCTAAAGACATTAGATGGTTGAGATAGTTAAAGTTTATTATGACAACCTGGCTGATAAGCACATGTGGGATCATTTGAAGGGTGGAGAGAGAAATGACTCAGTAAACCTTGTCTTTCTAGTTCTCAGTCTCTTGCTCTCTGATAGTCAGACCAGGGTGCAGCTGTCTTAGTGAGTTCCCTTCTTCCGCTGGCAAAGCTCACTTCCTGTGAGACATCCCTAAGGAGAAGCCACATGAAACCACCCGATGCAGCCCTAGCAGCTGGAGTAGTCATGCGGACACCCCTGCCAGTGCTGATATGCTTACACATTCACTGATTTGGCTTTCCTCCTTCAGCCAGCATCATTGTGTGTGTTTTGTGAGATGGAAGAGGACTTAGTGGTCTGATGTCAAATGTACTGTTGGCCTTGTGGGCTTGGGAAGCACAGGGTTGGGAGTACATATATGAATTTCTGTGGATTTGTTTCTGTAATGTACTTAGACTAACACAGTTGTATAGAGTCCTGGATGTACCCTGGTTTTTCCCCCTAACTAAGCTTTTGGTGGGAAAAAGAGAATTTGTAGACATATAAAATGTCAGTTATCAACAGAGGTAGTTCTATCCAGTCCTATGGGGTTGCTTACTTACAGTCAGAATTGACTCAGTGGTGGTGAAATTGGTTCTCTTGGAAGCATGTGATAAAAATTATTCCCTTTACCTGTGATATTGTACCTCCCTTCTACACATATTTGGATTAATTTGACTCACATTCAAATTCAAATATCACTGAAACTTGTTGATTGCCTTAATTTCTATCTCTTATAAGCTTTCATGACCAAAACTTTCCTACTGCTAATCTACGGTTAACAGATTTTCATCTGATCATGGTTTACATCTTGTCACTTTCTGCTTTCAGGTTGATCTCTTCAACTAGACCAGTAGTGGGCAAACTGTGACTCACTAGGCATATGCGGCTCTTTCAGTGCAACCGTGTGGCTCTGAAGTAACATAAACATTTAAAGTTTATTATTTCAGATCACGGTGATTTCACTTTTTAGGAAAAAAAAACATATTTAAGACTCTTGAGTGATTTTAAAATGTTAGGAGGGACAGGAATGACTCTTCAGTCTCAAGAGTTTGATGACCCCTGAACTGGACATACATCCACCATCTCACCACCCAGAAAAGAACTGTATTTTGGTTAGTCTTGTGCTCTATTGCCTACCATATCACTTGGGACAATGTTGGTAGTTTTTCTTTTATGCTGGAATATAGGAATTTATTAAAGTGACCATAAAGAAAACATATGTCTTAATGTTGACTGAGTTGACCAGAGAAACAACTCCAGTGACACTCACATATGGGTAAGAAAGATCTATGTACCAAGGAGTAATTAGATATCAATGAAATATCCTGGCCCAGTCCAGATCACATCCATAAGTCCAACACTAGTCTGTAAGACTCTCTTCAGACTCATGCAGCCACATGCGATAATGTAGAATGCAGGGGGATCACAGACCAGTGAGTTCCAAAATTGGGTGGTTTGATCACAGGGATCACACAGATTTCCAAGTGGCTTGTCAGTAGGAAGACAATGGTTGAGTGAGAGAGTAATTTCTCAGGATCTCTCTTATGAGAAGAGTACGCCCACAAGGATGTACCATCAGCCTGTTACCAGACCAACATATCCATCCATATCTTCTTATAGAAGCCATATTTGCACCTCCAAAATGTAACTATCACATTGGCCTTCTACTTTATTTTATATATGAATTAGAAGTTTTACTTTATGGTAGCCTTTGCCTGAAGTGTATACTGTGAAGCAGATATTTCCTTAACAATGGATCCGGGGAGCTCAATCCCACTGGATTTTATAGAGAAGGTATTTTAGAATGCATTTCAATAAAAGCTTATGTGGATAAGCATAGGGTTTAGGGAAAATCATGTTAGGAAGACAATGTATATTACAAAAAAAAAGAAACTTTGACTTGTCGTTTGATATAACTGAGTTCCTTTGCTATCTTTGCTATTACACCTTGGACAACTCTTTACATCTCAGTGTTCTGATTCAAGCCTCAGAGAGTGAACATACAGATGTAAAGGTGGAATGTAAGCCAATATATGAGGATTTCTTAAGTGAATGATGAAACAGTACTTAAAAAAATCAGTGGAAGAGTTATTTAGTGGTCTAAAGCATTGTCTTTAGTGTCATACTTTTCAAGATTTCTGTTTTCTTCTCTTCCTTAAAATGCATGGAATTTTTGTCAAATCATATCATGTCTTTGAACATCAAGTTTCTCATATATAATGTGAGCTGTAAATAGGACATACATCCCAAGTTAGTTTCTGTCATTAAATGATAGTGTACGTGCAAATTACTTAACAAATGCTAGGCAGTTAGCAAACTTTTAACCACTATATGGAGTCATAGAAGACAAAAATGCCTAAGTTTTCAACTATTAACCAAAAGGTTGGTAGTTTAAACCTATCCAGAGGTCCCTGAGAAGACTGAGATGACAATCTGCTTAAGAAGAGTCACAGCAATGGGGAAATAGATCAATGCACATATACTTATAGGGTTAGTATTAGGACAGAAAATGGTTATTGGAACTCCACTCAAGTACTTCCTCAGTGCAAGAACATTTTGTTCTATTAAATTGGCATTCCATGATGCTCATCTTCCCGACAAGATCACTGAAGACAAATGTGCACATAAGCAGGTGTGGTGAAGAAAGTTAATGGTGCCCGCCTATCAAAAGATATAGTGTCTCTTGTTTTACAGACTTGAAGGTAAACACGCAGCCTTCTATCTCAGAAGTAACAAAGCCCACATGGAAGAAGCACACCAGTTTGTGGGACCATGAGGTGTCAATGGAATCAGTTATCAGGCTTCAAGAACTAAAAATAATAATGTTGCATGCTCACCTTCCTGAAATGTTTGCTGACCACAAATGTGTGCATAAGCAAATGTGGTGAAGAAAGCTGATGGTGCCTGGCTATCAAAAGATATAGGATCTAGGATCCTAAAGACTTGAAAGTAAACAAGCTGCTATCTAGCTAGAAGCACCAAAGCCCACATGGAAGAAGCACACCAGCCTGTGTAACCACAGGATGTTGAAGGGATCTGGTGTCAGGCTTCAAAGAACCAAAAAATAAAGGGGAGTACAGATTGGGGGTCTAAAGCCCACCAATAGCTAAAGAGACGTCCCCTTACAGAGGGGTTGCATGGAGGAGATGAGCCATTCAAGTTACAGTGTGGTAACAATGGAATATGCAACTTTCCTCTAGTTCTCAAATGTGTCCTGTCATCCATTATCATCATCCCAATTCTACCTGAAAAATCCAGCTAGAGCAGGGAAGGTACACTGGAGCCAGAAACATTTGGGAATTTGGGATAGATGATCCCTTCAGGACCAGTGGTGGGATTGGTGATACTGGGAGAGTGGAGGTATGGTGGAGAAGAAAGGGGGAACCAATTGCAGGGATCTACATAGAGCCTCCTCTCTGGAGTACAGCAACAGGGAAGTGAATGAAGGGACACATCGGATGGTGTATGATATGAAAAAGCAGTAACAATTTGTGAATTATTATGGGTTCATGGGGGAAGAGGAGTGGGGAGGGAAGGGAAATATATAGAGCTGGTACTGGGGGCCTAAGTGGAGGGAGGAGGTTTTGAGAGTGATGATGGCAACAAGTGTGCAAATGTGGTATGCATACAATTGACATGTATTGATTGTGATGGGAGTTGTATGAGCCCTCGATAAAATGATTTATTAAGAAAAAAAGAAAAGTCATAGCATGGAAAGCTTATGAAGTCATTCATAAGGTCAAGTTGCCATGAGTTAGAATTAACTCCATAGCAAATAAAATCAACAGCAGTCTTAGAAATAGATAACTATTTTTTATGATTACTGATTATCCAAGTATCATTTCAGAGCAATGATAGTGTTAAAACTGATACCATAACAATAATTTAGAAATTATCAAGGGTTCATGTGGGAGGGGGGAGAGAAAGGGGGGGTGGAATGAGGAGCTGATACCAAGGGTTCAAGTAGAAAGCAAATGTTTGAGAAAGACGGCAACAAATGTACAAATGTGCTTGACACGATGGATGTATGTGTGGATTGTGATAAGAGTTGTAAGAGCCCCCCCAAATGTAAATACACAAAGTATGTATGTATATATTATGAGTAGAACTGTATGAGTCCCCAATAAAATAATTGAAAAAAAAGTGACACCAAAATGCGATTGCATCCTGGTTTTCTGAGGTAAGTGTCCAGCTCCAGTACATCTACTTATCTTTATATCCTTTGGCAGTATGGTACTCTGAGGCACTGTTCATAGTATACAATTTGCATCTAATGAGTTTGAAGCAACAGTGAACACGACTATGCTATATAAACCTTTTAGAGTGTCAGTATGGTGGAACAGAGACAAAGATTCTTCTGATGGGACAATGGCGATAGTATCTTTACTCAGTGAAATCAGTGTTTGCAAAACGCAGTTATGACAGAGTATCAATTTCAATGCCACATGCAAAATGAGTCCTTCCAAATTTTATCTAATGAAAAAGCAACTTGAACTATATTGAAATTCAACATCTGACATTGAAAGAAATAAAATGAGTAAGCCCTTCCTCTCTGTGTCAACATTAAACCATTTCTCTGTGTTGACATTCAATCATTTCAAGAAGTACCATATGAGCAAAAACTGATGGTACTGAAGGAAGAATATCCCTGCAGCATTAGCCCAAAACAGGGCTCTAGGAATTGATGGAATACAAATTAAAATGTTTAAATTAAATGAAGAAGCACTGGAAGCACTCACTTGTCTCACCAAAATATTTGGAAGACAGCTACTTGACCAACTGAGTGGCAGAGATCCCTGTTTGTACCAATCTAAAGAAAAGTGACCCAACTAAAAATGTGCAAATTCTTGTACAATATCATTAATATCACATGCAAGTAAAATGTTGAGGAAGATCACCCAGCAATGGTTGCAACAGTGCTTTGACAGGGAGTTGTCAGAGAGAGAGAGAGATTCAGGCCAGATTCAGAAGAGGGTCTGGGATATACAAAACGGTTAATGTCTAAAGGTCCTTGACTGACAGGAGAGAAAACCAGGAAGATATTTGTTTTTGTTTGCTTGAATATGCTATGGCATTCTGCTGTGGGAATCATAATAAACTATGGGTAGTCTTGAGAAGAAATGGAATTCTTTTTGTTCCTGTGGAAGTTGTTCATGGATTAAGATACAGTTGTGCACACAGAACAAGGGCATACTGTGTGGTTCAAAAGCATAAAGCTGTCTATCAGAGGTGTATCTAATCTCACCACAATAAATCAATCTCTGTGTAAAATACATCATCAGAGAAACTGTGAAGAATTTGGTATCAGGTTTGTTGTTGTTGCTAGGTGCTTGCTACCAATTTTTTTCTGACCCATAGCACAACAGAAAGCAACACTGACCAGTACTTCCCCTTACTCAAAACTCTTCCTATGGCTGAACCTATTGGGGCAGCCACTCCGTCAATCCATCTCATTGAACTTCTTCCTCTTTCCCACTGTCCCACCACTTTACCAAGCATGGTGTTCTTTTCCAGGGACTGATCTTTCCTGACATGTCCAAAATATATGTGATGAAATGTTGCCATCCTTGATGATACTTTTTCTAAGACAGATGGTTTGTCCTTTGAGCAGTCCATGGTACTTTGAATATTCTTAACCAGCACCACAATGAAAATGTATCAATTCTCCTTTGGACTTCTTTATTCAATTTCTAACTTTTATATACTTATAGGAGTTGGAAAATGCCATGAGTAGGGACAGGTGCATCTTAGTCTTCAGAGTGCCATCCTTGTTTGGCAATGTTCTAAAAAGGTCTTGTACAGCAGCTTTGCCTAATGTAGCACACATTTTGATCTCTTGACTGCTCCTTTAATGAGCTTGGATTGTGCATGCAAGCAAGGCAAATTCCTTGACAACTTGTGAATTTTCTCTATCATGATGTTACCTATTGTTCCGATAGTGAGAATTTTGGTCTTCTTTACAATGAGTTGCAATCCATACTGTAGCCTTGAATTCTCGCAAATGCTCCAGGTCCTCACTTTCAGCAAGCAAGATGTGTCATGTGCACATCGAAGATTGTAAATAAGCTTTTCCAATCCTGATGCTGTATTCTTCTTCAAAAAATCCAGCTTGGGCTGAGCCCCGGTGGCATAAGTGGTTGAGTGCGGGACTGTGGCCTGCAGGCTTGGCGGTTCAGATCCCACGGCGGCTCTCAGGAGCAGCACTGGATAGCGCCAAGACCACCAGAGGCAGTGATGCCTGCCTGCTGCCCCCTCCAAATCGAGCTTTTTCCTGTAATGCAGCTGGTGGTGTTGAAGGGCTGATCATGCACTTATCAGTCCATCTCATAGCCAGGATGAAATAAACTTTGGTACCAAAGAGGCAATCATTTAATCCCCTTTCTTTTTGGTGAGTCTTCAGTGAGGATTTTGCCTGTATTAGGTTGCAGAAATCCAGTCCTTTCCATGTCAGTTTCTGGTATATGGAAGTTGATGGACAGGAAGCAGGACGACCAAGCAGAAACTGTTGGGGGCACAGTCTGGTGGATGCAGTAGTCCATAGTCAGCTGAATGAATCCACCCTTGGCACTCCTCTGAAGGCTCCTGGAATGGGCACGTAAAGGGAGGGAACCAGCTACAAGATCCAGTACTGCTAGAGAGCAAAGACCCAAAGAGAGAGTTCGCCCCTGAAGTCTGTCCTTACACCCAAAGAGTTATGAGGTGTCATCGGGCTGTGGTGTAATTGACAGGTTGAGAAATGTCTTGTTAACATATGAGTGTCCCTAAACATCACAATGCCAAGTAATTGATTGTTGGTATGTTCCACGGAGTCTATTCTGCCTTATAGGAGTTCTGATGATGGGTTTGCACTACTGAATTTTTGGCCTATTGGTTAGCAGCAGCATATTTAACAAATGTCCTACTTGAGTTCCTTACCAAAATTGTACACTGGCAATTATGCAGCCTTACCTATGTTAAAAATTACGTTGACCATCTAGGTCAGTGGTTCTCAGCCTTCCTAATGAAGTGGCCCTTTAATACAGTTCCTCATGTGGCAGTGACCCTCCCAACCATAAAATTATTTTTGTTGCTACTTCATAACTCTAATTTTGAAACTATTATGAATTGGGTGACCCATATGAAAGGATCTTTCAACCCCCAAATGGATCATCACCCACAGGTTGAGAACTATTGGTCTACGTAGGGTACTAGGAATCCTAAGCCACTTTCCAAAGACCACTTACTTTGGTAGGAGAGCTAACCCACAGTGGTGATTACTAAATATTTCAACAAAGTGTTGACTGACACATTCCTGAGTATAAGACCCACGTTCAGAAAGTGAATTCAAAGTGCATCTCCTTTAATGCCTACAATTTGCATCATGTCTATCCATTTCATTGATGTGATAAACATTGTAACCTCTCCTGATGAGTATGAAACAATTATATGCATAAATTACTGCCATTTGCATCCGTGTCTGTCTCGGTTTAGTGAGTTGAAAGCTGAGTTCAGAATGTTTTATTTCAAATATACCTGCATCTGAATCATTTTAGGATTTCTTTGTATGAATTCATCATAATTTTGGATATTTCCATAAATTTGCATTGCTGATGTTGCCTCCGTTTGTGTTAATGTTGCTTCTCTTGATGTCTTATGTGAGTGTGTTGGGGTCCATGCACACTGATACGAGGTGCAGTAGCTCACCCAAGGCAATGCCAGCTTTGGTGATGGCTAGATAACAGGAAAATACTTATGTGAAGTGCTTTAAAGTTGAAAATGTCATTAGAAAACCATCAAGAAACAAGTTTAGCTTAAATGTCACCCTTAGATGAAATTTTGTGGTCCTTCCGGCAGTGTCACCTGCCTAAAAGTGCTTCCTTGAAGGAAGATGGCTCCAAAGTTTTTAATCCTGCTTATTTTTAAGTTGTTAAAGCACTCTGAGACATGTTACCTCGACAACTGGCACAGATTGCTATGTTTCCTGGATTTAATTTACTCCAGGAAGCATCCTGTTTGAAGGCACAGGGCGGAGGCATTAGCACAGGTTGTATTTGAGAGCTCTGAGTTGCAAGGCATGTGTGATAAGACAGATGTGAGATAGACACCCCTCATCCTGCTGCCCTCTCCGAGCAAAGGGAGGATGATCCCAAATGACTTTGGGGGAAAAATCCTCACACCACCGTCTTTGTAAAATGAAATGGAATAAACACCTGATCGTTGGTATACACTATGCAGTGCTAATAAGGTGCATTGCTATCTAGTTCAGCTCATCATGGTTTATTGAAGTTCATGCAATGGGTTTATGGACACACACATTTGCCCCAATTACACCTTGAGATGATATCATAGTATGCATACCAATCTATACATGTATCATTAAGTCATGCTAGTGATATAAAACAGCGTTTCTACACAAAACTGTAAAGATCCACCACGGCAATTTGCAAAAGAAGTAAGAGAACCAAAATAATTGAACAGAGCATCCAGGTAGATCTTGGGGAGTTGGCTGCACAGTGAGCATCCAATTGAAAATGCAGGCTGTGCAGTTGACAATGCCGTGGACTAAAACTCAAACCAAACCTCTTGCTGAACAGAAAATTCTTGACTCATAGGGAACCTGGAGCACAGCGAAGTATTGGCCCATCAGATTCCTAAATTGGGAGATTTCTGCAGAAGCACACTGCTATGTATTACCCCTGTGAAGAGGTTTGTGGATTCAAATGATTAAACTTTGTGTTAGCAGCCAAGTACTTAACCACTATACCACCAGGGTGTCCTGCAGATGCACTGACTGACTTCTCTTGAAGGTCCAATAATATTTCTCTTGTGAAATCATTGTCCTTTGAAGCAACACCTGTGTGTATTCAGGTGTGAACATCTTTCTGGTAGTCTCCGCTTTGAGCCAAGATGCCCAGACCTCAGCAAGGATGTTCCCCATCACCCACTGCATCCGGCCTGATCCTCTGGCAGCTCCTGAGCCATGTACTGCTGCAACTGTTGTTGGATGATCTTCAGCAACATTTTCCTTGCGTGTGATATCATTGATGGTCTTGTGTAATGTGAGCATTGTGTTGGATCGCTTTTATTTGGGATGGGTACTGAGATGCACCTCTTCTAGTCGGTTGATCAAGTAGCTGCCTTCTAAATTACCTGGCTTAGCCAACTGACTGATTCCATTGCTCATCAGCTTATCGGAGCATTGTAATTTGTGTCTTCATTTGGGCTAATGCTCTCAATGCAGCTTGAACGTCTTCCTTGGGTGCTTCTTGAAATGGTTGAAGGTCGACTCATTCTGTGTGGCACAGTGACTCTGCATATCCTTCTCTTAATCTTGTTGAGCTAGGATTTAGTGTGAGCCCCCAACTCACTCATGTATCTGTGCCTTCTACCTGCCTTTGGCTCTCTTTTCATGCCTCCTTGTGGATTTATGGCAGGGAGGCTTATTGATCATCTCCTTGGAGTACAAAACCTTCTACTAATAATGTCATTGATTATCTCCTGGTACTAATGTGTAAAACACTGTTGAGAGAGGGACATTGCACCCTTGTAGGATTACTCCATATCGCAATAACTGAATTATTCACTTGTATGGAATAAATCTTTTTGTGGCTGGACACTACAGAAATATTGTATTCTAGCTAACACATGAACTATTCAGGGTTGGGAGGGTGGTTAGGAGAAGATCTACTATAACACACTCCTGGATCACACTGAGTGCTCTGCTCATGTCATTTCAGAGAGGTTGTTTATGTTTTATAAATAAGTGTTGCTGCTGCTTAATTTCTCCCTCATCCTCAAGTTGTGAAGGTTTGCTTTTTTGGTTGCTATGAAGTTTTTTTTTTCCTCTTTAACATTCGATTATTAAATTAAAAAGTTCACTATATTAAATACAGTCCACTATTTTGTTGATGTTTCAGTTGTGTGCCTATAAAACCATATTCTAGTAGCCACTGTGCTATTTTCAAATCATTCAAAGATGTGGTCAGTATGGCTTCCTGGTTGTCATCTATCTGAGGAAAATATTTTAAAAACTATCCAACAGAGTCTGGCAGCATGACATTTCAGACCTTTCTTCAGATCAGTATCATAAATGCACTCAGTGACACAGGTACTGAACAACTTCATGGTTCCAGCTCCTGGTGCCCCAGATTCCATCTTATCTGTTAAGGTTCTATGGTGAGCTTTGTCATCTTACTTGCTAAAGTTCAAAACCATGCCAACCTCTGCAGTCTCTGTCTTTGCATCATTAGGTTGAAGGGTTTAGTGCTTACATCTCAAAACCTGGGTCCATTCCTGGGATTTGGGGAGGCCATGATCTTCAATTTGTCTGCTTTTAGTTGCCGTTGAGTTGACTTGAACACATGGTACACCTTTTGTGTAGTGGAAGGAAATGGTGCCTCGTCTCAAAATAATCAAAACCAGACTCACTGCCATTGAGTTGATGCTGACTTACAGCACCCTGGAGGGTGTGGTCGAATTGACCCTGTGAGTTTCTGAGACTGTAACTCTCTATGGCAGTAGAAGCCTCAACTTTCTCCAACCAAGTGCCTAGTGGTTTTGAACTGCTGACCTTGCAGTCCAAAGCAGAACCACTCTGCCACCAGGGTTCCTGCTTCAAACCACCCCCATAATCTCTGGAATAATGGATTCCATTTTTTTGGGTCCACAGTACAGTGCTTTTCAATCTAAGGGATCATTGATCCAAAACTTTACTGACACATATTCTCTTATGAGCCATTGGGGTTTCATTGGCACAATTTCAGAACCGCATCTCCTGGCCTTTCTTCCAAACTATTCTCTGGAAGCTGCACTGAACTCCATCTACTTCGGATGACCATAAAATAGCAGTGCCATAGCTTCCAACAACATAGCTGCCAGTAACCCCGAAGTTACCACAAGCTGATAGGAGAGGGATCGGGTTTTGGATTCACCTTAAACAATCCAAAGAAAGCATGATTTGCTCTGAAACTAGCCAGATGAACCTTTCTGATCTGGAGTAGTATCTTATGGAAGTGATTCGGATGACCTCTGGTAGCTGGTGTTGTTGTCTCCTCTCATTGGTCTTACTACTTATCTTGAAATTTCCTACACAAATTTATGTCATGTTATAACCTTTTGATCACCTTTCATTGCATGCTGTGATGGATAAATTATGTGGAGGAGATGATCGTTTAGAATTAAATAATTCAGTATGGTTGGCTAGCTTTGTGGAGCCGAGATTGGAATGATAATTCTATTCAAAGGATAGGTTATTATTCAAGAGTTGTAGGCATTTTAAATTTATTCAGAAGGTTCTCCTGTTTGCTCTTGGAAGAAGCAAAGTGGGCTGGTACTACCTTTCATGAGTTTTGATGTTCGTGTAGGAAGAGCAGTCACCTCGGATGATTTATGATCAGAATTCAGTAGAGAATAAGAGTTCACATTTTAAACACCTCCCTCTTTCTGATAGCCCAGCCACATAAATATGTCAGAAGAGGTTCACACTCCTCATAAAATAACCGGATTCCCTATTCCTAAGAGCGCATAGCAAAAAGGCCTGCCAATGTAATTATATGTATTTTTAGGGTCTATTTAACCAGCTGACCAGTTGTGTCAATCTCGCCTCTCTTCAAAAACCACCGGTCCCTGAAATTTGTGCTGTTTCCAAAGAAGTGAGACTTCCTAGTGTGGCAGGAAGTTAGCATGTACTGTTGGTATAATTCCAGTTTTTTATTGTTAAAGGAAATGATGGCTGTGTGTGGTGTCTGTCTTTGGAACCTCACTCTATTTTTAGTATTGCCAATAATTTATTTATCTATCTAATCATTATTTACAAATAGTTTTAAATGTGCCTATTACAGTTCTTATAAAATTCCATATCTCCATTGCATTCAGCATGTTCGTACATATGTTTTCATGATTTTCTAGCCATTTACCTTGTATATGAGTCCTTGATATAAGCTCCCTCTTTTGCCCTCCCTCTCCACTCATGACCCCTTGAGGAAGTATAAATTATTGTTGTCCTATCTTATACCAACTGTTGTCTTCCTTCATCCAAATTTCTGTTGTTCATCTCCCTGGTGTGGGGACACTTTGATCGCCCCTTCCTCCCCTACTCTGTTCATCCCCTCCTTCCACAACCTTCCTTCTTCCCTACTTAAATTGTTACTCCAAGTTCTGTCCATGAGGGGTTTATCTGACCTGGATTCTGTGTGCCAAGAGCTCTTATCTGTACCTGTGACATGCCTGGTCTGACTAGAACTGAAAGGCAGACTGAGATCATAATGGAGGTAAGGAAGCTTCAAAGAACCAGAGGAATATTGTGCATTTCATCAGTGCTAAAGTGAACCCTGGTTGATCCATCCCTTTTTTGTGACCCTTTTGTGCAGGGATGCCTCATTGTCTACAGATGAATTTTGGGTCTCTGTTCTGACCTCCATCATTCTCAGCAATATATTAGGTTTTTGCTTGTTTTGTTTTGGGTCTTCTGGTGCCTGTTACCAGTCCCAAGGACACTTCATGGTTGCACAGACTGGTGTGCTTCTTCCATGTTGGCTTGTTCTTTCTCTGCTAGATGGACACTTGTTTATCTTCAAGCCTATAAAACTCTAGGTACTACATCTTTTGATAGCCAGCACCATTTCCTTTCTTCACTACATTTTCTTATGTACCTGTGATCGTTACATAATCTGGTGTCAATTTGGGAATTGAGCGGATTGAGTGAAGGGGTGTTGTCTAGTCTGTCAATTGCTTCAAAGCCTTGAGAATTCTGGGAAAACTTTGTTATTCTCTCCTTGGAAGCAGTGGAGGCTTTCTTTCACTACTTCACTTCCTGAAGAGAAATGACATGGACCTACACCGATGCAACCAGAACCTTAGACCTGGAGAAGCCACTTGCACATCCCTGTCAGCTTTGAGGTGCTTACAATGCGACTGGATCCAGAAGACTTTCTACCCACTGATGTGATCGCCCTACAGTTGATATCATTGTATGTGTTTTGTGGGTCTGAAGAGGAATTTATAGATTGGTATTGGACATATGGGCTAATACCAGAATTATGGGCTTGGGCTGGATTGGGTTGGGATGCTTTCTTAATGTACAATTACCCTTTATATATGAGTGTCTATACATTTGTTTTTCTAGTCTATCCGGACTAACACAGAACTCATTTTATCTTCACTGATGGTGGCAGGAGGGTAAACATTACAGAATGCCAGGCTGTAGAACAAAGTGTTCTTTTATTGAGGGAGACCTTGAGCAGAGGTCCAAAGTCTTTCCATTTCCTCAGTGGGTTGCTGTATTAAAATGTGTACATAAGCCAATACTTCTATTTTTATAAATTAATATATTTTTATAAGTGCACAGCAATGTTTATACCACCATCCATAGCTTTGCTTCCTGGATTTTTTTCTCTGTTTCCCTTTACCTTCCTCCAGCCCCACCATTACAGTCACCCTTCTTTTGCCTCTTAGTAATTCCTCTCAGCTAGATTGCTATGGTTCCAACATCCCCAGGATCTCTATGACCTCCTCGTTGTTGCTTTTATTTCCCTGGTTGGTCCCCTATCTATGGTGCTATGTGCTCACCACTCCCTCCCCCTCCTCCTCCTTCCCTCAAGTCCTTCTCATTCCTTCCTCCTTGGGCTTGCTTCCAATGCCTATTTTATGTAGGTAGGCAAGGCAACAATAACAGAGACAAAACAAAAAGAAAACAAAAGGTTGAATAAAAAGAGCAAAAACAGCAACCCCTCCTGCCAAAAAAAACCAAACAAACAAACTCCCAAACATGCAGAATTTCAAGTCTGTCTGCTGACTTTTATGACTGTCACCCTGTCCATCTTGTGGGGGTTCTAGGAACTGCCCCACCTACCCTGAATTATTTTGGGGGTTGTTCTTCAGGGGTTTTGTGGCTTTGCTCTGCTCACATTGCTGGTCTTTTATTGAACCCACACTCTAGCATTGTGTAACCACTTGTATAAGTAATACTTTAAATGCTTACATAGTCACATTTCAAATAAATCTTGGATTATTGTCTAAGTTACATGTTATAGTTTCCTATTTCTATTTTTTGGTTAATTGTGTACTTAACCCTTTTCCCAGGAATTTTCTGTCCCTTCCTGTTGCCTTGAGTTCACTGTGACTCAGAGTGACCCTATAGGACAGGGTAGATAGGGTAGAATTGCCCTATTTGTGGCTCTGAGAAGGTAAATGCTAATCCCTGGAGGAACAGCTGGTGGCTTCAAACTGCTCACTTTGTAATTAGGAGACCAAAGCGTAATCCATTATAACACCAGATGCCTCATAGTTCAGTCTTAAGAAAACACACAAATGAACAACAAACACGGACGTTGAGTTGATGCTGACTTCTAGTGACCTTTTAAGGCCAAGGTAGAACTGATCCTGTGAGTCCAAGTCAGATGCTCATTGCTGGAAAAGAAAGCCCAGACTTTATCTACTAGGTGTTCACTTCAACACATTGTTTGGATGCCTTAGTGTCAATTATAGCTTTATAAATCTTGTATTATGACTTTCATTTTGTTACCTTTGGGAATTATCTGAGTCAATGTTGAGTTGTTCCCATCTTCTGCTGGAATACAGACTTTTGGAAATTCTGATTGCATATATAGGAATGTAATACTAGCAGTCTTTGCATTTGCTCTTTCAGTTTTAGCATCTTTCTTTCAAACATTGTTTGGTGTGGCACCTCTACTCATACAAATTTTATTCTCTATGTTCATTGTTCCTTTTGAGATCCTGTATTCCTGTGTCCATTTTCTACATTGAACAGATGAATGATTCTGCCATTTATAAAGTTCTCCAAGTGATTCTGATGCTCATACAGCATTGTAACTCTATAATTAACTTGTTAACCAGGCTTATGACTAGCAGGTCTATAAGATGACCTCCCAATTATATAAGTAAGAAACATAGGTATAAGCTTTCTCATTGTCTTAATGATTTACGTCTCTACACTTAAGAAGCCTCGGAACATTTGAGAGCTATGGTCTTTCCTATACAAATCAGTGAATTCAATTTGTTGAGAGATGACTATTTACTAAGGATTATGATGGTAATTCTGTGTGTGATTGGTTCAGCTGTTCTTCATTTTAATTGAACTTCTGGTGGTGTACTCTTACATATACTGTATATGAAATTGTAATTCTGAACTACTCTTTGCCTGGTCCCTATTTCCCCCATTCTTTCTGGATCTAGTGTTTCCTCGTGAACTTAGGTCTCAATTTGTCCCTTAGCTTGACAGCTTGATTGGTTTCTTTGCTCATACACCGTAAATTGACTCCTGTCACACTGTCGTTGCAGCTATAAATTTAGGACTCGAGCTCTCACTAGAGCAGTGTCTGAGTCAGGAACACAGATTTGGGAACAGTTCACCTATTAAAATATTTATATAAGAATTTGCAGTACAGGCACATATATGCAATCTCATTTGCTATTCTGAAAATAGTCTTATTTTGTAGGTGAAGAAACTGAAATCCATAGTGGTTATTCGACCTCCCATCATAGAGCCAATACCTGAGAGAGACTGGCCTGGAGCCTATTTTAGTTGCCTTTTGAACACTGTGGGGCAACTCTGCAGTGAGGCTTCCCATGGCTGCTGCCTTCCTGCTTGACCGCAGCCCAGGTGAAAAGTTCTGAGTAGCCACAGGCTCTAAAAATGTGCTCTTCTGCCTCAATGTCCTTCTTCTGCCAGCTGATGGAAAAACAATTCAGAAAGCCTAGGTTTTCTGGATATGGCGGTTTCCTTGTACAAAACTTTTCAGGATGTAACACACATGTGAATTCTGATTCTGCAAGGTTTGGGTGAGCTATTTTTGGATGGCAGTGTCATGACAGGATAGGGCTTGATTGGTGACTCCTGCTTTGTTGACTGGGGCGGAGCTCCTTGGACCCTAACTGATGCCATTGCTTCTCTGGGCTCCAGAGTCCTACTGACTGCCTAGGGATGGTGTCGTCTTTTTAAAGTGACCAGGCATCCCGCTTTCTAAAAATTTAACAACATCCTGCGGTGTTTTAAAATTAAAATAAATATATTACAATACCATTTTTGCATTCTACGAAAAAAATTTTTGCTCCGTATAGACCAAATTTTTAATCACAAAAAAATGACACCCCCGGTCAATGGTATCCCACTTAAAATCTGGTCCCTTTATTAGATTCTTGTCTTTTCCCAGTCAAGAGGACATACCGATTTGTTGATTATATTCCATCTCATTTTTCTAATTTTGATTTGTAAGTAAAAATTAATAAGGCATCATTAACTCACCTCATTTTGTTTACCTTGCAATCACCAAAACCAGTTGATTTCAAATAACTGCACCACTCTGAGTTTAGATTCTGCTGCAGCAGCCAGCAAGGCTTCCCCTGAGCCTGGGAATGAAGCCCCTTTTACGAGTCACTAAGGTCACTCAAGGTCAGAGCAAACTGACTTGGTACCTGGCCACTTAAATATAAAATAAGTCCCATATTCCATTTTGAATTCTATGTAATTCTGCAGGCCATATAGAATTAAAATCCTTATGACTGTGGGCAACGTTACACCTGGAGTCAGAAAGGGGCTGGCATATACCCTTTACTGTGTATTAAAGTTAGTTTAGAAACTTGTTTAAAACACAGGATCTCACTCCTAGAAAATTAAAATCAGTCATTATGGAGTAGGGATGATAAATAAGTGTATTTTCATAAACACAAATGGGATTCCCATACATATGGCCGAGATATGGTCTGATACATTGAGAAACACTGGCCTTTATGCAGGACTGTTTTTGAACAATTTGAAAGGAATGTATTTGGCAATTATAATGGTATATAATGAAGAAAGTATCTTAACTGGAAAACATCCTGTCTACCTACAAAAATTAAGTCTTTTGTTTCAGAATATTAATGATAACTGGCTTGTCCAAATTTTTGTGGATATATTTTCACGGAAGGATGACTTAAATATTACCACAAAAATTATAGGATCTCTTTGTTTGGTGCTTGCCTTCTTTCACTATAAAAACTATAGACAATGGGCTGAGCCCTGGTGGCATAGTGCTTGACTGCACCCCACTGACTTGGCAGTTAAAATCCAGCTGCAGCTCTCCAGGAGCAAGACTGGGCTGCCCACTCCCACGAGAGGGCAGTGATGCCAAAACAAACAAACAAACAAACAAAACAACTATAGACAATGTCCAAGGAATGGGTTAGTTAGATTAACCCATTGTGTTGCTTTGTGGGAACTCAGGTTTTTTTAATCCAAGGACCCCTGGATTAAACTATATGACACATTCAAATATTGTTTATATTACAAAAGTATATAGGTCTATTCTGACTGAGTGGTGAAGAGATCAAAAATGGGTAAGTTATGGTACCTACATTACCCCCCCCCCAAACAAACACAAACATTTTAATGAACATCAGAGCTAATGTACAATCTTTCTTCAAATCAGTATCTTTCTGATTCTCTCATGGATGATGCAGCTCTCTTAGGTGTGACTGTTTTTATTTAATTAATATTTCAGTTCCATGTCAATTGCTATAAATCTGGTTATAAGATGAAATTTTCATTTTGAAAGGGACCATTTGAAAGAAATCTATGTATACGTGTACTGTACCATAATGATTTCAGAAAAGATAGCTTGGGTCATAAACTCCAAGTTCTGATCAGGACCTCAAAGCAGGAGCTCATACTCAAGAAACAGTAAAGACCCATCCATTCCAAGTTCCTCCTTCTGATCAGGGTGCTGAGAGATGGTTATTTACATATACTACCAATGGAAAGGTGGATTGGAAGAGTATTGTCATATGTACTTGATTCTTTGAAATTATCCATAACTTCGATTTTGATTAAATTAGCACACTTCTAGTAATATACACAGAAAGGTACACAGAGATACACGTAGACATCTGCATACCCAAAGTCGTGATGATAGCACCGAACTGGGTAAGGTTTCAGGTTGCCTTTTGTTGGAGATGGCCTGATGGCAAGTGAGACCAACAGAAATATCTTTCCTGAATTACACCTAGTAAGATGCTGGTCTCGCTGGTACTGTCACTCACAATTCCTAATACACTGCCACTAGTAACCGTCCCCATGATTAACTTCTTTTGAGATATTTTAATTTATAAGGAAGCCATTAATTTTTTCTCTCTCAATGTTTGAGCTTGCTGGGTAGCTGACTTCTAGCAATTACTGGACATAATTATAATGTATTTCCTGTCAGAAGTACTTGATGACTCAGACATTTCTAGATTACAAACATAATGGCATTATATTTTAGTAATGTCCAAAATCATAGATAACAGGGATACATTGTCCTTGAGAGAAGGAGAGATATGAATGTACTATTAAGAGCTTGAAGTATCTGTTTTAATGAAAGACTGGACATGTGAACACTCAATTTCATAATACCTGTGTGTGAAAAAATCATGTGGTGTGCGAGATCATGTATTTGAAAACTTCTGCTGGTTTTGGAACTAGCCCAAGCCATTCATGTTATACCAAGGAATTAGTGATTCTGTGAAATTGAAATAACTATGTTAATTTCCTGTCAGACTGGATGTGCACTGTGACGGTGTCTTGACTGTGAATTAAAGGCGTAATTAGGTACTGCCAAATTAAATTCATTTTGATGTTTGAAATATACTCCTTGTATTTGACTCATGGTATGACATCCTTTCCTCCATTAGATGCACATGTGCCTAAGTACTTTTAATTACATAGTTCAATAACCACAGATCTTCTCTCTAAGCAGATTCAGTGAATATTGTCAGTGTCGGGACACGAACATAAATGTGGTATTTTATATACTTTCATGCCATTTTATCCACACCCCCACCCCACCCCCCACTCCTCTCACTGGCCCGGACTCCATCTCTCTTCTTGTCTCCTTGTGTGTTCATCATGGTATCATCTATTTCCCTTGCCCTTGCTTCTGTCTTTTGCTCCTCCTCAAAAATAGCTTGGCATGGTTTTATGCTTCTAACTGCTACCATGCTCAAGTTCTAAACTCTTTATAGCCTGCATGTGATTATGTTTACTTATGGGATCTCTGTAGATTTGAAATGGCATCAATGTACGAAGGGGCTTATTTTTTTTGGCATGTGAAGCCAAGCTATTTTCATCTTTAGGAGATCCTGATTTTCCTGCCCCAGTGTTTTCGACTTTCCCAATCCAGTTCCCTGGTGACACAGTGGTCACACTTGGGACTGCTCCCTGCAAAGTTAACAGTTCAAAACCACCAGCTTAGAAACTCAAGGCACTGTACGACACTGTCCCGTAAGGTCACTATGAGTCAGCCTCTACTTGATGGCAGTGAGAATCAATTGCCTCACCTGGGCTGTTTGAGCATCAAGGTTACTATTGATACGCCAAACATACAGAAAGTTCAAATCATCTCTCATTCTCTTGCTGGATGTAGTAGAACACCAAAATGATAAGGAAAATTAGGTGGTATAAACATTTTAAGACCATGTTATTTTTTTCATTTTCAGCATGAAAACATGAAGTAGTATGTGTTTGATATTACTAAAGAAATACCTGGAGAGGTAAAAGGGAATGTGGTAATACTGAAAATAATAATGGCCTGTTAGAGGAGACTAAAAAAAAGCCTGAGGTTGTTCCACAAATCATTACAATGCGGCATTGGTACAGAGAAGTAGTAGCATAGATGGGAATGGGTCAGTACTTCTGTTTGACTTTGGCCTGCTTTGCAGTGCATGGGTGAGTGGTGAGTTGGCACAGGCTTCAGTGAAAAAGCATACTAATTCTTTATCTCTTACTGTTATTTAAGGTAGAGAAGAAGGATGAAGGAATAGCCCCTCCCAGTAGTTGAATTGATTACTTCCTCAAAGCAACTGTTCAAAGCCAAGGTGAGTGAGATACCAAAATTTGGCAAGTTAAAAACACCACTTAGCACCATCTCTGCAGATTGTGTACTCTGAAATTATGAGCAGGATTGATTATTTATAGACCTGTGAGAATAGAATATTAGTTATCATTCTGTAGTCATAAACAAATAGGTAAAATTCCTCTAAAACAAGAAAATTTTGAGATCATAAACATTGGAAAGAATTTGAACCAAACACACAGAGGTTGAGGACAGAAATGCTTGGGCAGTAAATTCATTTGTATTCAGATCTGTGTTCTAGGAAAAATTGAACACTACTTGTTTCTCTGAAAATATTACTAGAAGCATTACTGTCAGAGTGCAATTATAATTTTGCTTTTGCTATAGATTAGTAATTAGGAAACCCCATATTAAGGAATACATTTATCATAAAGTAATGTAGCAGATAAACTTATCATTAAAAGCAAGCACTACATTCTAAATAACAAATTCAAAGTCTCATTTTAATTTTGTTGAATGGTTCCAAAAACAAACTGAAAGGCCTGCTGGAATTCCAGCCATCACATCTGTGTTCCAAGCAGAAGGTCATTTGAAAGCGAAAAAATGAGGCTCGGCCCACTTCACAATATTTGTCTCTATACTATTAGAGGGATCTTGTTCATTTGGTCACACCTAACTGTGAAGTTGAAATGGGAAGTGTGGTCTTTTTGATGGGTACACTGGTAACCTGGACACAATTGTATTTCTTTACCAAGAAAGAGGTTGTATATTACATAGGTAATTAGAAGTTTCTGACATGTGGTTTTACTTATTTTATGATGCTTTTCTCAGCAGCTTGTCTTGGACCTCTAATTTCTGAGCTAAGAACAGGTGAGTAAGCAGGTACATGAATATACATTAGATTGCTCCAGAAACTATGTGCATCAAAGGAGACCTGGTGGCCCAGGGGATTACATGTTAGACTACTCACTACTCCCAACGTTGGCGGTTCAAACCCACCAGTCACTGTGTGGGATAAAAATGACGCTCCCTGCTCCTTTAAAGATTTCTAGTCTTAGAAACTTTTCAAGAGCAGGTGTACTCTGCCCTATAATGTTATTCTGTGTTGGTATGAATGAGATGGCAGTGTATGCATGAAAGCTGTAATTACTTACAATGTCTTTAAAAAATTCTGTGATCTGTACCTTTTGCCTACCTCTCTGAGTCTTCCTTTTCTATGGTATATTTTATAGGCTATTGTACACTGTATCAATTTATATACTTATTGTATACTGTATTCATTATCATTAAGTATTTTTCTTATTAGTGATATTAATTTATTTGTACACTGGGCTGATTTGAATGAAAATAAAGGCAACATTTGATCTACGTTTTACTGAAATTTTAAAAACCAAGCATAGAAATAGTCGATACCCCTCAGGAGTTTGCTATCTTTGAGAATGATTATATTCATGCTGCATTAATTAGAGCATGAAATAGAAACAAGACTCAAAGAAGAACAATGATCCTGGATTCTTATCCTTTATTTTTAACATTTATCAAGATCTTTATTTACAGTACAACTATAACATTAAACCCTATAAGATCCAGAGGGCAGCGTTTGCCCCCAAACTAAGCTCACGAGGCAAGAAGGGCCAGGAAAAAGTGGACTAAGGGAGATGGTAAAGCAGGGAGCAAGTAGGAAAGGTGCTATTGCATTGTGGCTATTGCAATCAATGTCAGGAAACACATTGTGGATGAAATGTTGGAAGGAAGGCTGAGCCCCGGTGGCGTAGTGGTTGTGCGCGGGACTGCGGCCCACTGGGATGGAGGTTCAATTCCGGCTCCCAGGAGCAAAGGCTGGGCCTCCTACTCCCACCACCAGGGCAGTGATGCCTAAAAAAAAAAAGTGTTGGAAGGAAAACTAATTTGCTATTCATTCAAACCACCACCACCACCGCCCTGCCCCTGAAAAAGATAACAAACAAAAACTTGAGAAGTGGATCAGTCTTCAGACCAGCTTGTTAATTAAGTTTGTCATTATCAGTGAGGACCACTGCGTGATCCTCAGAGGGGAAGTCTATTTGGAATTTGCAGGGGGTATATGACTGCTTCGCCAAAGAACATTTTCAAAAGAAACTTCTTGATCTTCATTGCTCTATCAGGTTTTGACAAATTTTTAATTATTTGACATAAAAATAAAGTATATTCAATGTTCAGATGCTAATATTCAGTATGGCACTTTCTCAAACAACTGAGAATACAATACCAGATTGACCTAGCAATCCCTTTATTTGATATGTCCCCCAGGCAAGAGTAGTAGTACAAATACATTTGTACATACACGTTCATAGTAGCACTATTCTCAATAGCAAGATGAGGAAGGAAACTCACTGCCCATAAGTCAAAGGATGCATAAAGAACTTTGACATATGTACACAGTGGGGAACTACACATTATTGAAGAGTAACAATGAAACTGAAAATCCTCAGGCTTTGAATGGATTTAGGCAGCATTATGCTTAGTGAAGTAAGCCAATCACAAAAGGAAAATATCAGCTGAAATCTTTTTTATAAAAGAAAAACTAATAAAAGTTTCCTTACCAAAATAAACAGATTTTGATGGTTTTAGGGAGTGATGTGGATAAGGGAAGGAAGGGAAATCACTGGACTAGGAGATAGACAAGTGTTAGCTAAGATGAAGGGGAAGAGAATAATCTACATGTGGAAGAAAAGAGGAAAACTGGGGTGGGGTGCAGGGGAAACTATTGGCAGGTTTGTTGAATGGTTTAAATTGTTGAGTACAAAAATGATTATCTGATATGTAAGCCCCCACTAATTCCAATAAAAATATTTTTCAAACATCCACATACCAGTATAGCATTGATGAAACATAAAACTTTCCTCTAGTTCTTTCATGCTTACCCCACCCACACTATCATGATCCCAATTCAACCTATCAAATCCGGGTAGAGCAGAGCATGTATACTGTTACTGATCAGAGTTGGAAATGCAGGGAATCCTGGACTGATAGACTACTCAGGACCAGTAATGAGAGTAGAGATACCACGAGGGGAAGGGGAAGTTTGGGGAGAAAGGGAAACTGATCACAATGATCTACATATCACCCCTTCCCCAGAGGATGGACAACAGAAAAGTGGGGGAAGGGAAACATCAGATGGTGTAGGGCATGATAAAAGTAATAAAAATTGATAAATTATCAAGGGCTTGTGAGGGAGTGTGTAGGAAGGAGGGGAAAATGGAGGAGCTAATAGCAAGAGCTCAAGTAGAAAGAAAATGTTTTCAGAAAGAGGATGGCAACAAATGTACAAATGTGTTTTTCACAATGGATGGGTGTATGGATTGTGAAAAGCATTATATGAATCCACAATAAAATGACTTTAAAAATGAGAAAGAGAACCAAAGGCATTACTGACCTCTGGAAGAAAATATTTTTAAAAATGATGCAAATACCGAACGTGATGAGTTGTTTGTTTGAAGATAGATTTCGATTTGGACAATGTTCATGAAGGCCTTTTAGTGTCTCTGATCATTAAAATTTTGTATATATTTAGTAAATATAATTTTCTATATTCTAGGTATGTTTTCCAGCACTTTATATTAATTGATTTTTATGTTCAATAAATTATGAGTAAGCCACCATTTTAAAAATGATGAATCTTATGACCTTATAAATATTTGGCAATTTCCCACCGGTCATGTAGAAGAGAATGATACGTGACATGGAGGTGTCATCAGACTACTTCAGCATTGCAAGGGGGATGAAAAATCAAACTCTACTCTCAATATTTCCCAAAGGCAGATTGAAATGAGGCTGAGGTCAAACAAAAGCCTCAATCCAAAGGCACTAGGCTCTAGCTTGGTTAGCAAACCAAGCTACCCTGATTACATGCTTAGATCCACTCTTCAAGTCAGCTTTCTGACAGAAGACACCCAGCTTAATGTGATCCAACATGGGAAGTCCACCACTTGGCCTCATGAGCCAGCTCTTGATCCTGCTGCCACTGCAACTCTTAGGTCAAAACTCTCTTCTGGATCAATGTTCAAATATCTCTGGGGTCAAAGGACACACCCAATTCCTATCTCTTCTCTCTTTCTGGTAGTAACATCTACCCACCCTTGCTTCTCACATGAGTGACTTTATACCCAACATGATGACAATCATAATTAACTCTGTTAGCAATCACTTGCAGCTGAATCAAATCAACTAACTTTCACTGCTGAATCAAATCACCCACTCAGTGTTTCCTCCACCCATGCCACTTTCTTCACCAGACCCATCAGGAAAACAAAGGTCATTTGGTTGGAGTATCAAAGACCATGGTTAGAAGAGTCATATTAAATGATTTTCTACCTATATCACAACCTCTTTCCTGTTTTCATGAGCGATATTGGTTTCACACAGTGCCTACCAACTGGTTTCTTAGTTTGGACAAAACAAGTCTTGCAGACCTCCATTTGTGACATTTCATATAGCTACAACTTTAGCTATCCATGCATTGGGCCGACTAGAAAGTGTTAGAATTGCATGAAACGATAGCAGCTGCATGGAAATATGGTGGCACCAAATGAAGTCATCGCACAAACCAAATCTCTTAGGAGCATACTTTAGTTGCTAACTTATTCCTAGAATTTTCTACATAAAATACTAGACTGCTAGAGCTTAAACTCTTTGGAGGTGATCCAAGGATGTATGTACTCAGTATTTCTTCCTGCCATCTACTCTGTATGCCTGCTCCTTCTAATCAACATGGTTAGGTTCCAAAGGCCAGGCTTTTCATGTGGAAATTGATGTTATGTAACACTAGAGAGCAATCACATTAGATCAATGCCCACATTCTTGTCTTATTTTTGAACTTTATGTTGCAAAGCTACTGAAATTTTTTGTTACATAATTGACAAACCACTGAGAATCACAGCCTAGCCAAGTTGACATACAAACATCATGTTACAACCAATGTTACTCTCACCTTGCACTTTGTGTTCCTTACATTGTGAATATGAAAAGTAGTCAGATGGTAGATTGTTTACTACTGTAGATTATTTACTATTGATAAAATGAAATGTTGGTTGTGAAATAGCCAATGCATGACTAATTAGAGCTTTCTTGTCATGCTTACCAGTACTAAAATCCAAACCATTATTCAAGAGTAGAACTTCTTCACAGGATCCTTCATGGTTATAATCTTCACAGAAACAGATCTCCAGGCCTTCCCTTGGTAGTAGCATTGCTGGTTAGATGCAAAGCACTAACCTTTCACTTACACAAGCACAAACTTTTTGTAGCGTCCAGGGACCTCACTCTATCATTAGTTTTACCCCTACTGCACTGGTATTGGGCCTTCTGTTATTCCTCTCACTTCAATATCTTAGTAGATATTCATAAAAATACTCAGGTGAATTTCAAGATTTTTCTCATCTTGCAGAAAAAGCAGCAGCTCGGCATTGAAAAGATACAATTCACAAAAGGTCGTTCAGACAGTAAACAGCCACTTAGGAGTTCAATGCAAGGTCACTCTGATGCCCAGCATGAGCTTTTCCCACTATGCTGCCTCTACCTATGGATTATCTTTTCCCAACGCCAGGACTCAGAGGACTGGCCATTAGTTGATTCTATGGTAGTCTACCAAATCATTTCTAACCACTTCACAGACCCAGTTCTGTAGCGATTATTTTGCCTACAATAAAGGGAGCTGTGCAGCTGGAGAAATTTCTATCCAGATGCTGGTATGTCATTTTGAATTGTTATTACAATAAAAAGTTCCTGTTCGTATTTGTTCCTATTTGCATATGTACAGAAGACACAGTTGTTCAGCCAAACCAAGCCATTTTGCAAATATGCAGCCCAAGATTCACAAAGCATTTCTGAAAATAGCCCATTTGTGGCCTCTTACTGAGAAGAAACTGTATAAAATATGCAAGACTCTGGCATTTATCATGGAATAGTCCCACACCTTTTATCTGCAATCAACTTTCCCTCCCTCCCTGTCTCCCTCCCTCCTGCTTCCCTCATATCTTGAAAAAGGACCTGAGCATCTACTCTGTCTGAGGCACTAGAGATACAGAGAGCAAAAACTCACAGTGCTTTCCTAAAGGAACTCACATTCTAGTACCTAAGGTGTTCAATTTAGAGACAAAGAGAATTGTTCTCAGAAATAGGATTTTACAATAAAGGGATACTTCTCATATGCTTGAGGTTGCTTCTTGAATTTGCAGGCCTCTTGCTCTGGTCATTTCTTTATTATCACACTTTTCCCACTGAATTAGTGATCTATTTTGAAAATAACACAACAAAAATCCCCAAACACTCTGTAGCCTTTAGTATTCTATAACTTAGAATGTGAATTCATAAAGAGCACCCATATCTAATTGAATAACCAGGCCATTATGCATATCATCTGCCACTGAATTGATTCCAACCTATATAGGATTTCTAGTCTGTATATCTTTATGGGAACAGTGGACATCTTTAACATCAGGAACCCAATTTACTCAATGACCATGACCCTAGAGGATAGAGAAGAATTGCCCCTGTGAATTTCTGAGACTGTAACTCTTCACAAGAATAGAAAGCCCCACCTTCCTCCCCCAGAGAGACTGGTGGTTTCAAACTTTTGATCTTGGATTTAGCAGTCCAACACAATACAGCGGGGCTGCTAGCTCAACAATATATATTTAAAATGGTCAACACTGGTAGTTTGATATATGAAGAAACAAGGTTTCAAATGATATTAAATGATCATTCATCCCATGATCATATAGAAACCACTCAGAGAATAGAAAATTATTTTCCTTCTTCCTTCTTGGTGTTTTTCACATTTGAAATTGTGTTTTATTGGGAATATATCTTAGAAATATATTGGGAATATATACCAAGTCAATAGTGGCTCCATGTACACTTGAATGAAACTGATGGCATTCGTTCTTCAAATTATTTAACCATTCCTACTTTTCTTTTGGATTGCCATGCCTTCATTAATACAAACTCACTGTCTACTAATATTCCCACTCAAATTTTGGGCATTGCTTTATAAATTGGTCCCAGATACATAGTTCTTAAAGGAGCATTATGCTAAAGGTATACTTAAAAAATAGCTAAGCTAAATTATCATTCCATTTTAATAAGATTTCAGGGAATAACTTTGATTTAAAGCTTAAATGTAACTCCCAAAGCAATAGATTCTAGAGACCACTAGAATTTTAAATTCTATTATATATTCACTATTTATAGAATCTTTAGAATTCTTTAGAATCTATAGACTCTTTCATCAATATAATGATGTTGGGCATCACCCAGTTCTTCTGATCTCATAGAAAAAGGAGGTATCATATTTTTTGGATCATAAAAAGCACTCTTGCCCCTCAAAGTGGGGGAGGGGAAAGTGGGTGTATCTTATGGTCCGAAGGTGTGGTACCCCAGAAGATTTTACTATACTGGTAATATTTGGTTCAGAATACTTTTTCTTGTCTTCCTGTTCTAAAAACTGGGTATGTCTTATGGTCTGTGTGTATTATGGTCTGAAAAACATGGCTGTTGTTTACAGACACAATTAACCACATATTCCATATCCTCTTCTTATTCTTAACTCTACTTCTTACTCTATTGCTCCAGGAGACCAAATGTTATACCTTAAATGGTTGCTTATGAGTTTCTCATACCCATGGACTGGGCAACAAGCTAGGAGCACTTGACATGCTATTAGGCTACTTAATTGTATGTCCCAATATATCCTTACTCGAGGTTTACAAATAAAGAAACCAAGTCCAGCTGACGTTTCTCAGTATAGTCTTCTTGTCCTAACCTCCTGTTACAAATTAGTTATAATTTTGTATTAGTTCATCATCCTAGATATTGTATTTAGATTTTGAAATAACCTTTGTCTGCACATGATGTTACCCCTAACTGGGGCATTATGACAATTTGGATAGTATGCATTTTATTCCATAACATGGACCTGGTGTTTTTATTACATAATCCAGAGGGATTGTGGATGTCATAATAGCAATCAGTATGGATATTTTGCTTCTTTTGCAAATGTTACATGAGTCATTTTCTCAAGTTCAGAGAGTGAATTCAACAGGATCAGGAATAGGAGGCCTGCCCCAGCAATGATATAGCAAGTTGGTAAACCCCTCACATGTCTCTCTCTCTGTATTCACAATGAAATGATGGCTTTCAAAGTGATTAGGACTATATGGGACAACACTAATGATTTCATATGTGGTGCTTTGGGGGGCCCGTGTCAAATGCAGTAAACCATTATTCTCTATGTGAGCTTTTAAAATGGTCATCTAGAAAGAAGAATACAAGTCAGTAATATAGGAGGAAGAATGCAATCAGGGACAATGACAGTACAGTGGCTGGCACAGGTTAGATAGGGCCCATCTTTTATATGTCAGCAGGAAGGTGAACTCACCAGGCTTTGTGAGACATATAAAAATCAAACGCCCTTCACTCAAAGCTTTAGAATCAGAATTTCTAGAAAGTGTCCTGTTTATATAGTTAACGGACACTCCAAGTTATTCTTACCAACAGGATAATAAATAAAAGGGGGTCTTTGCATAAAAAAGCAGGAGTGTGTAAATTCAATATGCAGATTCCTAAGATTGGCCTTTCTGCTCCCTTAAGTAGTTATGGTCTTAGAAACCCATAGGTGGTCACTATGAGTTGGCAATGGCTCAATGTTGGAGTGTGTGAGACCCTATCAACTCTCTGAGTAAATTCTTCCAACCAAACTCATTGACATTATGACAGACCAGGTTGTCTAGGGAAAGAAACCAGTCACTTAGCTATGTATAAGAAAAAACTTTATATCAAAAAAGTAATTGTACAACAAGAATAGATCCCAGGCCAGTCCAACTCAAATTCATAAGTTTGATGCTAGTTCAAAGATGCTTCTTCAGATTCAAGTAGCTACTTGGAGGTGACGCAGAATGGTGCACTGGGAAGGAATGAGTGCACTGTCACATTGATCCAAGGTCAGTGAAAGCATGCCAGAGCACACACAGCTCTCAGGTAGCAGAGTCTTAGCACGCAGGAAGGTGGAGAGAGAGCAAGAATGAAATGGTCTCTGTGCTCCTTGCTCTTATACAAAAGGCTGAAGTGTCCCCAGTTTGCGACTTGATTGACAAGTTTAACTCTATCCAGCCCAGAATATCTAGAGGATAGAATCCCTAACTATGATAACTACCAAAGGAATCTCGGTGGGGTGGCTCATGGATTGGTGGCAATTTGAAATCACCAGCAATTATTCAAGTAGCTGTAGTCTTGGAAACCCACAATGGGTTGCTCTGAGTCAGAATTGACTAGATGGCACTGAAACCACACTCACCAAGTTGTGTCTGACTCCTATTTCCTGTGTTTCCAAGATGGCAACTGTTCACGAGTGTAGAAATCTTGGTCTTTCTCCCCTGGTGCTGCTGGTAGGCTGGCAGCCCAGTGGGTAACTAACTACCACAAATGCTTCTCACCTTTTGTGTGTTTCATTGCAGTGCCACTGACATCGTTAACTTGTAAATAATAAGTCCTATTATATATCAGGCCCTCAACAAGATGGTTTGACACAGTGGGTGCATCCATGGATATAAACATGGCAATGACTGTAAGGGCGGAACTGAACTAGACAGTGTCCCATTTGGTTGGCTGCTATGAGTTGAAACCAACAGGAAGACTCCACCATCACCATCTTTATGTATATTGTCTGTTTTGCATGCAACTTCATCAGAGGCATAGGATTACAACCTTGTTTTTTTTAAAGACTTGTGATTTACAGCTCAGTGATTTTGTGCACAGCAGGGAAAGACCTGTTTTGCTATTCACAATTATGATTCTAGCTTATATAAGGCTTTAGCTTACAAAACCTTTTGCATCTATTTGATCTTTACAGCATTCTCTTGATGTTATTGTTATGATAATCTCTCTTCCATAAATCAGAGGACCAAAGATTTTCAAGATGGAACAGTTTGCTCAGTCATTCACTCATTGTCATCAAGTTGATTCTGACTCAAAACACCCTACAGGAAAAATGCAAGCCTGCCCCGGCGTGTGTCTAGGACTGTACATTGTCATGGCAAGGGAAAGCCTCACCTGACACCTTGCATTTCCTTACTGCCAGCAAGTACACGTCGACTCCCGGTGACCCTGTGAGTAGAGCCACCCTGGGAGTTTCCATGATTGTGATTCTTTCACAGGAGGAGGAAGTCCCATCTCTTTTCCACTATGCCACCAGTACACTTTTCTCACTACATCCCAGTTAATTACAGACACAGGAACACATTCTTAGTCTATTGTCTCTAAAACCATCCTTCAGCAGTGGAGCTAATTTTTTTCCAGAATCCACACCCAGCCATCTCATCCTGCCATCTTTTTAAACTGTGTCATTATTTTTTACTACATACCTTATCATTAACCTATGTCATGAATGCTTTGGGAATCTCCCTATGGGGTCATGGCTGGACTTCCTGCCATCACACAATGAGGCTTTCTCTTTAGCCAAGCACTTCCCATGGTGCAAACTGAACCTGGAAGCATTTATTTGGATGTATACCAGATGTCAGCAAAGTAGGTTCTGAGCATAGGAAAGAGGAACTCCAGCTTCCCTGGAGAGCCCTTACATGTATAAACCTGAAATATGAGCCCCATGCTTCCACTGCTGTCCAACAGCTTCCACACCAAAGTGAGGAAGGAACAGAAATACTGGGGGCATTTGAAGAAAGGCCTCCAGAGACAGGACTGAACTTGAGGCATAAGATGTGGCCACCTTCCTGAGCCTCCACAATATTGGACTGCGTGATCTTCAGCACTGTGCGTAAGGTGGTAAGCTTAGCTTGCTCACTTTAAAAATAGGGATGATTGTGAGGGTGTTATCTGAGAAAGATCTGTCCTTGAAAATTATAAAAATTCAATTAAAAACATTTTCCTCACAATGTCTAGCACTTAGTAACAACTCAATAAATATTGGTTGAATAGGAGCAGAGGCAAAGGGTGGGTGGGTGGGAGGGTGAAGCACCATTTAGTCATCGTGTCTCTCTAATGTTATATGTTCTCATGGATCTACAGTGGAACTGAAGTCGGACTGAGAGTCCTTTCAAAGTAGATGTGTTGTGCTTGTGAAAGGAAAACACTCCAATAGTCCTCTGTCAAGATAATGCTTCTCATTATGTAGAATACAGTGTCCAGGTTCCAATTTTATTGTGTTTTTCATTAAGTTATTTTAGTGTATACTTTCTTAAGAACTAGACAAATACATTTCTGTTAAAAGTTGAAATTCTTCCAGATGTTTGTAGCATTATATGGTGAACCAATAACTTTGGATATTTCCAAAAATTAGGGTAATTTTATATGGAATAAAAAAGATATATTATTATTAAATTTTCACTCCATGGCTAGTTCACAATTATAATAAAGTAGAAACAGCCTTGACTTTTCTGTGTGCTTTCATCCTCGCTCTGCTACTTACTATCCACGTTACCTTGACACCTCAACTAACCTCTAAATCTCAGTTTCCTTATCTTTTATATAAGGATTATAAAACCAGTCTTGCCCATCCTGCAGTTTATGGGATTTTAAAAATGAGAGAGAACATGAAAAAGTGCCTTGCAGTATGCTTACCTCCTTGCAAATACTTGGTCACTGTGAACTAAATCACAATCTCAGCAAAATAAGTGTATTTTCTCAGAATTCCATGCAGCTATTATGAACATGAAGGAAAATGGATAATTAATGCTGTAATAAGCTAACCCAAATGTTTTCTGGACTAGAAAAGCAGTAGGTTTTCATTGATATATGCTAAAATTCACAAGATTCGTCAAGAATTAAGGTCTTTGGTACTAATAATGTTTTCCTGCTTATTCTATTTTTGTCTGATGAAGGGAATCAGTCACTTTCAGCATACACTATGATAAATTTAATAAGAGATGATATATAGGACAGAGTATGAAACGTTGGCTAAATACTAATAGCCAAAGGGGCCAGTAAGAGTCAGGAGAAAGTAGGGTTAGAAACTTAGGTGGGTCTCCTTCAATGGTTAAAGCAGCATCAGTTACAAGCGGGGAAGGGACTGTTAGAATGAGATGAAAAAGTAAGAATTAAAGGATCACGTTACCACTTGCGACATGAAAGAATCCAATGATAGAATGACAGTTCCTGCATGATACATGCCTTCCCATTGCGCCAGTTCATGATTGTATTTTGACCCTCAGCATGCCCAGTCTACTTGTTTTCTAATAGGTCTTGACTGTGGATGTGAGTAAAAGAAGGTTTTACTTATTCAAGAAAATGTGTTAATTTCAGTTGGCAGGAACTCTGTTCATGTACTTTAGCAACAAATTTAGGAAAGACATTAAACTCATTTGTGATTGAATTTATACACCAAACTAATTGCCACCACATTGATTCTGACTCCTAGCCCCTCAATAGAACAGAGGAGCCCTGCTCCATAATATTTCCAAGACTGCAATCTGCCATCTGAAGGGTCTGCAGTTTGAAACTACCAGCAGCTCCTCAGCAAAGAGGCTGGCCTTTCTACTCCCCACAGCAGTCATAGTCTCGTAAACCAACAGGGGTTTGCCAAGAGTCAGCATCGACGCAATGGCATTGAGTTTGGATTTTGGAATCCTTATATAAATAGACTTCCACATCTTCATCCTGTGGTTACTGATAAAATATCCGTTGTTTAAGTTCAATTAGTTGTTGAGCAGTTAACCATGCATAACCAGGACTCCCTGCACTGATGCAGGTTAAGGCCAGTCAACATTGTACATTTTCAAAATAATACAGTTTCAGATTTTATTACATTATTGTTTTGATTATGTTTTCTTTCCAGCTATAACGTTGACTCCTTTCATCTCCATCTGTAATTTTTCTAGACAGCTCTCTTGAGAAGTAAGGCACCACAGATTTCAGTGTAAAAGGAGAATTAAAAAATTAGCAAAAAGTTAAGAAACAATGACTCAGGTGTCATTATTCCTTGTTTGTGATTTGTATTCTTCCCGACAATGATGGCATAGGGTGACTTAATCCGCATTCACTGAACAGCAGAGCAGGATGAATAATCATCCAATTTTGTCTCCAAAGAGAAGAAGGTAATCGACTTCAGAGTGAAACCTACGTTTACTTACAGGTATTTTCCATCCCTATTCTTCTCACATCTTTGCAAAGTAACAGGTGAAGAGATCTCGAATCTCCAAGTAGCTTTCAGGACAAAATAAAACTGTCAGATTTTCAACACCGCACCAGATGCCCTACTAATTGCTCTGATACTTGAAGTCCAATTTAGCTGTGTATATTTTCATTTATATTGCCAGTATGCAGGGTTGCAACAAATAAAATTCCTTCATTATGAACACCAAGAAACACACAGACACATACCCTGTACACACAAATATATTTTATTATAATCCCTAGGCAATGTTATAAAATACTTGATTTGTTGTTAAGAGGTCCAGTTGCAATCCCTTCTCAATTACCCTGTTGAAGTTAAGTCACCCTATTTGAGTCTTATTATTTAGTATGCATCATTCCTCAGTGTAAAGAAAACCGTAATTCTCATAATTGGACTGTTAGAGTGGAGAGAAGCGGGAAGAGGAAGGCCTTTAGCCAGGTGGACTGGCCCAGTGACTGACCCGAGGGGCTCAAACATGAGAACATTGTGAGGATGGCGTAGAGGCAGACGAGATGGTGTTTCCTTGGGTTGCACAGAAGGTCGCTAGGACTGGGAACTGACCTGATGTTACCTAACAAACAATATGCATGTGAAGGAAACCTGGTCAGTGAATAAGGAAGACTACAGAAAAAATTAGTGTTTTCACTAATGATGGTGCTGCTGAGGAGCATCAAAATATTACAAATTTCCAGAAGATCAATCAGATCTGTCCTGAAAGAAGTACTGCCAGAATGGTTCTTAGAAGCCCGGATGGGAAGGATCTACTGTGAACATGTTATCAAGAGAGACCAATCTCTGAAAAATTAAATCACATTGGGTAAAGTAGAAAGAAGGTCAGCGAAAAAGAGGAAGGCTGTCCAGGAGATGAATTGACACGGTGGCTGAAACACTAGACTCCAATATAGCAACCATTGTTTGAGGATGTTGTCGTATAGGGCAGTATAGCATTGCATGTGGGTCATGCTCATTTGGATATGACTCCAGGTACCTAACGATAGGAGCAATAACATTCATATCTGCCACAACATTTGCAAATTGAAATTTTCATATTTGAAAATAGAGAAATGTATATGTGAGAGATTTGTGTTAAGTTGTTTTGCAGATACATTTTCATGTATAAGTACTTTAGGTGTTTACTTTGTTCTAACATCAAATTCAATCCATATATTCTAAAAATTATGAATAGACACAGAAATGTACTAACCATACATCCTTTATAAATTCCTGCATGTATGACTATAATGTAATAATGAATACATTGGGACACCTTACATATTTAAGTGGAAGATGTCTGCTCTAAGATGTTACTTTTGAAGTCTCTATTTGGTCATATACTGAACACCTACTATTCATCTAAGTGTAGATATGAATGTATATATCTACATATATATGTCTATTAATTACACATTTTGATTGCTACTGTTTTCAGGTGTTTTGTAATTGACTCCAACTCATAGAGACCCCACTTGAGAAGGAGGCAATGCCCCGTCACGGGCCATCCTCTAAAATAAAAATAAAATTAAAAAACAATGTTGAGTTTGAGCCAATTGTTGCAGCAACTATGTCAGTTCATCTTGTGGCAGAACTCCCTCTTTCCCCGTGACACTCTGCTATATCAAACATGCTACCTTTTTTCAGGGATTGGTCACTCCTAATAACATGTTCAAAGTCTGTAAATGAAGTCTTAACTATCTGAACTTTTATGGAGCATTGTAACTGCACTTCTAGAAAAGAAGTGTCTGTTCTTCTGGAAGCCTAAGTTATATCCTAGGGGGTACCCTTGCCCCCCCCCCCAAACAGATTTTTTAATAGCTATGTTCTTAATGTTCTTATAAAACAAACTTATTACCTGCAAACTATGTCTCCATTACACTTAACACATATGTCGTATCATTGATTCGATTCTTGGAAACATTTTTCAAACTCATCTGTTTGAATACCTGACAGAAACTTCCTCAGGTTTTCCTTCACCTCTTCTATGTTGTCAAATCACTGTCCTTTCGTGTCCCTCTGCATCTGTGAAAACAAAACAAAGTCACACAGAATGATATCAGGCGAGTAAGGTGTATGAGACAAGAGAATCATGGATGGTTGTTTATTTGTTTTTTTTTGCCCCAAACTAGCATACCGAGATGACTGCATGAAAAGGTGCATTGTTGTGATGGCAAAACCATTCCCACATCTGCTATAAATCTGGCCTTTTTGTCACACACTGTTCATTTAATGAATCTCTAAATAGAAATCTTGATTAACAGTCTGACCAGGTGGAATGAACTTCAAATGCACTAAGGTGCAACATTTGCATACATTAGGGAAGTTGACAGACATCCAGAATTAGAACTGTCAACAATCAATATTTCATCTTCGTTGAAATGAGGACACCACTCATACACTTAAGTTTTTCTCATAGCATTGTCCTTGTAAGCTGTGGTCAACCTCACAACAGTTTCTGAGGCATTTTTTTCTGAGAAGAAAACAAAATGTCACAACCACATAGTGTTCTTCTAAATCTGATATTACAAAAAACAAGGTCTGAGTGAAACTGCTTTTACAAAATCTTGACAGTGACCAGAGAGAATCTTCCCAGGGGAAGCCACTGGTTGTACTAACTCCGAGAGAGTTGCTCTATATTCAGCAAGGGAGTTGGGGGTGGCAGTCAATATGTTCTAGGAAGCTCTGCCCTTCAGAGCTTCTTATGGTGTATTTTGAAGGGGTACCGCCTTGCATATTCAATATTTTTGCCAACACCACGATTCAGATATATTAATGGTCCTCAGGTCTTCTTCATTAGTTGCGTAGCTTCCTCACACACCCTTTGTCCTTCAAGTGACATCCTTGCTTTTTACCACTGCAAGGAGGTCTTTGACAACAAAGAATAACCCTGGTGGTAAGGTGTTTATATATTTGGCTAATAACTGCAAGGTCAACAGTTTGAAACCAACAGTCACTTGTTGGGAGAAAGAGGATGCTTTATGCTCCCATTAGGATTTCATCTCAGAATTGTGTGGGGCAAATTCTACCCTGACCTATCGGGTGGCAAGGAGTCGCCATCAACTTTATGGAAGGGAGTTTTTTACTTGTAACACATTAGTCTAAAGGATTGTCTTTTGATTTCTTGAGCACTGCTTTCATGAATGTTGATTATGGTTCCAAAGGAAATAACATCTTTGGCAACTTCAATCTTTTCTGTTTATCATGATGTTGCTTATTGTTGCAATGATGAAGATTATTTTAATGTGCTTTGAGATTCAGTCAATATTGCAAGCATAGTTATTGATCATAACTATTGATCATAAATTCAATCCATTTGCCTTTCAACAAGGATTTACCATCGGCATAGCTCTGGTTATTGCTAATGAACCTTTATCTAATCCTGCTGTATTTTGCTTTTTATTTATTCATTATGCAGATTGAATCTGCATAGTGAAATGATACAAGCATGGTACACAATTTTCTTTGTTTTAAACCACATGGTATCTTTTGGTTTATGTATAGGTTTGGTATTTTCATAATTAAATGCTTTGGAATTTTCATTCTTTGAAATGTTAGTCATAATTTGTTATGAGTTATATAGTTGAATACTTCTCAATAGTAAATAAGACAGAGGTAGACATAATTTTGGTATACTCTGTTTTCAGCCAAGATCCACCTGAAATCAGCAATGATATAATTTATTCCATAGCGTCTTCTTGATCTGGATTTATTTTTATTGCAGAGTATCATCCATTTTTAAATTATCTTCAGGAAAATTTTAATTACTTGCAGTTTTAGTAATGATGCTTGATAATTTCCACAGTTTTTTGGGTGAATTTTCATATATGGAGCCCTGGTGGCCTAATGTATTATGCATTGGACTTCTAACTGCAAAGTCAACATTTGGAAACCACCAGCCACTCTGTGGGAGAAAGAGAAGACTGTAATTTCCTAAATCTTCAGTCTCAGAAACTTTCAGGGGGCTTGTCATACTCCATTCTGAAGGAGACCAATGTGTCACAATGGACTCAAGGGAAGTATGTTTGAGTTTTGTTTTGCATCTATAGGGAATGGTCACAAATATGTATCTTTTCTAGTCAGTTGGCCAGAAAAAATCTCTTCTAAATGCTATTATAGATCTTTATCTATCCTCTTGAACTGCCTTTTGAAATACTCTGGTCAGCTCTTTGACTGCATTATGTCTTTTGTAGGCTAGCTATTAGATGTTCAAAAACAAATTTCAGAATCTTTTCTAACATCCACTTGTGCGTCTTTCTTTCTTCCTTGTTTTTTTCATCATCCATAACTATATTATACAATTTAATACTTTATTTTTAAATACTTAGCCTTAGCAGGAGAATCAAAAAGTACTTTCCTACAACATGTATATTCATATCATGTAGCGTAATGTCTGCTCAGCAATGAGTCAACCCAGAGGGCAAGAGGTACTGGTGAGAGCCTGGCCCTAGAGGTGCCGGACCCTCTACCTGCCTGGCCTTTTGCCACAGGCAAGCACTGTTTCTTTTTAGTTATCATTAAGGAATCATGACGCCATGACATAAAGGCAGTGAACAGTATGACAAGGCATCCTTTCAAATGTAAGCACCCCAGGAATAAATTATGTAGCTGCTTCACTAATAACTTGGTATTAACACCCCTTTAATCTAATTGTAAAGTTAGAATAAAACCTTCTTTCTGCAAAATGCCGGTCACTTTAGTTTATTTTAGGATTTCTGAATGTGACTGTCTTTTAGGTGGGATGGACCTTTCTTCTGAAAACCTAAAAGGCCTTGCCTGAAAGTGTCCCAGCATGTCTATCTCACATCTGCCCCAAACTAGCATCGTATACACTGACCAGCTAAGGACAGATCAACTTGCAATTAACCAGTCAGCATTCTTGGATAGTTTCTGCAGTCAAGACCAATGTCACATCACTCCAGGGAAAGAGATTTTCCTAAGATAGGTGGAAAGCCTAAAAGAAGTTGTACCTAAATTTTTCATCAGGGTCATCCAGGGTAGCCTTTCACTTTTTGTCATGTGCGATGTACGTGATGCTATCCATCAAGGCTTTTGATATTCACTTATTAGAATTCTGTGCGGGAAATCAGTTTTTGAGAAGGCCCTGAAATTCTGGTGGAATATACTCAAAGTTGCATTTTGTCTCAAATTATTTTCATTTTATTTTGCTTCAATTTGAACTTGGATGGGTGTAATTGATGGCCTGTTTCACAGTTGGCCCCTAAATTTGTTCTCCATCACCCCATAGCACCAATGTACATTTGCTGCATAGATATAATTAACCCTGTTTTGTGAACAAGAAACCAGAGAATTATGCATTTAATAGCACAGCATTGTTTGATAGCATAGCTAATATTGTTACTCAAAATTTTGGGGATATACTGCATAGGAAAACAAAAGGCAGTGTTTGCCCACAGAAAAGTCTATGTATTCCAATGCACATGATCTTCTATGTTTAGGAAATAACTGAAGATAGCCAACAAAGAAAGTAATTTGTGAAAATCGTAGGCTGCCGTTTGAAGACAAATGTGGAAAGCAAATTGAATCACTAATATTCAGAGAGATAGATGATCTTGAAAATCATGCAGAATTTGATCTTAGTTTGCTGGACATTTTATGTCACTGAACAAGAATGCCTTGATGGAAACAGTAATTTAGGAAGATGAGTCTGAAAAACAAAGAAGATGAGTTTCCAGAATTTTGAACATATTTGAATATATCTATATAAGTTCATAGAAGTAACATAATAAATGTTGAGAACATGCACAAGAAATTCCAGACTCTTTCAAAAAGAAATGATGTACCTCATTTCACATTTTTAACAGAGATATTTATTCTAATATATTTGAGACATGTGCCATTACTTTATGTTGTGCATGGACATGTTTTGATAAATTGAACCTGTCAGATGCCAACCAACCTTTTGGGCTATATTTACTCAAAAGCAATTATGTATTTTCCATTTTGGTCCTCCATCTTTTATATTTCATGATTTTGTATATTGTTACATTTTTCATCTTTACACTACCTTTTATTTTTGGAATGTACATCAGAATATGAATATTGAAAGATTAACTAAAAGAATGGGAATATAGTGTTTTTTTCTGTAGGAAAAATGGATGGAGTTCTGTTTGCATTAAGCACACTAAAATGATTAGTATAAGGGAAAATACTTGTATAAGTAAAGGGCATATTTTACACTCTGGTATGAGTGTGTTTCTGAATAAGTGCTTGTAATATGGGTGCTGAAATATATGTGATACTGATCTCCTAAATGTTAAAACTTGATCATCTTGTAGTAGAACAATTTTAGATTTTAATGTTATTCTTATAGTCTCAGGGAGAAAAATCATGTTTCCTACTCCTATAAACAGTTCCAGTTTGAGAAACTCACAGGGGCAGTTCTACCCTATAGGGTCAGACTGAATCAGTATTAACTCAGTAACAGTGAGCTATAATCTGAGTTTTCACAGAAAATATGTTAATTTTATTCTGACAAAAATAAATACCTATGTGAAAAAAGGAAAATAAAATAGGTTGAAATAGAATAATGAGAAATTAGAATAGAAACACAAACATAATGCACACTAAATAAGCAACTGCTGTTTTCCATTTTAAAAATATCTGCTAAGCAATCATCAGACTTGGAGTTCACACCATAAGTAATGCATGTAGACTATGCAGCTGTTAACAAGGTAATTAATTCATCAGTCACATATGGAAGAAGTGGGCCAGCCTCACTCAATTATCCTAACTTGTAGTGGTAATTCTCTCCTGAATAATCATAAAAAAGATCTAAATTGAAAATGTTTTTGGTTGTGTAAATACAAGTGCTAGAGAGAATCAGAGACCCACCCCTGAAATTCCAATTTCACAGAGTGGGTGGGAAGAGAGATGAGAGAAGCAAAATACAGTGATGGTCTATCTTCTTATACGCAGGATATACAGTGAAGTAAGTTGATCACCCTCACTGGTTTCTTGGTCTCAGTCTTTGGCTTTAATGTGTAGGTTTCTAGTGACAGAATAATATTTAAGAAACTTTCAAAGTGGACAGTGGGACAAGGGAAGCAGAAACATTTTCTTCTTAATTATGGCCAGCAGAAGACAGGAGGAACCTCTACATGTGAGACGACCCCATGACCTCTCACCAGTTTTATTATAGCTCCCAAACTATCAGAGTATGAGTAGAATACTTTGATTCTAACATTTCCTACAGTCCACTAGTTGTGTATTGGATGCAAATATTCAAGATTATTTAAGTATAGGTGGTTACGAAGCTAGGGACAAAGAGAAGAAAAAATTTAAGCTGAGTTTTAGATGGAAATTCATTCCAAACAAAAGAAAGCAAAGAATCAGTATAAATAATAGGTTTTAAAATAAAAGCAAACAGTGTCATGTTAGAATTTGGCTTTTTTAACATCAAAATCAGTTCAGAAGACAATAAAAATTGAATAAAACCCAAATCAATTTAAGACATTAGAGATAAAAATGTGGCATGTTTTGTAAAATGTTGACATATATAGATCTCAACATACTGGAAATCATTGGGGTAACATTTTAAATCCAGTAATATGTTACTTTTGAGATGAATCTAAATCAAAATAATAAATGTGATACATGAAGAGAAAATATTAACTGCAGATACATACTGACAAAGAGATTGCATGTTTATTAGCACTGTCAATGGAGAAAATTCAAGGTAAAAGCATTAAATGGTACCAATAGTGAAAATTTATTAAGAAACAAAATTATATTCCACAGTAAATTATATCCAGAAGATATTCATATCATAATTCTTTATTCATCTGTCAATAGAACTTCAAAATATTTAAAGTAAAAATATTATAAATACGTGAATGAATACCCAAATACACATGCAGAGTGGGAGATTTTAATATGCTGCTATGGAAGTCAACAAATTGTGTAGCCAAAAACTGGATAAAGATTAGAAAAAAATTCCAAATATATATGTATGTGTATGGAAACTTGTACCAGATATTTAAAAACTATATATTCTTCTTAATTAAAAATAGAATATTCAAATCTTCACAATGCCTTTACTCAGATTTGAACCAAGGTCGCTGTGGCTACCCTTTTCCACCCATCTTCAGCAACATTTTAATTCTGTTTGTTATTCATGCAATTTTTGATAATTTGCACATTCTATTGGATAACTTTTCTTTGGGAAAGGTAAACAAGCTGTCTGCCTTCCAAATTCCTTGGAACACACACATGAGCATGACCAACATTGCTTCTCTTTGTTGGAACCTCAGTTGGTATTCTGTCAATTCCCAGTCTGTCTTTCTTTCTCCCCCTCCTCTTCCTCCTCTGTCTCTATCGCTCTCCCAATGACTTAGTGCAACTGTGCTTTTTCCTTCACTAGCATTGTCTCTGGATTATATGCTACTTCTTGACATCATGAATACTGGCCAAACCTTTGTGGCGTATTCCTTCCATCTTTGTTTCATATTTCTTAATTACATATTTTTTTTCTAATGGAATCCTTAAATATTCTAATTGAGGCTTATATTTTTATTCAGCTTAAGATCTGATGAATATGTGCATCCCTTTTGGTAGTCTAACTTCAGATTTTTGCATATTTCATTGTGGTGCTTTACTTTGTCTTCTCCAGCCATCGTTGGAATTAGCGTGCTCACCTTTTAACCTATCATTACTACCATATGTTTAGTTACTCTACATTCAAGAACAAGTTTTCATATCTCTTCTTCTGCTGGTTTTGTTTTTCTTCTTTTTTTCTTTTTTTAAAATTTTTATTGGGGGCTCTTACAGCTACTACAACATTCAGTACATCATTTGTATCAAGCACATTTCCACACATGTTTCCACATACATTTCCCAATATTTTCCACTTGAGCCCTTGATACAAGCTCCTCTTTAAAAAAAACACCCCTTTCCCCTCCCCCCTTTTTTAAAATTAATCATTTTATTGGGGGGCCCCTAAAGCTCCCATCACAATCCCTAATAACATCAGTTGTATTCAGGCCACTTTTACACAGCCTTTGCCATCATCACTCTCAAAACATTCTCCCTCCTTCCAGGCCCCCATTATCAGCTCCCTATATTGCTCTTCCTCCCCCCCTTCCCCTTGAACCCTTAGTAATTTACAAATTATTTTTCATCCTGTATACTGTCCAGTGTGTCCCAACGCTCACTTCCCTGTTGTCTGTGCCCCAGAGAGGAGGCTACATGTAGATCCCTGAAGTTGGTTCTCACTTTCTATTCCTCCATCCCGCCACCCTCCTGGTATTACCACTCCTATTACTAGTCTTGATGGATCATCTATCCTAAGTTTCCCATGTTTCCAACTTCACTGTACATCTCCTGGTCCAGCTGGATTTATGTGATAGAATTGGGGTCATGATAGTGGGTGGGAGGCAGTATGGGAACTAGAGGAAGGTTGCATATTTCATAGCTCCTACCCTGTATCTTAACTGACTCATCTCCTCCTTGTAACCCCTCTGCAAAAGATGTCACCTCACCTATTGATGGGCTTTGGGTCCCCAAGCTGTACTCCCGCTCATTAATAATAATATAATTTTAGCTCATTGATGCTTGACACCGGATCCCTTCACCACCTCATGATCACACAGGCTGGTGTGCTTCTTCCGTGTGGGGTTTATTGCTTCTGAGCTGAATGGCCACTTGTTTACTCAAGCCTTTAAGTCCCCAGACGCTATATCTTTTGGTAGCCGGGCACCATCAGCTTTCTTCACCATATTTACTTATGCACACATTTTTCCTTAGGGATCATATCAGGAAAGTGAGCATGCAAAGTTGTGATTTTGAGTTCTTGAAGCCTGATATCTCATCCCTTTGACACCTCATGATTCCACATGCTAGTGTGCTTCTTCCATGTGGGCTTTGTTGTTTCTGAGCTAGATGGTTGCTTATTTACTTTCAAGCCTTTAAGTCCCCAGACGCTCCATCTTTTGATAGCCGGGCACCATCAGCTTCTTCACCACCTTTGCTTATGCACTCATTTGTCTTCAGTGATCATGTCGGAAAGGTGAGCATCTTGGAATGCCAATTTAATAGAAAAAAGTGTTCTTGAACCGAGAAGATACTTGAGTGGAGGTCCAATGCCCATCTATTGTCCTACTACTAACCCTATAAGTATACACATTAATCTCTTTCCCCATCCTCACTTATAAATATTTGCCCCTATGTACATACCTGTATTTGAACCTCTATAAATGTTCATTATCCCCCAGTTCCTTCCTCTATTTCCCTTTGCTTCCCTCTTGTCCCACTGTCATGCTCACTCACCATTTGGGTTTCAGTATTTTTTCTCTGTTACACTAGTCTTGATCAATCCCTATTGGCCTTCTCTCACCCACCTTGTCCCTGCATTTATGTCAATTGTTATTCCCTTTTTCCTGGGCTGGTCAACATCGCCACCTTTCCCCCTCCTCCCCCTCTTCAATGTCCCCTACCCTGGAGCCATCAGACTTGTCATTTTCGCCTCCAACCTCTTTGTCTAGTCTATCTTGTCCAGATAGACCTGTAGAGGTAGCAATATGTACAAGAAAGGTCTCCTAAAATGGAACAACTTAAGCAAATAAAGCAATGATAACAACAGCAAGAAACCCCCTCAATGTACTATACAATATGTAACAGAATAATAAAAATAATAGCAATATAAGAACCTGTATAAAGTTCAAGGTCTGTTGTTGACCTCCTAGAGTAACCCCTAGTTGAGTTGGATGAGGTGCCAATACCCTGACCCCAAAGTATATCCTTGTCACTCCATCTGTGACTCTACGCTCTGCTGCATACTCTTAGTGCTTTGCATTGGTGTGGTTGTGTCCAACAGGGTATAATCTTGACCCTGCTTCTTCTTCCTGGCCCCAATAGGCCTTGGGTCTGCGAGGGTAGCCGTATTTCTTAATGGAGCTGGCTGTGCAGTCCTCTTCGTGCAGTAGCTGTTCTGAGTGGGATTGTTGCCCTGAAGGCTCGGTGGGCCAGGATGCATGTCATTCTCTCTTCCTCCCCTTTCATTTGTTCTCATGTGCTCTGGTCAGGCTTATCTCACTCCCCAACTTCAGCTTCAGTGCTGGCCTCCAAGGCAACTTCCTCTGGTAGAGAGGTGGCTGCCCCTATAGTTGGGGTTGGGGTTGTGTTCTCAGGCCCCTCCACTGGTTCTCCACTCCATGCTGTCGTGCTGCATTCACATGCTGGGTCTCCGGGTTTAAGTTTGGCCTGAATACACCTGATGTTGTTAGGGATTGTGATTGGAATTATAGGGGCCCCCCAATAAAATGATTAATTTTTTTAAAAAGTGGGGGAGGGGAAAGGGGTGTGTTTTTTTTTTAAAGAGGAGCTTGTATCAAGGGCTCAAGTGGAAAATATTGGGAAATATATGTGGAAACATGTGTGCAAATGTGCTTGATACAAATGATGTACTGAATTTTGTAGTAGCTGTAAGAGCCCCCTATAAAAATAAAAAAAAGATCTGCTGACAATGCAGATTGCAGCCAACACAGAACCACTGCAATCTGACAGAATGAAATATCAGCCTTCATGATATATGTAACCATTAATGAATGTCACTGCCTAGTGATGCCCACAAAAAAGTAAAAAGAATGCCACTGCCATCAGAACAATTGAAATACTTAAGAATGAGAAAGCAAAATGTTATCAAGAATGTGGAGTAACTATAACTCTCAAACATTTCTGGAATATAAAAGGATATAACTATATGGGGAAATGTGTTAGTAATGTCTTACAAAATTAGTGATATACCAAACCTTTCATTAAGGAGTCTTGTTGGCGTGATAGTTAAGCAGAAAGTGGATGACTTCAACCTACTAATGAGAGAAATGATCTGATGATCCAGTCCTGTAAATATTGCTGCCTGGGAAACCTGACAGAGGCAGTTCTACTCTGCCACATGGGTTTTGGTGATTTTGAATGAGCTCTCTGGCACATATTAACAACATCGCTTTCACAGAGTAATAACACTCCTAATATTTATACAAGAGAAATATAAAACAACTTTCCCAGGGAAAGAATTGTATCAAAATATGAAATACAGATTTTTTCAGTAAAAAGCAGAAAGGACCCATCAACAGAGTGCCCATCAACAGAATGCCCAACAACAGAAAGCTTAAAAAGTGTAGTCTATTTATATAATGAAGTTTAATTTGGTAATAAGACAAAGAACAATTGATATATTGAATAACATGGATTAATTTCACAAAAAATACATGCTATTTTCTATTCCTGGGAAGTCCTTCAATAAGCAAAGGACTGTTAACTGGTCAATGGCTGACCATGCAGATTGTTGGTTTGAATCCACCTCCTGCTGCAAAGAAGAAAGGACCTGGCAATCTGCTCTGATAAGTATTATAGTTTAGCAAAGTCTATGGAGCAGTTCAACTCTATTTTATAAGGTTGTTTTGAGTCAAAATCTAGTTGATAATCACAAAACAGCAGAATAAACAAGATTAATCTAACATTGAAAAATAAATCAGACCAGTGGTTAACTCTCCTGGGGGTTGAGATTGATAAGAAAGGTATATGATAGAGCGCTCTACAGAAATGTTATATATCGGAGATATTGGTAACTAGAATGTATATATTTCCAAATTGTGACTTTAAGGTTTGTGCATTTTTAGTGTTTATAAATCTTACCAAATGAGAACTATCAAAAGTAATTGTAATCATCCAGTTGGGTCTAGAGAATAAGTGGAGATATCAATTATTCTGTTTATTTGACTTTGGGTATGGTTGAAGTGTTCCATCAAACTTTTGAAGTATTTTTCTTACTGTTTTGGCTTAAAGAAGTTATGAAAACTGAAAATACAGACTATTTACAAATGACTGACGCTCTTCTTTAAAATGTGGGTGTCTTTCTATTCTCTACTCTCTAAATCATTCCCCACATCCAACTTGGAAAGAAGTCAATTCTTGTTCCATTCCTTAATAATTCTTAAATTGCTTTTCTGTCTTGTCTAATGATTAATGCTGACCTCATCCAAGATTTCATCTTTTCTCACTTTTATTGTTGAAATTTTCTAACCTATTTCTTTGTTATCAATCTCCTGCTATCTGTCCCAGGGTGATCTTTCCAAAGTAGAGTTCTCACCATATTTCTTCCCTGTTTAAAATTTCACTGCTTCAAATGTTTGCCCTACTCTTTACCATAGTGCTAATATCATTGTCCACTATATTTATGCCTATTTCTTTGATAGAAACATTCAGGTGCATAGGAGATAAATGGGAAAGAAGAATGTATAATAATAGTAATTGCAGGATTTTCCGTGTGTCCAATGTTTCCCAAGTTCCGTAAAATGCTCATTAAAAACACTTAAATGCAGTGGTACATGATGTTGTTTGTCTTATTCAAACCCAGCCTACTGCTATCAAGTAGGTTCTAACTCATTATAACCCTATATAGCAGTGGTTCTCAACCTTCCTAATACCATGGCCCTTTAATACAGTTCCTTATTTTGTGGTGACCCCCCCAACTATGAAATTATTTTCATTGCTACTTCATAAGTGTCCCTTTGCTACTGTTATGAATTGGATGACGCCTGTGAAAGGGTCATTTGACCTCCAAAGGGATCACGACCCACAGTTTGAGAACCACTGTGATATAGTATCTCAGGCTGTAATTCTATACAGGAACAGGTGGTCTCATCTTACTTCTCAGGTGTAGCTGGTGGGTTTGAACCACTCACCTTGAGGTGTTCAGACTAATTATTATCAACAGAGACACCTTCGAGGTAGCCAATGTGTGGATCTTATTCTCCATACTTAATAAAATTCTATTGATTTTTCTTTTTACCATACACTTCACACCACTGAGAACCTTGTACCTTTATTGTCTTCATGACTAGATTACTGAATGTCACCAACAGCATTACCACTGCTACTGCCGGGAATCCTTTATGATTCTTGCTTTCCTGATGAGATGTTCTAGGTTGCATTGTCCTGCTGGATATTCTCTTATCGTGAATTTTACCTGGGATAAAGGGGAGTATGTATTTGACCTTTTGAATTTCTCAAATAATGACTGAAGTTCTAAACTTTGAAAGAAGTTCTAAATGATGAAAAATAAAAATAAAAAAAGACCATCACAGTGCATGCAGTACCTAGTTCGATAACTAGTCCAATTGTAGTGGGTCCTTTGATTATGCCCATTTTCATGTGAGAAGTTTTAAAAAGTTGGTGTGAAAAATTAAGACTGACTCTGACCTCAGATCGTATTCTTATACATCTTTAGAGAAAAATCATGGCAATGTTTTAAATTACAGACTTACTATAGCTGGAATAATTTTCACTCTAAAAGGTTTATTTCATTTCTTTTTTAAAAGTACATGCAATTTGTAGTAACCAAAGTAAAAATTCAATATAAGAAAAAAATAAAATTCTTCTTAAAGCATAAGAGTTGGTTCATGGGGCTGAGCCCCAGTGGCGTAGTGGTTGTGCACGGGACTGCGGCCCACTGGGATGGAGGTTCAATTCCTGCTCACAGGAGCAAAGGTTGGGCCTCCTACTCCCACCACCAGGGCAGTGGTGCCTAAAAAAAAAAAGAGTTGGTTCACGGAGAAGTGTACAAGACCAAAATTCTATTAGAATAAGAATAACCAAAATGATGTAGAGTATTGAAATGAAATCAGTATTTTCTTGATTTATTAGTTAGTACGTGACGAGAATGGTACAGTGCAATGTAAAACAGCTGTCAATTTGGAAGAGAGATCCACAAGTAATGTCAAAGGCTATCTTAATTAAAGAAAGAGTCATCAACTTGCACTTCATCAATGTTGAAGAGACAACTGGGACCTATTTACCAAGGTTATAAAAATTGAGTCCTAGAAAATCAGTTCTGAATTGAATGTAATGTATGCTCAAGTCTATGATGCCACAGCTAATATGAATAGAAATGTAACTGAATTGCAAGGGGGGTTATCTAGTGCATCATAAATACATTGTCATGCACCTGCTGTTCAGATTTAACAGTGATAGCAATTTTGTGAGAAAAGAACTCTCAATCTCTCAATACTGTCAGTTATTTGTGTGACACTGTACATGCATAATGGAAACTATTTGAAATATATCAAGTGCATCTAAGTAAAAATGAAATAAGGAAGCTCTGTACATTGTTAAGAACAGAGTGAACTTTAAATCTGTGTGTATTATTCTGTGTGAAGAAGTTTCTTGAGATTATGGAAATTGTGGGACTTGAATAAGCATCTGCTTTCAATATGTGGCACACAGGCACTGTAATGGTTACATGCTGGGCCTTGATTCACATGGTCATCAGTGTGAAACCAACAGCAGTACCAAGGGTGACAGACTGAACCTTCTACTCCCTTAAACAGTGACAGTCTCAGAAACCCACAGGAGGTCACTGTGAGCCAGCAGTGAATTGAATGATGGCGGTGAGCATGGTTTTTTTGGTTACACATCTCATCATGTTTTTTTCATCAATTAAAACAATTTATCAAGCCTCTCAATAGCTTTTCCTGTGTCCTTTTTTTTGTTCATCTTCCTTTTATAAGATATTAGCTTCCCCTTCCCTCAAGTTCACAAAAGTCAATGCTCTAACTATTGCTTTCCCTGTCTTTCTCTCCCACACATGATAAACATCAAAGTCTGTTTCTTTTGGTATGAAAAATCATCTTACTTCTTATGTAACAGTAATATCATGCAATATATATCCTTTTGTGATCAGCTAACATCCTTCAGCATTAAAAAAAGAGCACTGCCTTCAAGGTGATCCCTGACAAGGTAGTGAGTTTCAGAGACTAACTCTTTTACACAAGCAGAAAGTCCTATCTTTCTCCAGGACAATGGCTGGTGATTTTGAACTGTTGACCTTGGAATTCACAGATAAATTCCTAAGCACTACCATCTATCCATGTCAGTTTCATCATTATATTTTCATAATAGGCAGTACTCCATGGTGTGTATGTATCAAAGCTCATTTATCCATTATTCCACTCTTGTCCATTTAGGTTGTTTCTACCTGTGATGTTTAGATTTTGTGTCAAGTATGTGGAGGTAGAGGTCTGGTCCAATCCGTTGATCAGGTTACAGCCTGAGAATGCCTGCTTCGAATTGTAGTCTTTTTATGAGAGGTATTGACAGCATCTCTGTCTTATCTTCCCCCTTCTTCCTTCCTTGATTTCTGTATTTGTCTCCAGGGGCAGTCTCACATGGACCACTGAGAGCTCCTGCCAATATCTTGCTGAGTTTACACTGACCTTGGATCCACTTGTCTCTGCACACACCAACCTGAGAGCTCTCTGCTTCCACTTTACCCCTCTGGTTTATTAGCGGACAGGTATATGGTTCTGAAGAGGGATCCAGCTAGCTCCAAATACATGGACTTGAGTAGGACTGGGCTGTGACACCTTCTTGTTACCAAGTCCTTGCTTATCCATATATGGTCACTGACTCTTGTTTCTCTAGACAACCCAGCCATCTTCTTGCTATTGCGAGTAGTGCTACAAAGAACATGTGTGTGCACACATCTGCTTATGCTATGCTCTTCATTGAGTTGGAATATATAGAATTATTCCTGATTGTTAGAGAAAGTGCCATACTATAAGATAACATTGAGACCAGCTCTCATCTTACATTATGATTATGAATGGATTGAAGAGGGGGCACACCAGGTAACGAGGCATTATGTACAAATGGGGTAGCCACAATTTAGCGTACAGGGGTGCTTGTAGTACAGGTACTCCAGATCCCAGAACTTTATTACTCAGGCCTAAATACCCTCCCTGCACACAGCCTGAAACACGTGATTGGTTTATACCCAAAGTGGCAGTTCACAACGTGAAGGTTTAAAAAGAGCATTAACACATTAGCCAAGTTATTCACAGACAGGAGGGAAGGCTGAGGCTGGGACCATTAAATAACTGATCAGTTTGCACAATGCCACCTTCTGCAGTTATAGTCAGGAAACAGGATGAAAACATCCTTTTATCTCAGGCAGAGAGGCCAGCCGTGACTTCATAAGCTTCCATGCCCGAAACATCTGCTTTCTCCCATAGGCCATGAATCATTCGAGGGGGGTCCTGTCCCAATTACCTTTGGCTCAAGCCACTTTGCTGTGACACCACGCAGCTTCTCTCAGTGGTTATACACTTTTAATTCCCATCACCCATGTGTGTGGGTACTGATCTCTCTTTAGCCTCACTAGCAGTTATTATTTTCTGGTTTTGAACTTTGTTTTCAATGCTAGTGTGAGGTGGTCTCTCATCACTCTTCTGATTCACCTGATTCAAGCCATGGTGGTTTCAGTGAACTCAAATGCATGTGACAGTTGAACATTCAATAAGACAGACTAACAGCATCCCTTCCACAGGTTTCACAAGGCTATACTATTTAGGAACGCAGATTGCCACATCTTTCTCCAATGGGGGTTTGGACTGTTGATCTCATTGTGGGCAGCAGCTTGAATCACTGCCCCACCTGGACTCCTTCCAGTTGTGATAGTGGCGAGGAGATATACCAATTAATGTCCAATGACACTTGCTGCAGTATCCAACACAGTGGACATTAGGCACATGTGGCTTCTGAGTGTAGAAGCTGTGACTTCTGAGTGTAGAAGCTGTGATTTTAGAATGGCCCTTAGATTTTAAGTGGTCTAACAGGAAAAGTGGTTTTTGTCCTTAACCATTTATGTCTCCTGGACTCGGTTTTAATTTTTTTTTCAATTTAAAGGCATTTCCCCTATGATTTATGGAAGCGGAATTCAAATGAATATTGAAGAACATCTTAAATGACTTAAGTTTCAGTAGGCTCAAAGACAATCACCACCAACCTACTTGTAGTAAATATGGATACACAAGCATCATTACCAATGAAAGAATACTCTTTAAATATGCTGAGCCAGGTTCTTACTTAAAATATTTGTGATGAATTTGTTCTTTTTGAAGAAATAACTAGAAGAAAATAGTTTATTATCTTTTGCTCTTTGAAATATTTTAACTCACAAGTCACATAAAATTCACTTTGGATATTGCCATATAATGATGCGTATAATGTCATCTTTATTTTTATTACCCATTCAGTTTCTCTGTCATCTTCAGAATCTAGAGTGAAATTGTTTATTTCCCTTCATCTTCTGATTCCATAAATGTGAAGTGCTTTTGTCTATCAATTTTCTTCTCATTGTCACTATTTGTAAAAAAAAATCTGAATTCTCAATTGTGATCATATATTCTAAAATTGAACTGTTTTAAGCCAGGCTGACCAGAGAAACAAATCCAGGGATACTCATGTATGTATAAGAAAGAGCTTTACCTCAAGAAGTAATTGCCCATTGATAAAATCTCCCCGCCAAGTCCAACTCAAGTTCATAAGTCCAATATTAGTCCACAAGTCTCTCTTCAGACTCATGCCACCACATGCAGTGATGCAGAATGCAGGAAGATGACAGGTCAGTGGGTGCAGAATTGTGTGGATCCAATGGCAGTGGCCACATCACCGGTCTCCTGCAGGACTCAACATGGCTCACCAACTGGCAGGTGAAGACAGAGAGAGACAGGCCTCCAGAGGGCCATTTATTTGAGTGGCACCTTCAAAGTCATTCATCAAGCTGTGACCGATTGACAGGCTAAACCACTCATATCTTCTTATAGATGCCATGTTGGCACAGGAGACCTAACTCTCACATGGACCATGAGGATATTATCCCTAGCATTTTATAACCCGTTGAAAGATAAACCATTACTTTACACAATGCACTAAGAGGACTCTAAGGTAACAGTTTATTTCAAGATTACATAATTCTTCTTGTATATCCCATTTCTATCCTATTTTCATTTTTATTTATTTTAGCATAATCATGAGTAATGATAAAATAATTTCTAGCGTGATAAAATGGAAATATTTCTGTTTTTGTTTTGTTTTTTGTTTGTTTTTGTTTATTTGGGAGCATCACTGCCCTCTGGCGGTGGGAGTAGGAGACCCAGCCTTTGCTCCTGTGGAGCCGCTGCTGGAATTGAACCTCCATTCCAGTGGGCCACAGTCCCGTGCACGACTACTACGCCACTGGGGCTCAGCCAAAATGGAAATATTTTTTATGAAAAAGAAAAAATATATATCAGATTTATTAAAGAGTTCAGTGGAACCACAAGGTAATTGCAAGATAGACTGTTGGATACAATACAATTCTGGGTATCTTGAGGGTCATGGTTCAGAGACACGATGCTGTAATAGCCTAAATGTCTAATTATTTCTTCTCTTTTAATGACTAATCAACCTAATAAAAGGTCATAGGTTCTCAAAGAAGGTGTTGAGAAAGAATAAGAATATACATTTTATAGCACTGTAGTGGGGTTCTTTCTTAAAGGCACATGACTTCCCCTTCATTCAGGGATTATGGATCTGTCAATTGGCGCAAGTTTGGGGCCTTATGAGGAACCTTACTCTGTGTTATCGATTCAATTTCTGCTTCAAGTCCCTTGACTTAGAATCCTTCTCCATAAACATATAAATTAAGAATTTAGTAGACATCATCTATCTCATTTCTGGGCACATTATGTTCAATTAGTCAACTTCATAACCCCCAAATCCTATGCCGTTGCATTGATTCTAATTCTTGTAATCCTATCAAACATTGTATAGCTGCCCCATAGAGTTTCAAAGGCTGAAATAGCAACCAAGTACTTAACCAATGTGCTACCAGAGTTTCTTAGTCAACACCATACTTTGTCAACACCAAGGGCCCCTGATACTGCTTTTGACTTTACTGTCTATGATAATAAGCATATCCACCTTATCTTTGGTAATTGAGTATTGTCACTTGGTCCATGACTACTCAGGATTCAGAACCCTGCATTGAATTTAAGTTTTCTAATTCAATATTAGAAATCCCCACTGTGATATCTTACCAACAAAGAATAGTGATAATAATACTCTTCCAGCATATGTAGGTTCCTCTCATACATTTATTCCACACGATTCGGGGAACACATTTGTTTCTTGAACCTCCCAGTCTTCATAAACCTTTGAATGTTATATCTTCTTCTAAGGATTCCTAGAATGTTATGGCACTTCCACTTCCTTTAGTGTAGATTCATTGGTTAAGAGCTGTTCTGTTGACCAAACAATTGCTAATATATGGAACAGTTCTATTCTGTCCCATAAGATCAGCATGAGTTAGAATGGTTATCCATAACTTGATGGCAATTGCAGTTTGTTGACATATTATAATTTCTTTATAAATGAAGATGTTTATCTTTAAAATTTTATTTAATGCTAAATAACTACAGGATAAAAATATCCAAATTACAAAGACAAAATTAAAATGAATATCATTTCCTTCACTTCATCATTTTAGTATAAAAGAAGAAAGAAGCATTTGATTAATTACTATTCTTTCATTTTTTCTGATGGTTACCATTTATATTTTAAAATACTAGCCTTATTCTACTACTACTTGATTTAGATACTTTAAACATGTTTATTACTAATATTAATAGTTACTGCCTAATTAATATTTACTGCCTAATTACTTCGTATCTTCTCATTCATATTATTTATTTTTCTGTAGGTTAGTATCATTTGCAACTACTCTAAATATAATTACCATATATGACTGAATATAAGCTGACAGGAATATCATCTGAGGCATCTAATTTTGCCATAAAAATTGCATTAAAATGTGCTAAAAACTCAGTATATATAAGAATATATATGGTAAATATTTAGTTCTAGGTCATATATGAAAAAATAAAATAAGAAAGTAGCTTAACAATGTAGGATTATGTCAAGTATGATGAGTATGTAGAAAAAGATCTTCATGTTACAGAGAACAACTGCCAGGAGACTGTGTCAAGGATCCTAACCCAATGCATGATCATTTACTCTTGAATGTTCCTGCATCCATCCAGTTTGTTTCTGTTGTGGCATTGTTAGGAACTGTCAGGTTGGTTCTAACACCCCGTGACCCACTGTACCATAGAAGGAATCACTGCTTGGTGATTGTGGGCTGTCCCCGCAATCTTTATGTCTAACCACATTGCTGCAGTTATTGAATACTTGAAGGCATCATTGATGGTCTTCCTCTTTACCCAGCATCTTGTCCTTTCCCAGAGACTGGTCTGGCTGTAGCCCTGGTGTGAGGGTGGGGTGGGATGAGGGTAGTCCCTTTATGTGCTTGGCTGCACATCATAAGGTCAGTAGGGAGAACACACCAGGTGTTCCTTGGCAGAAAGATGAGGTCTTCTGCTCCCCAAAAGATTTACCACCTTGGAAATATAAAGGGGTATTTTACCTATCCTATTCTTTTTGAGTCAGAATTGGGTTGATCGCAATGAGGTTATTTTAATTTCAAATATGTTTTCTTATATGGCTTTCACATTCTGTCAGATGAACTCCTACAGTATGCACAATAACGTGAATAATAACTTTTGAGTTCTTAAATGTCTAAACATGCATTTTTTTGTCAGACACATCATTTAGAAAATGTTCAACTGTGATCCTATAAGTTTTGTTCTTTTGATTTTTTGGTATAAAAAGGAAAGCAGCTATCCTTTTATTTACTATTTTTATTTCTCCAAATGGGTTTAAAGACCCCATACTCAGAAACTTGCAGCACTGAACCTTGAGTGATATAGAAACAGGAGAGGCGGAGGACAAGACTTGATCTGTTTGCCCTCAGGCTTTGTCTGCCAGGTAGGTGAGTAATGAGATGGTGGGCCTCAGTCTGCTCCTCTTGAAGGAATCATGGTTGGAGAGGGATATGCTCTGCTCTGCCACTTGTGTCTTCTTGCTTCATGTGCATTGTTATTTGTGTGCCTGCTGGTCCTCAGCCTCCCAAAGCGGCTCCTGGAAAAACTATGTAACTCCCTAAAAGTGTGTCCCTGTAAGGTTTTTAGTACAGTCTCACCATAACATACATCTTGTTTCACAGAACATGTAGTGGACTTTAAAGCTTAAGAACACATACCAGTATTTAAATGAAAGTTTTCTTTTCATATCAGAATCCAAAGTTTCTGAATTACAAAGTCATACTTCCATTGCCTTCAAGTACTCAATAACATGGCGGAGAAGACTAATCAGTCTGACATCCATTTCTATGGAAATAACCTGCAGGCACATTTTTCATATAATGCTGAAAACGTCATTTAAATTTTTAATTATTAGAAATATAGATGTTTTCTGGAGCACTTTAGATACTGGTAAAATTAAGAAAAACAATATAATTCATTTGACTCCATGGAATATGGGTCACAATAGATTTAATGCACTGTTTTGTTTTTCTTCTGTCTTTTTATTGGTAAATATGTGTTATAACTTATATGCTTGAAAGCTTGTTCTCTTGCATTCTGTGAATTTAAAAATTAAATACAGAAACATATATAATACATAAGTAAATAGGTAATGACTTTTTAAAGACAAATTTGGCCTTTGATGCCTTAGCTTCCCAGGTCATTGAATTTCTGCTGATAACCTGATGGGGGCGCAAGAGCGATTGCAAAGCCATGATACAAATACCAAGGTATGTTCAACTGGAGCATGCATTTTGGTTTGGTTTGCAGAGGACAGGACCAGGTATAACATGCGTCCTATGCTGCTGGAGTATTCTTTTGTGGTTGACTAGAGAACACGGAATGTGAACTGACATCTAATTAGTCTGAATTGAAAAGGAAAATATAATTGTTTCTTATACATCTGTAAAGTGTACATCCTAATTTTTGTGGAATTTTACAACTCTAATTTTTGGAGATGCATATTTATCAGTGAGCAAACTTTTGCAAATGGTAACAGTATCAATCAAAAAAGTCAGTCTGAAGTGAAATGAAAAATAAAATGCACTGATATAATTTTATTATCTAAATATTAATTTAATTCATTTCCTCAAAGACTTGTTCAGTTTCCTTATACATGCATATGAAAATGTCCTGGTAAAATATAAATTTTATATTCTGATGCATGTTTTTTCTTTGTTATTTTACAAGAAGATGGATTTAGAAACAATCATCATTCCATAACAGAAATATATTTTCAGGATAAATAAATATTGAATTCATGTCCTCTTAACATATGTATTACTTCATTTATTATGCATATTCAGAGTAACATCAAGCACCATTTCTCACCAAAGCAAAAAGTAACTCAATTGATACATACATTAAAAATTTTTGTTTTAATTTGGAACGATACAGAGAAGATTAGCATGGCCCCTGCGCAAGGATGACACGCAAATTCGTGAAGCGTTCCATATTTTTTAAACTATTTACCAAGCAAAAAAAAAAAAAAAAAATTTTGTTTTAAGTAAATATTAGTGTTTCCAGTATTTTATGACCTTTGCTAGTTAATGTTAAAATATTATTCATATTAATGTTGTAGTCAATGTATGCTACATTATGTCCATGTCTACACCAAACATTTTAAAGGTAAAATTATAGAAATATTATTTATAAAACTTAGTATCCAGATACTATGCAGTTAAATATTAACTTGATTGAATTTATTAGATTAGTCAGCTTGTTCTTATTCCTTTGCTTATGTGTTTCCTTTGAAACTGGAGTTCACATCGGTTGTTTTCCAGAATATGTGCTAGGTCACATCCTTGTATATGTAGGATGATGATGCATATTGTTGACCCTCCTGCCTGGAATTGTGAGATTAACAGACGTGGTGTACAAGATGATTCTCTTAAATGGATCCAGAGACCTGTTATCTATTTATCTCCTTTCTCAGTAGTCACTTGTTTTTGATTCAATGACATACTTGGAGAATGGACCATGAGAGAGACATATGCACTTAATCCCACCCTTGTTTACTATAGAAATAATATACTCCAAAAGACTGAGACAAAGAAGTTCAATTACATGGGAAGGGACACTCGAGATTTTGTCCAGAGTCTTTTCTCCAAAGTCTCTTCCCGCAGATGGCGTCAGTTTGAGTCTGTGTATTCCATTTGGAGAAGTCCATGTGTATTGTGGTCTCTGTGTTCCTGAAACAAGGTGTTTACTATGAACAAGTCATTTGTCTTTGAAAATTCTATCATGGGATATCCAGCTTTGTTTCCATTACTCAGACCATATTTTCTAACTACTGTACCTCTCTCCTTGTTTTCAACTTTCACATTCAAATCACTAATAATTACTAATTCAACTTGATTGCATGTTAGATCAATTTCAGATTGAAGAGGATAGTAGAATATTTAAATTCCTCTCTTTTTGCTTGATGCATAAAGTTGAATAATAGCTGTGTGATTGCATTTCCTTATATAGCAATAGACCTTATTCTATCACAGCAATGTACTACAAAATAGGGTTTAAAATGTCCCCCTCTTTTTTGATGAATGCAACCTCATTTGTTTTTATTGTGCCATTCCCAGCTTGGTAAACTATAGGAGTGCCTGATTCAAAAGGGTCAATGCAATCCATTTCAGTGTATTATAACCTAGAATATTGATCTTTACATGTTCCATTTAATTTTCAACAACTTCCAATTTGTCTAGATTCATACTTTGTATTGTCTGGGTTTCAATTATTATGAGATGTTTCCAGAAGTCTCTGCTTATTTTGAGGCATGTTCTATCAGCATGGGTATGTTCTGGAGGCCTTACTCTCGTAATGATGGTAGATTTTACTTTGAGAAAGTAAAGGTCTTCCTTAGTCATATTTTGAGTCCTTTCTGACTTGAAGGGCTTATCTTCTGGCGCTGACAGTGGTATGCTTGTGTACATTAGGTTTTTCAGTAGCTTACGATGTTTCAATGGTATCTGCAGGATTTTCAGTGTCTTCTTAAGGACACTGAACAGAGTTTGCAGAAGGAAGACTTTTCCGTCTGCAAAGTCTGTTCTTAGTCGAGAAACTCTCCTGAAATTTATTCATTTTGGGTGACCCTGTTGGTCTCCCAGCAACATACAAGCCACTAAATGGACAGACAAATGATGCATCACGCACTTGTGTATCAATTTCTCATAGTGCCTTGTCAATTTTTTCCAATCCCCCACTCACTTTTGCAGTGTTTTGTTGATTTGGCATCTGTGGGGCCATGATACTTTGGAGAGATGGTGCCCTTGCATTCTTTATGGCCTAAGTACATGCTTACTTTGCTTATTTGACCCTCCGCCCCTCCATATAGCCAGGTTAATAATTACATGTTGTAAGGAATGTTGCAAGGAATTACAAGTATGCTTCTATCAAATTAACCACCTACCACTCCACTATCAGTGATCAGTCTCCTACTTTTATTGACAAATTTTTTCCCCTTACATTTCACCACTCATGCATAAAAATCACAAGCTATTTATTTTTATATGGAACTCTATAACATATACTTTATGTCTGAATTCAGTTGTTTAATATTATGCTTTTGAAATGCATCCATTGAAAAGTCCCATATAGTCCTATATTTTATGGATTTGCCATCACTTATTGATTCATACTCCTGTTGAGTAAATATCTGGATTATTTCTAGTTTGGGAGTATTATGAATTCCACTGTTTTAAATGTTCAGCCCCATATCTTTTGGTAAATGTAGGTTCATTTGTCCATTTATGTAACTTTTCTAGACCATAGGGTATGTATCTATTCTGCTTTATAAAGCAAAATGTTTTCTAAAGTGTGCATTTCCCTCACAAACATAAAAGAGCTCCTACTTATCTATATATATTTTTTGCATCACTGCCCTCTGGTGGTGGGAATAGGAGGCCCAGCCTTTGCTCCTGTGGAGCTGGAATTGAACCTCCATCCCAGTGGGCCACAGTCTCATGGACAACCACTACACTACCGGGGCTCAGCCCATCTATATTATTTTTATTATGAGTTGAGATGATGCTTACATATTAGCTTATAACTTTTACATTCATCAACTTTATCATTGTATTAGTCTGTGTAGATTCAAGAAACAAATCCATGAAAACTCATATGTATATAAGAGAGATTTTTGTATAAAAGGTAAGTGTACATTCAGAAAGTTTCCCAACCTAGACCAAGCCCATAAGTGCAACAATAGCCCATATGTCTGACACCGATCAATAAAGTTCTCCTCAAACTTGCAAAACACATCCAATAGTGTCAAGTGCAGGAGGAAAGCCAAATCAGTGAGTGGTATGCATTTCAGCACTGGCAGGAGCCTCCATGTGGCTTCTTCAGAACACAGGTCTATATCCGAGTAGGCCCAGGTGGCTTCTCCTTAGGGATGTCTCCCTGAAGAGAGCCTTGCCAGCTGAGGCAGAGAACTAGCATAGGCAGCTGCACACTGGTCTGATTGTCAGAGAACAAGAGACCAGGAAAGGCGAGAGTCACAGGGCCATTTATCGCTTCACTCTTCAAGTTATCCCACATGTGTTTCTTGGCCACATTTGCACAATAAGCTTTAACTATCACAATCAGTTTATGAAATCTCACTATCACTTGCCCTCTCCACCTGTTATTTTTTGACAACCTATTTCAAATAGGATATTATTTTCTCCACTTGTTTTCTTTCTAGCTTATTTCTTCTTTACTCTTTTCCCTTCCCCCAACTGGTAAACATGAAAGACTGTTTCTTTGGTATAAAAATATTTATCTTGATTTTTTAATAGCAGCAGTCTCATAGAACACCTGTTCTTTTGTAATTGACTAATTTCATTCAGCATAATGTTATCCAAGTCCATCCACATAATGATGTCATTCTTTTTTTTCAATTAGTGGTGTATAGTATTCCTTGGTGTGTGTGCACTAAGGCTTATCGATTAATTCTGTCCATCTTAGGTTCTTTGTTTTAAGTTGTTTCCATATTCTTGCTATTTTCAATAGTGCTGCAGTGAACATGGTTATTTTAATTAGTTATGTCTACTTGAGCTGTGTTCTTTAATTTTTGTTGAGTGAATACCAAGAAGAGCGATTGCTATGTCATAGAATATTTCTACTCTAAGTGTTTGGAGGAAATGACATAATGATCCCACAATGGTTGTCCAGTTTTTACTGCCCCATCATCAGTGTATGTGGGTTCTAATCACTTTGCACCTTCTCCAGCATTTGATATTACAGGTGTCCTTTTCAAACTTTCTTATCAATGCCAGAGTTAGGTGGGATCTCCTTGTTTTAATATGCATTTCTTGAGGGTGAGCATTCTTCATGCATTTGGTGGCCACCTAAATGTATTCTTTAGTAAACAACTCATTCATTTACTCTCCCCATGTTTTAATTGAACTGTTCATTTTGTTGAAGTAGTTCAGTTTTCTATATATGTAGACATTAATTATGTGTCTGATATATCATTTCATATATACACATGTGTATATATTTTTCCCAATCTGTGGATTATTTTTACTGTTTTGTTGAAATCTTTGGATGTATCTGTTTCGTAATTTTAGGAGGTCCCAGTCATCTATTTTATTTTTTGTTTTGTGTGTTTTTGTTATGTTTGATAGTGTGTGTATGCCATATACTTGGTATCCTATATTTGCCACTATTCTTTTCAAGTGTGCTCTTTATAATTCTAGGGTTTGTATTGGTTCCTAAACCATTTTAGTTTCATTTTTATAAATACAGTGATGTGTGGTTCCAATTTTATTCATCTGCAAATGGAAATGCACTTTGACAGTATAATTTGTTGAAGGAGACTATCTTCTTACTCAGTTTTCATTTTATCACTTTGATGGGTCCTTCTTTGTGTCTCATTGTGGAATTTGCTTTGAAGTCTGTATTATCAGAGATTAATATTGTCATATTTTTATTAGACATTAGCTTCATATATTTTTTCTTTTTCATTTTTAGTCTTTTTTTTTTGCAACTAAGATGTGTTTTCTTTAAGTCGAATACTCATCAGAACAGTTTTCTTATCCAATCTGCTATCCTCTGTCTCTTGACTTGGTACCTTTAAGCCTTTTACATTCAATGTCTTATTGAAACATATCAATCTATTGCTTGCATTTTGCTGTGTATTTTCTTTGTCTTGACAGGTCCTTTGTTTCTCATAATTTTCAGTCCATTGTGCGTGTTTGTGTATTTTCTTGTCATTTTTATCTTTTCTGTTATTTTTACTATGTATTAGGTCTTTGTGATTTCTCTTTTTATTTTAATGAGGTTTTTCCATTTTTCTGATGTTCTTCCCAAGTTTAAAATAGTCTGTTTTCCCTTGTAAACTTCTTAACTTCCTCTCTGCTTGCATGTTTTGTATCTATAGGGTTCCCTCTATTTACTTTGCAAGTATCTTCATTACATAATGATATCTCTGGCTCATATTTTGCATACTACTACAAATGGGTTGACTTCCAGTTGGCAATATAATTCGTGTATGTTAATATCTGCTATTATTTATTTTCTTTCCATAGTATTTTTGGTAAGGTTGGTCATTTATACAGATCAGTTAATTCTCCGGGAAAGCTCTTATTTCTACTTTGTATTTCAGGGATATTATTGCTGCATATAATATTATTTGTTGTTTTTTTATTTCTTTCATAGGTATATATATATATATATGTCAATATATTGCCTTTTTGCTTATATGGTTTCTCTATTTCAAAAAAAAGAAGTCATTTTACTAGGAGCTCATACAATTCATTACAATCCATTCTGTGTCAAGCACATTTGTATATTTGTTGAAATCCTCATTCCCAAAATATTTGCATTTGACTTGAGCCCTTGGTATCATCTCCTCATTTTCCCCTCCCTCCTCTCTGGTAATTTATAGTTCACTGATTTTTCCATGTTTTATAATGCCCAACATCTTCCTTCACATTTTTTGTTTTGTCTGTTCCCCATGGAGGGTGTTATATGTTGATCCTTGTAGTCGGGTTTCCCTTTCTACCTTATCTTACCTCTACCCTTTCAGTATCGCCACTCTCATCAGTGGTCCTGAAAGGTTCATCTGTCCTGGATTATATCCAGTCTAGCTGGATTCGTAGGGTAAAATTAGGGTCATAGTTGGAGGGGCAGGGAAGTGGAGGCAGCATAGAACTAGAGGAAAGGTGTATGTTTCATAATTGCTATACTGCACTCTGACTGGCTCATCTCCTCCCAGCGACCCTTCTGTAAAGAGATGTCCAATTGCCTACAAATTGGTTTTGGGTCCACACTCCACACTGCCCTTCATTTACAATGATATAATTGTTTTGTTTTTTGATGTCTTATACCTGATCCTTTTTGGCACTTTTGATCACGCAGGCTAGTGTGCTTTTTCTATGTGGGTTTTGTTGCCTCTGAGCTAGATGGCCACTTGTTTACCTTCAAATTTTGAAGACCCCAGACGCTATATCTTTTGATAGCTGGGCACCATCCGCTTTCTTCACCACCTTTGCTTATGTATCTGCTTTGTCTTCTTTTATTGTGTCACAAAGCCGAGCATCATAGAGTGCCAGTTTAATAGAACAAAGTTTTCATGCATTGAGGGAGTTCTTGAGTGGAGGCCCATTGTCCATTTACTACCTTCATACTAGGCCTATAAATATATGCACATAGATATATTCACCCATCATCATATTAAAATATATTTATATATGCACATGCCTGTACTTAGACCTATATAAATGCCCTTTGCCTCCTAGTCTTTCCTCTATTCTCTTTCCCTTTCCTCTTGTCCCACTATCTTACTCAGCCTTAATTCAGGTTTCAGTTAATTCCTCTCTGTTACATTGCCCTTTCTCAAGCCCTACCAGGGCTCTTACACCCTCTGGCTACTGATTTTGGATGGCTTTTTGTTCCCTTGTCTCTGTTAGTTAAAAGTAGTTCCTTTCCCTTACCTCCCCTTCTCCCATGTCCTGCAGGGACCATAGGTTTTATTGTTTGTTTGTTTGTTTGTTTGTTTTGGGGTATCACTGAGTTCTGTTGTTTTCTCCTCCAGATTATTTATCCAGCCTATCCTATCTAGATAGACCTGCAGAGAGTATAATATACACAAAAAAGACAGAGCAAAACAAAGCAACAAAATAAAGCAGAGCCACAACAATAGCAACAACAAATAACAATGATAAAAAAGAAAAACCTATAAATAGTACAAAATCTGTTTGTTGACCTTGAGGAGTGTTTTCCAGTCAAGTCTGATGGGGTGCCACATCCTGGCCCCAAAGTCTATTTTTGGTACTCTCTCAGAACTTCCTTGCTTCTGTGTTGCATCCCCTTAGTGCTTTGCCTTGGTGTGGTGGGGTCAGATTAGGTACAATTCCCACAATGTGTCTCCAGCGTTTTCCCCTGCAGGCTATGGGTCAGTGATGGATGTCGTGTCTCATGGTGGGGCCAGTCATATAGTCTTCTCTGTGCATTGGCTGCTCTGAGTGGTGATATCATCCTCAAGGCTTGATGGGCAGGATGTGCTACACTCTTTCTTCTCCCCCGTCATTTGTTCCTGTGACTGCTCAGATCAGACATGTCCCTCCTCCTGAGATGTAGCTTTCTGCTGGTAACAGTGATTAACCGGGAATTTGAAAGAGACTTATCAGGATATTTAAGTACATCCATGAAGTTCTAATTCATTAATTCACCTGCATCATCCCTATGAGATTGACTACTGCTTTCACAGTTTACAGATGAGGAAGGTGAGACATCGAGAAATTGACTTGCCTAAAGGCATATATGTTAGAAGTGACAGACTCAGTATGCTCTCAGGAGGCTATACTCAGTAAGGTAATGTATTTGAGTAACATCTAGGGCACTAATTATGTGAGGCTTCCTGGCAGACAATCCACATGGATTCTGTCTGATTTTACAACAACCCTTCAAATGACATAGTTTGACTTGAACACTTTAGCTGAATTTGAATTTTAATGATCTGATACTTACACAAAGGGAAACACATGAAACCTAAGCAAAGCAGTGAAAGACCACAGCACATTCATCTTATTCATGGGGAATGTACCTTGTTTTCAGAATAAGATGGATGATCTATCCGCTAATATAGAATGCAAAGAAGTTCAGGCTATTCTGTGGTGGCCTTTATTGCAGAATTCTGATGCCCTAACAACAACATGCTATAGAAAGTTAGGGACATCAAATTTTGAGAGTAACAGAGATGATAACAGTTACATTCTATAAAGGTCACTTGCTTGTAGTGTCAAGATCAGAATTTAACAAGAAACAAAAGCAACACTACCAAGAGAGAGGCCACTGCATCACAGAAATGAGGACCAGGATTTAGCAAGTCATATCACTGGAGAATTTACATATTCACTCACTAGTCTGAGGCCTAGTGTGTATTGGTTGTTTATTTGTTTTTTTCTCAAAGTCAGTTTTCAATAACAGTTATTGAAAATAAGTGGCTAAGTTATCTGTTTCTTTGGAAAAATATTTTGGCAATATATTTTAGGATAGTTCATTTCCTTTATAATGGGACTTAATCTAGAGAAATGCATATGTGTAAACTCTTATTACATGCACTAAAATAATTTTGTACTATAAAATTATGAAATTCGATGAAATTTAGAGGACTAGGTGTTAATAGGTTAGTGAAAAGCTGTGTGAATTATAAGAAAATGGGAAGAAGAACATCTAAACTATCTAAGGGTCATTCATATAAATAATACAGGGAATTCCCTTCTCTTGTCTTATTCTGTGAACATTTGCTCAGATAAATTGTCCTGGAAGTAAAGTCAGCAACATAGTGTGAAATAGCAACTGTCCAGTGAGAACAAAATTCATCCAAATATCAACCATCGGGTACGGTGGGTACTTTATGGTCAGTGAAGGACAAATGAGGCTATGACCATGTCCAGGAGGCAGAATCCGTGCTGATATCTCTGATAGCTGCACAGCTGGAGTGGTCCTTAGAAATGATTCATGCTAGATTTCATCTCATAGGCATCATGCTAGGTAGAGTGTCATTGAATGTCTTTCAAAGAGATGCATTGACCCGCATGCTATGACACTGTGCTCAAAATAACCATGGCAGAGGTGGAAGATAGTGTAGGATTGAGCAAGTGTTTCATTCTGATACATATGCAATTACTATGATTTGCAACCAGCTCTGAGGGCACCTAAGAAGAACTGTGCCTTTACAAATATTTTTGAGAAATGTGAGAGTCGGCCATTTTGGTTTGAAAACATTAAACTTGAAATGCTCTTTTGAAATGTGATGAAACTGGTATGTGTAAAGGCGTGTTAACCCTTTGCATGGAGTTACTCTTCAGAATAAACTGTCATTTCAGGACCTTTTTTTTTTTCATTTTAAGCTTTTGAAAACTCAGAGGGACGGTGAGGGGCAAGATTCTGTATATGGAAGACACGCTACCAGAGAGCATTACTTTTGTGAGACAGAGTTTTACTGAAGTTCTAATGTACCTGTGTGTTACCAACTAATTGCCATTGATTTGATTCCATCTCTTGGTCATCCCTTATGTGTCAGAGGTGGGGCAGACATCACAGGGTTTCCGTGCATGGTTTGTCAGAAGGAGGTTTGTTAGCAGGTCTTTATTATGAGCTACTTTCCATGAGATGACTTGGCAGCAGCAGCAACAATGAGCTCAAAATTTTGAAGATGGCTCAATACCCAACAGTGGTTGTTTCTGTTGTACATAGGTTCCCAATGAGTTGGAACCAATTTGACAGCATTTAACAACAATGTTTAGTGAATTCATCCATGCAACGTTGTAGAATAATGTAATCCTGCATTAGTCATTGTAGGGTTTATCATCTTAGGTTCACAATCTCAAAGCCCGATCTCAGGTTTCATTATGGGGATTTAATGAAAGTTCTTTACCCAGGATTTTTTGCTTTTATTATCTGTCTTTTCTCATTACAACACTAATTCAATGAGGGCACTGATTTTTTTTTACTTTTGACTTTCTACTGAAAACCCTTGAGAAGTACCTGGCACATAATAAGTACTTAATGAGTAATTTGTTGGATTGTGTGAACAGTGGAGCAAAGGGCGTGATGGGTTATGGAAATATGTCAGATTCCGTAAGGGGCATTATTGAGGAGCTCATTTAGCCAGAGGTTTGCAGACTGAAAGGGCCTAAAAGGGGAAGCTTTAGGTGTGGAGAGAGTTGCATCATTTCCAACAGTGAAACACGTTAATGAAGACGTGTTTTGATCTACAGTAGATCTACAGGAACAAAAAATGATTTCAACCTAGCTATGCCAAGCTTCAGCTTTACCAGTCTATGTAATAGCTTGTGGTAAGTGCTATTTTTCCTTGAATTAATTTTATCATTCTTATTATAGAGACCAGTGTACTGAAAACATCCACTCCAGTGGTCAAGATGCATATATGGACTAGATTAAGATATTTTAGTTGACAATTGACCACAATGCGATTCAACCACATGATCCCCCTTTCTGATGTTTCATTAATATAAAGGTGCTATTTAAGCTAATATGGGCCACTAGGTACAATCTTCTGTTATTCAGTAGTTGGACCTCACTGAGGAGTGTAATGTGTTCGTTTGCATGTAGAAAAAATGCCTTGACATAAGGAAAACTTTACATAGGCAATGCCCCCCTCATATGCAATGGCTTGCCTCTTGCTTTATTGAGTTCTTTGTCACTTTAAGTGTTCAATGGGGTGATGATGTATTAAAAGTGTTAGTTCTGAGACTCTTGGCGACTGATCTGGTTTTCAGTATTTTTGGTGGTTTCTTTCATATAAGAGTTTATGTCTGATGTATTTTGTCATTGTGGGTAGCCTTCTTGAATCTTTGTTACATGTTTTTCTGTTTTTTTGATGCATGAGACCCAGGCTTGATGATCCTATAGAGACAGCAAATAGAAGAAAGGTCTGTAGGGTATATGATGGGGACATTGGAGAGTGGGTAAAGAGGAGTTATTATCAAAGAGTTCAAGAAGGAATAAAATGTTTTGAAACTGATTATGGTAGAAATTGTGCAAGACAGCTTGAGCTGATTAAACTCTGGAATGATATGTTATTTGTATTAGTTTCCAATAAAATGATTTTTCCTGATATAGAAAACACGCATTCAGCTGAGCCCCAGTGGCGTAGTGGTTGTGCGCGGGACTCCGGCCGACTGGGTTGGAGGTTCAAATCCAGCAGCAAGAGTGGGCCTCCTACTCCCACCACCAGAGGGCAGTGATGCCCCCAAGACAAAAATGACAAAAAAAGAAAACGCACATTCGTTGTGTCCAACCATCCAGAACACAAATAAATTTGTACATTTAATTAATCTTATTTTCATTTTTAATATTTTACATCCCTGCGATTCCAAGTAGCAGTCTATCCTCACAATCAGCAACCATTTTGTCCCTGGAAGTTGGAAGAAAAACATCCAAAGGCAAGCAGAAAGATCAGCAAGAATGAGCCGTGGTTGGCCCATAGTGGCCTATCGTTCTGGGTTGCTGTTCTCACTGAGTGATAGCTCAGAGAAAATAAAGAAGAGTGATCTTGAGCTGAAGGAATCATTATTTTGTTCCCATTGTGTAACTCACTTTGACTAGAGTAATCCGATGGGAAATAGCAATATTTTTCAGCTCTTTCACAAAGTGGCACTGCACTAACAAGCACCAGCATCTGAGCATTCCCAAGAAAGACAAGTTGTGCTAGAGGCGTTAGTCAGGCGTTTGGAACCTACGGAGATGACTTCCACAGTTTCCTGACAGCATGAAATATTAGCCACACATGATTCAAAAAGGAATTTATCAAGTCTACTATGAATTGCAGCAGATCTTAAAAATTTATATTTATATAATAATGTATCTTTACAGTGTAGCTCTAGAAGGTACCAGGCTATAAAAATGTGGGAACCTCACCACAGCTTCTTTTCCTTTGAAATGCTCTTCCTGATCACATCCAGGTTCACTTTCAGTGGACATTCAGCTAGAAAATGCTAATCAGCCTGGCTGTTACCGCTGATGGACTGCCATCACTGAGACTCCCTCAAGTATCTCCGTCAGCGACAATGATATTCGAATATACTTTTGGTTAGCTGGTAGACAATTCATTTTTATTTAAACATTCTACAGTTTTGGTTTTCCACATAAGGCAATAGTGTTTTGTCTATATATGTGATATGCTGAAATATCATTATAGCAAGATTAAGTAGCTCTTATGGCAGAAGGAAGAATAGATTTTCTTCTCCGGTAAACAGTTGGAGTCTTGGAAAAAATCAAAGGAGTCACCATGCATCAGCGTTGACTTGATGGCAGTCAGTTTGCCTTTGGTTTTGGTGGATTAGTAGGCTATGTGTTAGACTGCCAACCACAAGATCAGCTGTCTAAATCTCCCCGATGCTCCGTGGGAGAAAGATGAGGCTTTCTACTCCTTTGAAGATTCACATTCTCAGAAACCCACAAGGGCAGCTCCCCTCTGTCCTACCGGGTTGCTGTGCGTTAGAAGGGACTCAATCTCAGTGGGTGAGAACGCAGAACCAAAGCTGTGTCTAATAACACAAAAGATCTGGATATTTCCACTTGAACAGCCCTTTCCCATGATGTCATCACAAGTCCCTTTTAGAATTGATTTTATAGGTTGTATGTTAGAGAACATATTAATAGTAGTCAGTTTCTTTTTTGTTTTTTTTTTTTGGGGGGGGGGCATCACTTCCCTCTAGTGATGGGAGTAGGAGGCCCAGTCTTTGCTCCTGCGGAGCCGCTGTTGGAATTGAACCTCCATCCCAGTGGGCCGCAGTCCCATGCACAACCACTACGCCACTGTGGCTCAGCGCCAGTAGTCAGTTTCTTAAGTGCATACTAGACATTAAGTATTGAAAATTTCTTTATGACCTTTATTTTGATTTTATTTTGAAACCTAAGATCTCCTAATATGGTGGTCTAAATATGGTGGTCACACCTTGAATCATAGATTTTCCACCTTTTGAACACTTTAGTGACACTAGCCTTTTAAGAGAAGCAAGGAAAAAAAATGAAGGTACATGTTGAGTAAGTTTTGAAATTTTCTGTTCGTTTTAATAACATAAACTCATATTTATTATCTTGTACATAGTAAGATGCACTGCTCTGAAAAATTTAATCCGGGAGGGGATTGAAAATTAAAATAAAAATACAAAGTGTTTCCATATATTTAAGTAACTTCATGGAAACCATTGAACTTCCTATGGTATTTTCTTGCTGTCTTTACTATTGAAAAAAATCAAGAATTAGGTCATTTCATGTGCCCTAACCCAAGTAGTAGTAGTAGTTATAGTATCAGATAGACAATGTTTTTTTGTTTGTTTGTTTTGTTTTTTGTTGTGCATCATTGCTCTCCGGTGGTGGGAGTAGGACAGATAGACAATGTTAAGGTACATACTTCAGTGAGATGGTGTGATACAGTATCTGTAACAATGAACCCCAAAATAGGAACAATTGTGAGGGTGACATGGGCCCCGGTAGTGTTTTGTTGGGTTGTGTCTAGAGTGACTATGGGTCTGAATGGACTTGATGGCACCTAATAGCAATAAGGATTCGTGTAAAGAAGGAAGCTTACACAAATACTTTACTAAAAAGGAAGCATATATTGAGATGTTTGTTTGCTTCCTAATATGACTAAACAATTTCAAGAACATCATGGGAAAATGACATTGTATTTTAATTCCATTTTCAGTAAACTCTTTGAAGACCTCTCATACATAGTGTGCTGAGCACTTTGAGTGGTAGAGCAGAGATAAAAATAATATTAATTGATTGTGTAAAATATGTGATGATTTAAAAGTGGTAAAAAGGGATTAAAAAAAAGTACACATCAAACACGGGGTGCCCTAGTGTTGGATATTGATTAAATCTGATTGTCTCTCAAACATTTCTCAAGGCAGTACTTTCTCTTTTTCTAACATTTCTCCATTTCTCTCTTTTTAACGTAAGGTTCATCATTTCATTAACCTGCTGTATCATGGTTTAGTCCAAATCCGTCCATTATGTCAGTTTTATCTTATATTACTAATTCATGTAAAAGTGTACTTGGTAGTTGTTAATAGATTTATTAGGATCCTCAACAGCCATTTCCTAATTGTGAAAACATTGATATTGTCATTGATTTCTCTAGAACACTGGTTCTAAGCCTTCCTAATGCTGTGATCCTTCAATACAGTTCCTCATGTTGTGGTGACCCTACAACGATAAAATTATTTTCATTGCTATCTCATCACTGTAATTTTGCTACTCTTATGAATTGGACGACCCCTGTGAAAGGGTAGTTCAACTCCCAAAGGGGGCACGACCCACAGATTGAGAACCGCTACTCTAGATTGATCTTAAAAAATATAAGAATGAAGCATTTTTTTGAGAAACAGACAGAATATCAAGGTCACAATTGTTTATAGATGAGTGGGGAGTGGATGCATCATGGAGTAGACTAAAGATTCACTTTTGAGTAGTCCAGATACCCATCATTTCTAGATAACTTAGCTTCACTTAGCATAACTTATTGAGTAAGCGAGAAGTGAGGCAAGAAAAAGAAAGTTCAAAAGTAGGAAAATGAAGAACACTAAAGATGCACATGTATTTGATTCTGTTCTATGGCATTATTTTCTCTGTTTAAAATATACCACGATGACATTTTCCCAGGAAATATGAGTGTACATTCAAGTTTTTTCTTTCCAAGAAATATTAAGTTGAACCATGTCACACATGCATTCCTTTTACTATCTGTATTACACCAGGACAACTCAAATTACATTTATCTTCTGTGATTAAAATAATTACTGATGTTGTCTTGTGTCTGATCAAAGTTTAGAATTTTGATTTGTTAAGAAGTTCTTGGCTTTTTGACTTTGCAAAGCTTTGAATTTTAAATTTCAAAGGCTGGTGGTTGTGGCTAGATAGAAATTAAGTCTGCAGGTTGTATAAACAAATATTCTTCTACATTGTATAATACCCTGAATGATTGTCAAGTGATTTAGGATCTGTATATTGACCACTGGATGCTACAATGATCAATGGTTTCAGACAAAGGCTTTGAAAGCTTGGGAACTCATGGAATCTTAGTCACAGAATACCACAATACGCAAGGGATGATTGTTATTGCAATGTTTTCTCTATCTGATTTTAACATTTTATGGATATTTGTCTTTATGGTATTAGGAATGCTATTAAAATGTAACCTGGTAGTAGCTTAACTGTACAGAAAGTTGTCATAGTTGTAAATTTCTACGATATTTTAGTGGACAACTGCATGTTAATTAGTTTAATATATTTAATGTATTTTCCCTATACTATTCCCATTAGCACAACCAAGAAAAATTGAATCCTCTGTATACTCAGAGCCATCAAGTAGATTCTGAAACAGTGACTGTGACAGTCGCCTACTCTGATGTCAATTTAAGTATTAAGAGTTTAGGCTAAGGAAAAAAAGTGTAGAGGTGGAATCGAGCCTGTCAAGCTGGAGATAGCCAATGAGAAGTCTCTGTGAGCATGGCCTTCTGAGAATTCTGGGAAATATGGTAATTCCTTCTTGGAGGTAGAGATACTATCTCTCTTGGTTTACTTCCCTGGAGACACTTGACTGACAAGGTTCACTCACTGCGGGACATTGAAGTTGACAAGACACATGTCAACATGCTGATAGACCCTGAGCCCTGGAAACTGGAGGAGCCACGGGGACACCCTTGCCAGTGCTGAGATCCTTCTACCACCACTGGATACACAAGACTCTGTACCCACTGGCCTGTGATTGTCCTGGTGTCATTGCATGTTCTTCATATGTATGACAAAGACATGGATTAATATCTGACATGTGGGCTAATATCAGACTTAAAACCATGGACTAGACTGGATTTGGATGTTTTCTTAATGTATAGTTGTTTTATATATAAAACTCTTTCTTATACACCTCTGTTTATGACTTTGTTTCTGTTTCTCTAATCTACCCAGAATAACACAGTGACTCTTGGACAACGTAGAATGACCCTTTTGTGTTTCCAAGACTATAAATCTTTACAGAAAGAGAACGCCTCATCTTTCTCCCATGGAGCAGCTGGTGGTTTTGAATTTCTTACCTTGTAGCTAAGTAGCCCAACTTGTAACAACTATGCCTACAGGGTTCTTTTTCCATATAAACTGTTTCACATTACATTTAAGGCAGCAATGTCACCTCAAATGTTTATGATGATTGTTTTTGAGTACTTCCAAATGAAAATCTTATTAGATTTTTCTCAGATGACATGGAAGGTCACATAGTCTAATTGTGAATATGCTTTAAGAAAATTGAGATTGAAATTGGTAATAAAAAGAACAGGTAAGTTTCATTAGATTTCCCATCCTCTGCTCCCTCCTTCCAAATAATGCTCCTGTTCATTCTTTGAGGGTAGTAGGGATTGTCCTATAAGTATTTTACTGGCAAATGTTAATTCATCTACACTATAGAGGTTCTTCAGACCTGTTTTTGTTCTGAACAGTTCAGGAATATTGAAAAGGAAAAATCTCGAGCCCTTCAAGTGTGTCCAAATTGCCTTTTTGATAGGTTTAAATAAAAGTGCACAGAGTTCTTACAGGGAATGGTAGAAGAGGTGAACACGCTTTTTTGAAGACCTAGATAAAGATTATGTTGAGAAAGAATAGTTTTCATTTTGATATTTTATTTAACAAAAGTTTTTATAGTTATGTAACAGTATTTTTTTTATTTATCCTTGTATCTCTAGTCTGAAAATTCCTATCCTTTGTCTCCTTTGCCCTGCCTATCCATTCTCCCAATCACAAAGAGTGTGATTTAGCACACCATGCTATTTTCCTTCCTAAATTTCTTTCATGGGTTCCTTCTTCGCTAGGGAATGAAGTTTAGCGTTAAGTCCTTTAATGAGCAAACAAGGAGCTTCACACTCTGAGTCAGATCATCAAAAACTCAAATCCTGCTTTTCTACCTCTCATATTTATAATGTTTCATTTTTTTATATGAGTGTTCTCTCTCATTATGATGTTTCTGTGTTAGTTCTTCTTCCTGGAACCTTGTCATTCTCTTCATCGAATGCCTAGTTTTTGTTAGAACTCTGTGTTTTCAAGCCATTACTCATTCAATAAATATGGTGTGTTCTTTCACACACCCAAGTCTTTGAACAAGACTTAAAAATATGTGATTATTTTTCTTTAAATTTTCTGGTGACAAATTTCTACTATTCCATCAAAGACAAAGTTTGTATACACTTAAAAAGCCTTTCTGAAGTCTTTCTTCAGATAACACTGCTTTACATACCTCCTGTCTATATGGTATAAAAATGATATGTCCAAACTGATGTAGAGCATTGACTTTATCTTCATGAATGGAATATGAACACCAAATTTTATAACTACTTGTACATAATCCACCTAGATTTGTTTTTAATCTGATTTGGTCCTCTTCTCCACATTAATTGAGGATTTGGAGGCAAGCACCCAAACCAGATTCCCTTGTATTCCTCCCACTTTATGCTACAAAACCTGTCATGTTAGCTGCAGCCTGAATGAATACATGGAATGCATCCTTAACTTTAAGTACATGCAGGCAATGAGAAAAATGTGACATTTAATTGGCCTGGGTTTATAAAAATAATTTTTAAGGAAATAAAATGCATTTTATAAGCTTGCTCAAAATAAAATCACAACTTTTCACGAATTGGCAGATCTAAGGTATGATCGCCAAAGTGACAAATTGATTGCAAAATGAATGAGTGAACAAAGTAAAGCTCCTTTAAATGTCATATATCACTCAAAGTTTGAAATCAACTCTTTCTTGATGTATCAAGTTCAGAAATAAGTTTGTGCTTAATATTAACTCAAGCTTGCATTTAGTAAACCATTTGGTAAAATGTCAGGGTTAAGTCTTTCTTACAGTTTTCATTGACTACTTTCCCAATTTAATGACCAAGGGACAAGCTTCTCATGAATGAGAAGTATCTGTGGGCCAATAGAATTTGACCAATAAGGACACGAGAAGATGACCAAAGGTTGGAGACCACTGGAGCATCCCTGAGATCCTTTGGGTGGGGTTGCAGTTGCAGACTCATAAAAGGGGGCTACCTAATGTACCTCAGAGTGCTATTATTAGAGTTAATGAGGGTCATTTAATAGTCTTCAAGATTACTTGAATTTTGTAATATATTCAGAGGTGTATGACTCTGATCTTCTAGAAAAAAGGTTACACATTTACAATTAAGAGTTAATATGGAGCTCTATATAACTGGAGAGAAAAAGTCCCACAGATTACAATCAGACAGCAAGGGAGTTCATTATAATTATATTTAATTCTGCAAATGACAAGAAATTTAATAAAGACTAAGGCCTGCCACCTCTTCTGAATTGAGAAAGATTCTGCTCAGTCTTGTGTTTGCCTTTTTCTGTCTTTGCTTTAACTTTCGGTTAGAAAAATTGAAAATTCATATATCTGACCCGAGATATATTAAAGAGATAAGTCCTGGATTATATGTGTCTTAATTTAAGGACTCCACAGTTCACTGAAAGCAATACTATTGGTAATATTTCCAATATTTGAATGCTGATTGTTGATGGGGAAATGAAGCCTCTCACTAAACTCGCTTCCATCAAATTGATTCCAACTCCCAGTGACCATACGGAACTGAGCAGAACTGCCTCTGTGCATTTCTGCTCTTCATGAGAGTAGAAAGCCTCCTGTTTCTCCCATGGAATCACTGATGGTTTGAAATTATTGAACTTGTAGTTAGCAGAGCAACATGTAGACCACACATCCCCAGGATTCTGGTATTTCATAAGGCCCTTTGTTACAGACAAAGGGGAAAACATTAAAATGTGCTTTCAAGGCTATCCATAGTTTGTTACGTTACACACCATCAAATGCCTTGGCAGTGTCAATAAAACACAAATAACCATCTTTCAGATATCCTCTGCTTCCAGCCGAGATAATCTTACATCTGCGGTGATATGTGTGTTAGACAGGGTTCTCTAGAGAAACAAAATCAGGACACCAGTAATTCTCTTTATAATCTTATATAGATAGAAGGATATATAAAATAAGAAATAAACCATTAACTAATCTATAAAGCAGTACAAATGGCTTGGTGCCACTCACTTGTGTGAGACAGCTAGTAGACTGTCAGTCCTTGGAGTCTTGTATGCGGCCACAAGCAGCAAACAGCAAAGCAGGTCACCAACAGTCAGTCAGATGACAGTGTCCAACAGTCCCCAGCTCAATAGATGTATATTCCATGCTTAGATGTCCCACGGATAGTGTTGCTTAGAGATCGAGGCACAGGACGAACACAAAGCTGGTCTGAAGATCCAAGAAAAAGAGGGCAAGGACAGGGCTCACCAAGCCATTTCTATCTCCACCCTTCAATTGATCTTGTGTGTTCATTGGCCATGTTGTCACAACAGACCCACCTATCTTCTTTGACTGTGTTGGCACAACAAGCTTTCCTATCACAATATGCCTTGTTCCAAGTTTTCTTCTGAATCCATCCTGAACTTGTGATCGCTCCCTGCTAATGTACCACTGCAACAACTGCTGTATGATCTTCAGCAAAGTTTTATTGCATGTGCTATTAATGATACTTCACTATAGTCTGAGCATTCCATTGGTTCACCTTACTTGGGATGAGTACAAATATCGATTTCTTCCACTTAGGCAGACAACTGTCTCCCAAACTTCCTGGTAGAGAAACGAGAATGCTTGCAGTGTTGTATAAGCTTGTTGAAACATTTCCATCGGTATGACATAACCTGTATTCTTGTTTTTGGCTAATGCTTTCAGTGTATCTTGAACTTTTTCCTTTACTTCCATTAGTCCCTGTTCATATGCAACCTACTGAAAATGGTGGAATGTCCACAACCTATTTTGGTACAGTGATTTTGGATATTTTCCAGTGTCCTTATAAGCTCTTGCATTATTCAATATGTACCCCCTAAAAATCTTTCAGTATTGCAACTCCAGGCTTGACTTCTTTCTTCAGTGCTTTTGGTTTTAGGTGTACTGAGTTTGCACTTTCTTTTTGGTTTAAAACTCTAGATTGTTTTATTTTCATTTAATTAGAATTGACTTTTGCTTCACTAGCTGCCATTTGAAATTTCATATTCAACTACTGGACTGTATTATTTCTTCCATAGAGTTTTAACAACTCTATGGTTAAAAGTAGATTTCAGATTCTATTCTGATACCCACTTTGATTTTTGATGTTAGCTTTGTTTCCTGCCTTTTTAATGACCTTTGCTTGCTTCACCTATGATTTTCTTGATTTTTCCACCAATTCATCCGGTCTTCTGGCATTAGTATTCAAGGCAACATACCTTTTCTTAAAATGTTCTGGAAAGTAGTTTATATTGATTAAAGTTCATATTTTGACTCTCTGGGATTAATTTAATTTCCTTTATCTTTAACCTTATCTTATGTAGGTTAGTTGATGACCTGTTCCACAGTTAACTCCTGGCTTCATTTTTGTGTTGACATTGAGCTTCTCCATCTTCTTTTCCCTCAGATATAGTCAAGTAACTTTCTTTGTATTCTGCCTGAAGAAGTATATGTGTACCTTTTGTGTTGTAGGAAAAATGGTATCTTTTTATAATCAAGTTGTTGGCCTTGCAAAATTTTATTATGTAATCCCCACTTTAGTTTCTATCACCAAGTCTATATTTTCCAACAACTGGTCCTGCCTCTTTATTTCAAACATTTGCATTTCTATGGAACATAATTATTAATGCATCTTCATTGCATGCTTGATCAGATTAGCATTACAGCCATTGGTAGAGTTCTTCAATTTCTGCATCACTAGCTTTTGTGGATGGTGCATAAATTTGAATAATGCCTATATTGATTGGATTTCCTTGAATGTGAATATATACAATCCTATCTCATACAGTATTGTACTTCAAGATTGACTTTGAAATGTCCGCTCCAAACATGAATGCAAAACAATTCCTCTTGAAAGCTGTTGGTCATTGGGAAAGGGCAGTAGGATGGAAAAAATTGTCTGGCAGGAGTTGGATTCCCTTCAAAAAACAAATGAAATTTCTTTGAGCATGTTGGAACAATTCATATTTCCATGAAATTTGAAAATTGCAACATTAGCTTGGAGAGACTTTCAGTGAGAAATCCAAAATATTTGTAATAGAGGCAGATGAGAAAGGACAGAATTAACCAGTAAATGGGCATGCCCATGGTACACCTTTCCCAGGAACGAGTACCATCATACATTGGGAGTTAGCACAAGGAATTATCTTGTTAAAAGTCCAAGGTGAGTTTGGAAAAACTTCTCAAATGGCATTGAGAGAACTTTCCACCTCTCCCATGCTAGTTGCTATGGGAGAGATGCACTGTAATGTCTGAGACTCTCCAGGATTCTCATTGACTGAAGGCATTGCCATGTCACCTGGGGAAAAAATGCTGACCTGCTCTACTCCTCATTGCCTGATAGGGTACAGAGAAGGACAGCAAGAGACTCGGCAGTTGTTTACAGTCAGTTCCAGGATAAACCAGTTGACTGAGAAGGCCAACATGGCTGAGAAGACAAAAGAGCCTGCTGTGGATAAGGATCAAGCTGTCACAATGAAAAATCAAACAATCTATGGGAGTTAGAAGAGGAAGAACCTTCATGCACACAGGGTTCTAGACAAGGGCAAAATCAGATGGCCTCATCAATGCCTTTCTTCTTCTCCTCCTTCTTCTTCTTCTTCTTCTTCTTCTTCTCCTTCTCCTTCTCCTTCTCCTTCTTCTTCTTCTTCTTCTTCTTCTTCTTCTTCTTCTTCTTCTTCTTCTTCTTCACCTGCTACTCCTTTCCCCCTGATTCCCTCCAACATTCCCACCATCTGTCCATCTGTTTGTCTGCATCACGCACCCCCCAGCCTAACCTAGAGCCCTTCTCCCAACAATCCCCTTGCTAGCCAGCCCTCATTTTCTCTCAAATTAATAATCTCTATTTCATTTGCAGATGGAGAAGATGTTGTAAGAGGTGCTGTTTTTGAACAGAAATTAAAAAAAAAACTGAATGGAACAAAGAAGTCAGCAACAGTAAGTAGACTTTCACTATTGGAAGAATAAGAAAGAATATGATTGGGTGCCATCAGACTGGACAGGAAAACAGTCCTAGAGGTCAAGAGAAAGACCTTGAAATATTTACAGACTTGTTTGTTTTGTTGTTTTGTTTTCCTTTGTTGTTTCATTTTTCTCTGTCTTGTTTTTTTGTGCATATTATTATCTCTGCAAGACTATCAAGATAAGATAGGATAAACAATATGGAGGAGAAAATAACAGAACAGCGGTTCTAGTGGGACCTGGGAGGGGGGAGCGGGGGAAAAGAAGTGGGTGTTAACAAACCCCCGGAAAAGAGAATAATAAGTGATCCAAAATCAGTGGTGAGGAGGGTGTAGGAGGCCTGGTAGAGCTTGACAAGGGCAATGTAACTGAGAGGAATTACTGATACCTAAATGAAGGCTGAACATTATAGTGGGAGAAGAGAAAATGAAAGGAAATCGAATAAAGCATTAGGAGGCAAAGGACATATATTGAGGTCTAAATGCATGTACACATGCAAATATATGCATATGAAAGTATATTTATATATGATGATGGGGAAACTGCTCTATGTGTGTATATTCATAGGTTTGGTATTAAGGGAGCAGATGTACATCCACCCTCTAACTCAAGTATACCCTCAGTGCAAGAACACTTTGTTCTATTAAACTGGCATTCCGTGGTGGTCACCTGCTCGACGTGATCATGGAAGACAAAGCATGTGCATAAGCAAATGTGGTGAAGAAAGCTTATATTGCCCTCAAAAAGTATAGCATTTGGGGTCGTGAAGGCTTGCAGATCAATAAGCAGACATGTAGCTGAGAAGCAGCAAAGCCCACATGGAAAAGCACACCAGCCTGTGTGTTTATGAGATATTGATAGGTCAAGTATCCAGGTATAAAATAATTTTTTAAAAATGATATCATTGTCAATGAGGGGGAGTGTGGAGTGGAGACCTAGAGTCCATCTCTAGGCAACTGGAAATCCTCTTACAGAAAGCTCGCAGAGAGGAGATGAGCCTGTCAGGGTACAGAATCACAATGATGAAACATACAATTTTCCTCTATTTCTTTAATGCTCCCTCCTACCCTAATCATGATCCCAATTTTATCTTACAGATTTGGCTAGGCCAGAGGCTGTTACAGCGATACAGGTAAGAACTGGTAACACAAGGAATCCAGGACAGATAAACCCGTCAGGACCAATAATGAGAGTAGAGATACCAGGAAAGTAAGGTGTGGTAGAAAGGTGGAGTCGGTCACAATGATCTACATATAACCCCCTCGCAGGGAGATGGACAACAGAAAATCAGGTGAAGGGAGATGTTGGACAGTGTAAAACATAACAAAATATTGATACTTTATAAATTATCAAGGTTTCAAAACAGCATGGGGGTGGGGGGCAAAGGAGGAGCTGATACCAAGGACTCAAGTAGAAAGAAAAATGTTTTGAGAATTATGGCAACAAATATACAAATGTGCTTGACACAATGGATGTATATATGAATCCATATATACATGTAGCTGAGAAGCAGCAAAGCCCACATGGAAAAGCACACCAGCCTGTGTGATTATGAATTGTGATGAGTTGTATTAATCCCCAATAAAATGATTTAAAAATAGATTAAATTTGGAAAGAATATGAATGTCCACCATAAGAGAAGGAAGAGATCTCATAGAACCCCAGTTCTTCAAGTGACACCTCTTACTCACAAAGGGAAAACCACCTTGAAGTACCATTGTAGTGTCAGATGAGGCTCTAGAGAAACTCTAAACAGTATAGACAACAAATCCTACACTTACAGGATTTGCTGGTGATTGGTTGATGATTCAAATAAATCCCACAGGTTGTAAAAGGAGATGTGTGTGTTCTTTGATGGTGGGGAGGAGGAAAGAAAGAAGACTGACATGTGGTAAGAGGAGGGTAGGAGCTCTCCAAGGGTTGGTGAGGCAAATAATGGTTGATGACTGTCTTGAAGACAAATGTTATCATTGACCCAGAGGCAAGGAGTTCCATGTACTTGGTGGTAATGGTGGTGGTGGTGGTGTTAGTTAGTTGTGTGTTGGGAGGAGCTCAGTTATTTGAGGTGGCAGTGCCATTCTCTGACAAAGACTGCCAAGTTCTTGCTGTCCTCTAGTACTGATCCATTGCCTCCTTCACATAAACCAGCTTTTCTGATGGTTTCCTCATGTTAAATCATGCCAGAGTCCTTGCTTTGTTCTCCAAACTGCTTATTGATCCATGTATAGGTTCAACAGGTGCACAATAAACTGTCTGCAATTCTCATTTCTTTCAAGGCTATGGTCAACACAGTTGACTTCTTGGCAGAGTCAATAAAACACAAATAACACTATTCCAGCTATTCTCTGCTTTCAAGCAAGGTATTTCTGACATTAATAGTGATGCACTGCAATCCACGTTTTCTTGTGAATCCAGTCTGAACACAATGCAGCTCACTGCTAATCTTCTGCTGCAACCATTGCCATATGATCTTCAGTAAAATTTTGTCTGCATGTGATATTAATGATACTGTATTGTAGTCTGAGAATTGCATTGGGTCACCCCTCTTGGGAAGGGTATGAATAAAGAAAGCTCTTCCAGTTTTCAAAAAGAAGCCAAAGTGTTTCCAGGGTTAGATTTACTTGTTGACACTTTTTGATTGGTATGCCATCAATTCCTAGAGTCTCATTTTTGGCTGATGTTTTCAGAATAGTAGCTTAAATTCTTCCTTCATTACCATGAGTTCTTGCTTATATGCTGAAATGGTGACATACTCACTGGCACTGCTTGTGAAAGTGACTCTGTGTATTTTTCCATCATCATTTGAAGCCCCTGCACTATTCAATACCTGCCCCCTAGAATCTTTCAATATTCTAACTTGAGTCTTGACTTTTTTCATTGAATTCTTTCATTGAAAGACATGCTAAGCATGCTATTTCCTTTTGGTTTTCTAACTCTAGATCTTTTCTCATTTCATTATAATATTTGACTTTTTTTCCTCACCTGCCCTTTGAAAGTTTGTGTTCAGCTCTTTGTGACTTCATCCTTTTCTTCCATGTGCTTAGCTATTCTGATTGAGAGCCAGTTTCAGTATCTTCTCATATCCAGTTTGATATTTGCTTTCTTTCCTGTCTTTTAAAAGACCTTTGCTTATTTTATGAAGTGACTTCTTCATGTCTTCCAAGAGCATATCTGGCCTTCTGTCATTAGTGTTCAATCATATCCATTCTTGATTTTTTTTTGAAATTCAGGTAGGATGTCAATTGTATTTCTGTGTATTCCACCTAGAGAAGAATATGTGCACAGTGACCAATGGTGTTGTTTAAAATAAGTATTTGCTATGATCATGTGGTTGGTTTTGAAAAATTCTATCATGTGATATTCAGCTTTGTTTCCCTCTCTAAGTTCATATTTCCCAAATATTTCTCCATTCTCTTTTCTAACTTTTTCATTTCTATGTCCCATAATTTTATGCATATTGATTCCATGTTTGATAAAATTCAGACTGAACCATTCATAGAATTCTTCAATTTCTACATCACTAGCTTTTGTGTTTGGTTATAAATTTGAATAATATTTTTATTAATTTGATATCATGAAGGTGAAGAGATATCATCTTATCACAGACAACATTATACTCCAAGATAGATTTTGAAATATCTTTTCAGACATGGTACAAAGCCATCCATCTTGAAAACTGTCGAGTATGAGGGGAGGTCAGGGGTATGACCCAGTTGTGTGATTATAGCCAGGAAGTCCATTGACTTCTAGAAACACAAAGGAATATTTTTTAGAAGGGAGTGTGAACATTCATGTCTTTATTCAACTTAAAAATAGCCATGGATATATTTTAGGTGAGACATCCAAAATACAAGGTAATGAAGAAAGCTGAGAAAGAATAGAATGAAACATTAAATATGGTTGACCGTGGTATACCCATTTCCTGCCACAGGTAAAAGCACAGGGAGATGTGGTGGCAGAAGTGGCCGGTCATTTTGGGAAAGCTTTTCTTATTTCATTGAGGGAACATTTCCCTGTCTAATCAGGCATTTTGATCTAGTCCCTGCTAGTTGCTATGGTAAAGGTGCTCTATGATGTCAGAGACCCTCCAGCGCTCTCATTGGCTGAGGGCATTGCCATGCCAACTGACCAGACAACGTTGACCAGCTTTACTTCTCATGGGCTGAGAGGATGTGTTGAAGGAGATCAGGTGACTTGGGAGCAAGTAACAGTCAGTTCCAGGATGGACAAAGTGACTGAGAAGACACAAGAGCTTGCCATTGATAAGAAACAAGTGCCACAATGGAAAGGCAAATCACCTCCAGCATCGTTGGGAGAGAGAAGAGGAAAACCTCGCATCCACGCAGGATTATGGACCAGGACAAGGTGAGATGGCCTAATCCATGCTCCTCCTCCTCTTTTTCACCTGCCACTCTCTTCCTCCCAAGGTTCTGACCCTGCCTTTACCTTTCACATACCCCTCCTCAACTTATGTTTAATCTCATGGTAATTTTCATTCTACCCAGTCCCTATTTTCTTTCAAATCAATCTCTATTTTCCTTCATATTAATGTTCTTCTCTATTTCACTTTCAGATGGAAAAGAAATCACTAGAAATACAACCTGTCCTTGAACAGAACTGAACAAAACTGACCAGACCAAAGAGGTCAGACATAGTCCTGTGTTACTACAGAAAGTAAAAAAGAGGATGATGATCCACCACGTGGGAAAGAAGAAATCCTGGAGAATTCCAGTCCTTCGAGGGACACCTCTTCCTCACAGGGTGCTAACACCCTTGAAGTACCTGATGTGAGCTTAACGAAGGCTGTGGAGAAACCCTGGACAATATAGACAGTGGGCCACACACTGTGAAGGTATGTATACTGGTGATTGGTTGATGACTCAAATTCTACAGTTTGTAAAAAGGAGAGGCGTGTGTTTGTGAGTTCTTGATGTCAAGGATATTGGGTAAGAAGAGAAGACCAGGATGTATTAGGGGGAGAGCAGGGGTTCAACGAGAATTAGGGAGCCAGTTGGTTGGTGAGGACTAAGTATTAGAGACAATACCCACAATACCCCAGGCAAGAAATCAGAAATGACTTGCTGGTGTCAGTGGTGGTGTCTGTTGGTGTGCACTGACAGTATCTCAGTTATTTGGGTTGGCAGTGCCATTCCCTAACAAAAGCAACGAAATTCTTGCCTATAACACCCTTCTCTATGATTTAAGCCCCTGTAATTCCCTTGAAGGACCAACAAAGTCAACCTATTCAAAGTCAAGAACACCATCCCAACAAAGAAAATACTGGTTACAGGTCACAAATCCAACACTGGTCAGGCCACTTTCATGCTAATACACTTGGGATGAGACCATGTACTCCCAAGGGTAAGATGGTAGAAGTTGTCATCTGTGGGGCAGGCAATTCAGAATATTGTCTGTGCATAATTGTAATGTACCAATAAAGCTGGTGTGCCTGTTGTCATCATCGTGAAATTCCAGATTGCAAATTAATGGCAATGATTAAATATCCTTCCTCCTGAATTCTTTGTTTTTCAGGGAGGATAGTGAAGGGGTTTGACATCAAGTGTGAAGGGTTAATGTAATAATATTCCTTGAGCTAATTGTTTTGGTCATTCTGTTTGTTTATTCATTGATTTCCACTCCCTAATTCTTTTCCTCTTCTCCTAACAGTCTAGTTTGCATGTTTTTCATGCTTATGCTTTCCTTTGCATGTATTTTATACAAAATGTATATTGCCATTTAAGAAATTCTGCATTACCATATGTATTTACTGTTACATTGCACATTGTTTCTTCCTCTATCATTCAACTCATTTTGAAAGAACCAGCCATATTCCTGTGGGAACATTTAGTTCATTATACTGTGGAAATGAATTTGTCAAATATATTCTTTGATGCTATGTAATTTTTAGAAAGGTATCTGTACCCACAATCTGGTAAAAATCTCCTGTTTTTTCTCTAAGTATTCGATGTTCTTTGGTGTGACTTAATGATATGAAATGTCTAATTATAGCTGACATACTCATTGCTAGCACAGGATATGACTTTTTAAATTTAATGTAAGATAATTTTTGAGATAGTCGTCAGTTTGCATTCAATGGTAAGAAATATCAGAGAGATCCCAAAAGTATCCAACAGTAGCATCTTGCCAACATCAAAACCAGGACACATATTGATAGAACCCTTCCATGATATACATATTTCACCAATTTTACTGGGTTTAATCCTATACCATTTTTCTCTTATCCATACTTTCATGTGAGAAGCCCCAGAGTCAGTCACCATATAGAAGAATACCATCAACCAAATGTCACTTATGTTGTTTGCCACACACACTTACTTCCCTTGTTTCTTCCCCAATGGCTGCTCTTGTTTGGTGCCATCTGGTCAATTGAGACTCAGAGACCCTAGCTATGTTCCACAGAATGAAACCCTGCCTTGTCTTGCATCATCCACACATTGCATTATGCCTGCACCATTGTTGCAACTGCTGTGTTATTCTATCTCATCCAGGGTCTTCCTCTTCTTAGCTACCAATACTGTACCAAGTTTAATAACTTTTCTATAGACCTTTCCCTTGTGAAAACTTGTCCAAAATGCAGGAGATGAAGTGTTACCTTTCTGGATTCCCTTAAGCATTCTGATCTTACTTATTCTAGGACAGATTTATTTATTCTTCTGTCAATCAATCAATCCTGCTTTCAATATTCTCTGGTAAGACCATAGTTCAACTGCACAGGTTTTCTTTGGTCTAATTTATTCATTGTCTAGGCTTCACATGCATTTGGAGGGACTGTAAATACACGGGCCTGGGCGAGGCATGCTTAAATCTAGCATGTGAAATCCTTGCTCTTTGATACTTTAAAGAGGTGTTTGTTTTGCCCGATGTGATACATCTTTTGCTGTCTTGACTGCTGTTTTCATGATCTTTGATTGTGGAAGCAAGCAAAACAAAATCCTTGAGAGCTTCAATCTTTTCTCCATTTATCATACTGCTCTCTATTGGTCCAATGATGAGAATGGTGGTTTTGTTTACATTGAGTGGCAATCCATTTTAAAGGCTGCAGCCTTTGATTTTCATCAGCAAGTGCTTCATGTCCTCCTTGTCTTCATCAAACAAACGATTTCATTTGCATTTCTCAGGTTGTAAATATGCCTTCCTCGAAATGTGATGCCCCATTCTCAGTATGTTTCAGATTCTAAGGTTGTTTGCTCAGTATATAGATGTGAATAAACAGCATGAAATGATACAAAACAAATATTTTTCCTGATTTTAAAAACTGTTGTATTCCCAAATTCTCTCCAAATGATTATCTCTTGTTTTACATATAAATTGTTCATAAGCATAATTAAGTGCTCTATAATTTCTACTCTTCTCAATGTTATCCCTGGTTTATTATGATCCAAATTGTCAAGTATATTTTCATAGTCAATAGAACTAAAGTGAACATCTTTCTGGTGTACTCTGACTTCAACCAAGACCCATCTAATGTCAGCAATGATGTCTGTCATTCTACATCCTCTCCTGAATCTTGCTTGGATGTCTAGAAAGTCCCTGTCAATGTATTGTAACAATCATTTTTAAAAAGATGTTTTACAATAAATTAGATGGTGATTTACAGTTCATATAATGAACATTGCATTCCATTTCAACTATGAATCAACCCCTCAGTAATTAACCAGGGTAAAATTTTACTTGCAAATTATATTAACGGTATTGTTGGATAATTTCCATGTTTCTTTGGATTTTTTTTGGGGGGGAAATGACACTAATATTGATCTTTGAACATCAGTTGGTCAGGTAAATGTGTGCTTACTTTCCTGGTTTAAGATATTGCATGCTTCCAGTCTTTCATTCGCTTGCTATAGCATTTCAGTGGCACTCCTAGTGTTCCTGGAAATGTGGGTGTTTTACTAATTCCTTTGGTGCATCTTAGGCTTCATTTTTAATACCACTGGTTATGGTTCATATGTTATCTCTTGAAATAATTGAGTGTCCACAAATTATGCTTGGTACAGTGGCTCTGAATTTTTTCTACTTTCTTTGATTCTTTCTGCATCATTTAATATTTTGTCCACGAAATCCTTCAGCACTTCAACTTGAAGCTTGCTTGTTTCTATATGTTCTTTCTGTTTGAGATATGTGGGGAGGGGTTTTCCATTTGATTTTCTAATTTCACTGCCTTGCGTATTTCACTATAACAAACTTGGTCAAGATACAGAAGCCTGCCGTGACCAAAGAATCCCATATGTTGTCCTTTGATAGTCATACCCACTTCCATCTCTGCACCAGGCATAGAACCTAACAAGCATTAATCCCCATGTTTACAATTGTATCGTTTTTAAATTGTGACATATACAGGATCACATTGGAAATAATCTTTTTTTCATTCAGTATCATTCTTTGGCTAGGCATTCTGGTTATTGTGACTATCAATCCCGCCCACTCCTCTTTCTATTGCTAAGTGATATTTACATTCCCTGGTATAGACATAAACAGTTGTTTAATCATTCACCTATTGAAGATCACCTGCGATATTTACACTTTGTTGAATTTTAAAAAGTTTTTATTTTACACTACGTGGGGGATTACTTATCAGATCATCATTTTTGCATTCAACACTTTCATAAACTCCTTAATGGCTTTTGCTGCCAGTTCCTACATCCCCCACACTTTGATTTGTATGAATATAGCTTTTACGTCATTTATAGATGACTTTTGTGTGAACATAAGTTGTAATTTCTCTTGTAATTTCTGATTAATGTGATAAATGCATGTATAATTTTATAAGAAACTTCTGGGGATAGATTAATTTATATGCACAATCAGTGACTGAATCATACAGTTTTAACATTTTCTTGATATCATTTGATAGTGTCAATATTTTTTTCATTTTAGCCATTTTTATATGTGTGTAGTGGCATCTCACGTGGTCTTTTTTTACATTTCTTTGGTGATTTATGTGGTTGAGCATCTTTCCATTTGCTTATTTATGATCCATTCAGCCCTCTCTGTTTCACAGATGCATAATGATGGCTTAGAAAAAGATCTACAAAAAAGCAAAAACAAATATAAAATACACTGTGGTTTCATTAATTCTGGCTCTTACCAATTCTACACGGGGTTTCTGAGACTGTAAATCTTTAAGCGATTCATTTTTCTCGTGTGAAGGAATTGGTGGAGTTGAACCACCAAGTTGTGGTTATCAATCTAGCCCAAAGTGAACAGAAGCATGTGCAATATATGTATGAAATTAAAAGTGATTCAAATAATGGAGTATTCACCTTTTCACAGGATCCAAATTCAATAGAAACACCAACAGGTTGACTTCAGACCTTGAGAGTTATAGCTGTTATTATATAAGGATAAAAATGTCCAAGTTTTGATATTGTGTCCTAAAGTTATTATATTGGGATGAGGATGAGAGACTTTACATTTAACAGTATTGTAAAGATACAACTTCACAATTTTCAACTAATTGGAAATTTAACCTGAATTAAATGTATGGTGTAGTTTCCAAATAGAATTTTGACTGAGTTTTATGGAAAACTTTTCTAAGGAAAGGAGGTGAGGCTCTTTGTGTTGTGGTGATCAGACTGTACTTTGAGAATAGTGCCTTGATTTTGGCCTTATCCTTTGAAGGAAAAAAAAAGACACACTAACAAGTAATTAGAGGCAAGGAAGACTCTAGTATGATGAGTTGAAAAATAAAGGGAAATGTATCAGTTGGGACCATGATAGAAACAGATTGTACACTCAAGTTGGGTTAATTAGGGAGATTTTAATGCAAGACTAACTACAACAAAAGGGAGGACAGAGTGAATTTGCCAGAAATAGTGAAGTAAGCTATGACTGGTAAAAGGAGGGCAACCACTAATCAGATAAGGTTGGATGGGCAATGGGAAAGGGCAGTGGAACGTGGGGCATGAGAGAACGTCCTTGACTAAAAGATATGGCAGAAGTTAAAGTATGAATTAGACCACAAAATTCCATCAGGCAGGAACAAATACATTGAGATCTCTGTCTTCCTTTCTGCCAATTGATTGTAGCTTATACTCACTGACACCAAGTTGATTTTGACTTAATTTATAGGAGAGAGTTTCTGAGGCTCCAAATACATATGAAAACAGAAGGCTTCATCTTTCTTCTATGGAATGGTTCATGGGTTCAAACCCATAAGTTGTGGTTAAGAGTTCATATCACATGCTCTTAATAAGGTTTCCTCCAACCTTGGTGCCACATTCTTTATATAATCCAGATTCTCTTATGATTTGTTCTGCATACCGATTGAATGAGTATGGTGAGTAGATACAGCCATGACACAAAACTTTCCTAATTTTGAATCATTCAGTATTTTCTTGTTCTGCTCACAATACTGCCTCTTTGTCCATGTACAGGTTCTGCATGAGTACAATGGCGTGTTCTAGAATTTCCATTCCTCTCAAGGCAATCCTTAGTTTGTTATGATGTAAACAATTTACTTCCTTAGCATAGTCAATAAAAAACAGTTATCCATCTTTCTTATTTTCTATTTTCAGTCAAGAGATTTCTGATATCAGCAATGATATGCCTTATTCCAAGTTTTCTTCTGAATCAGGCCTGAACCTCTGACAACTTGCTGCCAAAGTATGACAGAAACCATTGTCATATGATCATCAGCAAAATTTTACTTGCATGTGGTATTAATGATACTGCATTGTAGTCACAGTATTCCATTGGGTCACATTTCATGGGATGGGCACACAGATGGATCTGGTTCAGTCAGTTGACTCAGTAATTGTCTTCCAAATTTTCTGGTAGTGAAGCATTAGTGCTTCCAGTGCTTCATCAGCTTTTTGAAGCATTTGAGTTCATAGTCAATTCCTGAAACCTTCTTTTTGCTTAATGCTTTCAGTTCAGTGGAATCGTTTCCCTTAAGTACCATGGTTTCTTATGCATATGCAACCTCCTGAAATGATAGAACACTGAATAGTTCTATGTGGTGCAATGACTGTATTCTTGTCAGCTTTCTTGAAACTCCTGCATTATTCAGTGTTTCCCACATAGAATCTTTCAATATTACAACTCAAGGATTGACTTTTCTTGGGTTTTCTGTGTTTAAGTCATGCTGAGCCTGGTCTCTGTTTTTGGTTTTTCTAACTCTTGGTCTTTTTATATTTTAGTATAATATTTGACTTTGTCTTTTCATGCTAACTTTGAAATGTTCTATTCAGCTCTTTGACTTTATCATTTCTTTTTTTTTATCACCCTTTTTTAGAAATCATTTTATTGGGGACTCATACCATTCCCATCACGATCAATACACACATCAATTGCATGCATACCACATTTGCACACTTGTAGCCATCATCACCCCCAAAACATCCTCCCTGCACTTAGTTGCCCAGTAGCAGGTCCCCATATTTTCACTTCCCCCCATTTCCCCTCTCCCATGAACCCTTAATAATTTACAAATTGATATTACTTTTTCATATTGTACTCTGTCCGTTGTGTCCCTTCACCCACTTCACCACCTTCCAAAGACAAGGTAATTTGTAGATCCCTGCAATTGTTTCCCTACTTTCAATCCATCCTCCCTCCAGCCCCCCATTATCACTATTCGCACCACTGGTCCTGAAGAGATCATCTATCCTGAATTCCCCATATTTCCAGCTCCAGTGTATATCCCCTTATCTAGCTGTATTTGTAAGGTAGAATTGGGATCATGACAGTGGGTGGGAGGAAGTATTTGAGAACTAGAGGAAAGTTTCATACCTCATTGTTACCACAATGCACTTTAACTGGCTCGTCTCCTCCCTGCAAACCCTCTGCAAGGGGATGTCACTTCATCTATTGATGGACTTTGGATCCCCAATCTGTACGCACCCTCATTTATAATGATATAATTTTCAGTTCTTTGATACCTAACACCAGATCCCTTCGACACCTCATTGTCACACAGGCTAGGGTGCTTCCTTCATATGGGCTTAGATGTTGCTTTTGAGCTAGATGGTCACTTATTTACTTTCAAGCCTTTAAGATCCCAGATGCTATATCTTTTGATAGCTGGGTACCATCAGCTTTCTTCTCCACTTGTGCTTATGCACTGATTTGTCATCAGCAATCATATCAGGAAAGTGAGCATGAAATTTTATGACTTTTTGTTTTGAAACCTGATAGCTGATCCTTTTGACACCTCATGGTCTCACAAGCTGATGTGCTTCTTCCATGTGGGCTTTGTTGCTTCTGAGCTAGAGGGCTGCTTGTTTAGCTTCAAGCCTTTACGACCCCTGGCATTATGTCTTTTGATAGGCAGGCACCATCAACTTTCTTTACCACACCTGCTTATGCACATATTTGTTCTCAGTGATCTTGTTGGGAAGGTGAGTATCATGGAATGCCAATTTAATAGAACGAAATGTTCTTGCACCGAGGAAGTATTTGAGTGGAGGTCCAATACCCATCTGCTGTCCTAATACTAACCCTATAAGTATATGTACATTGATCTATTTCCCCATTGTCCTATGTAAATATATTCACCTATGTACATTCCTGTATTTAAAACTTTATAAATGCCATTTACCCCCCCAGTTTTTTCCTCTTTTTCCTTTTCCTTTCCTCTTGTCCCACTATGATGCTCAACCTCCATTTGGGTTTCAGTATTTTCTCGCTGTTACATTACTCTTGATCAATCCCTGTCAGATCTCTCATATCTACCTTGTCACTGATTTTGAATCTCTTGTGTTTCCCCTTATCCCTGGGCCAGTCAACCCCAAACTGCCTTTTCCCCACACCCCCATCTCCCATGTCCTCCAACCCCCAACCATCAGTCCTATCAGTTTCACCTCCAAACTATTCATCCAGCCTATCTTATCTAGATAGATATGTTATATATATATATATATATATATATATATATATATATATAGTACAATATGTACAAAAAACACAGGCATCCTAAGATGAAGCAACCAAAGGAAATAAAATGATAACAACAAAGAAATCCCAATGTTATAAAATAATAACAAAATAAAAACCTGGAAATAGTTCAAGGTCTGTTCATTGATCTCCAGGAGTGCCCCCTGTTGAGTTGGATGGGGTTGCACGCCCTGGTTTCAAAGTATATCCTTGGCACTCCATTGGGAACTTCATGCTCTGTTGCTCACCTCTATTTATTTTTTTACTATGGTATGGTTGAATTAGACAGGGTATATTCCTGACCCCATTTCTCCATTGCTGTCCCCAAAGGGCCTTGAGTCAGCGAGGAAAGCGATATTTTATTGTGAGGCTGGCCATATGATCCTTTCTGTGAATTGGTTATTCTTAGTGGGAATATAGTCCTGAAGGCTCAGTGGGCCAGGATGCACTTCATTCTCTCTTAACCCCCTTCATTTGTTTTCGTGTGCTCTGGTCAGGCATATCTCACTCCCCAAGCTGCAGCTTCAGTGCTGTCCTCCAAAGCAAACTTTCCTGGGAGAAGAGGTTGCTCCCCCATAGTTGAGATTGGGGTTGGGCGCTCAGACCCCTCCACTGGTTCCCTGATTCATGCTGTCATGCTGCATTCCCATTAGGGAACACCGGGTTTCAGTTTGAGGTTTCATAATTTTTCTATGTGCTTTAGCTGCTGTACAATTAGGGGCAAGTTTCAGAGTCTATAATGACATCCCCTTTGATATTTGCTTTTTGTTCTCCTTTTTAATGGCATTTCGCTCTCCTCAACTATGATAGTCTTGTCTTCCCAGAGCTCCTCAGATCTTCTGTCATTAGTATTCAAGACAGATAATCCCTTGACATGTTTTCTAAATTTAGGTGTGATAAATTCAAGGTCACATTTTGGCTCTCATGGACTAGTTTTAAGTCTCTTGAGCTTAAACCTGTGTTCATAGAGGAACAATTGATGCTCTGGTCCTAGTCAATCCTTGGAGTGGTTTTAGCTGCTGAGACTGGGTTTCTCCATTTTATCTTCCCATAGGTGAAGTCAGTTGGGTTTCTCTGTATTCCATCTGGAGAAGTGCATATGCACTGTCATTTTTGTCATTGAACAAAGGTTATGATCAAGTCACTGATCTTGTAAAATTGTATCATGTGATCTCTAGTTTTGCTTCTATCATCAAGTCCACAGTTTCCAACTACTCTTCCTTCTGCTTTGCTTCCAAGTTTGCATCTATATATTCCATAATTGCCAATACATTTTGCATGGTTGATCAATTTATGATTGAAACCTTAGTAGAATCATTTAAATTTCTGCATCATTAGCTTTTGTGGTTAGTGCATAAATTTGTATAGTACTTGTATTGAGTGGATTTTTCTAAATGTTGACAGATAGAGTCGTATCACAGATGGTACTATACTTCAGGATTAATGTTGAAAGATCCTTTTGAACATGAATGCAAAGCCATTCCTCTGGAAAATTGTAGGATGGTGGGCAAGGATAGTAGGATAGAAAAATTGGCAGAAACCAAGAAGTGGGTTCCTTTCAAGAAACATAGAGGAAATTACTTAGAGTGTGGTGGACAAGTCACACATCCTTTGAAACTTTAAAATGGCCACATTAGCTTGTAGAGTTTTCAGTTAAATATCCAAAATACTCGACAATGGAGACAGTTGAGAAAGAGTATCATGAAATCCTGAGTGGGGGTGTCCATTGGACATACATTCTTTGGCACAAGTACCATCATGCATAGGAGAGAGGATAGGGAGACATGGAGGCAAAAATGGCAGTGCCAGGTCAGTGTGGGAAAGCTTTCTCAAATAGCATTTGGTAACATTCCACTTCTACAATGGCTTGTTTTGATCTTTCTGGCTTCAAGTTGCTACAGGAAAGGTGTTCTGTGGGGTATGAACCCATCCAGGGCTCTCATTGGTTGAGGGCACTGTCAGACCACCAAGCAAAACTTACCTGCTTTACTACTCATTGCCTGAGAGAATGTGTTTAAGGAGGCCAGAGGACTTGGGAGAAGATCACTGTTGGTTTCAGGATGAAATGAATGACTGAGATGGCAGACATGACTGGGAAGACACATGAGCCTCTCATAGATAAGGAACAAACAGACACAATGGAAAATCAAACCACTGCAAACACCACTGGGAGTAAGAAGAGGAAGAACTCCCATGCACACATTTTCGGCCAGGACAAGGTCAGATGGTCCAATCCATAATCCTCGTCGTCTTCTTCATCTACCTCCCCCTTACCGTCCAAGGTCCTGACCCTATCTTTGCCTGCCAGCTAAGCCCTTGCCAATCTAAGGCATTTTTCATGATAGTACCTTTGCTACTCAGTCCCCTATATTTCATGACCTCTCTTTACTAAACTTCTATATGTGGAAGATGTTGCAAAAGGTACGATCTGTTCTGGAACAGTATTAATAAACAGCAATGAAAACAAAAAAACCTGAACACAGAAGTCAGCAAGAGTTGTCTATCATACAAGAATGATAAGAAAGATGATGAGCATCCATGGCAAGAGAATGAAGAAGTCCCAGAAAACTCCCTATCCTCAAGTTACACTTCGTGCTCACAAAACACTAACAAGCTTGTAGTACTTAGTGTGGGCTCAGAGGAGGCTGGTACAGACATCAGATTGTATACCATGAAGGTAGACTAGTAATTGATGATTCAAATAAAACCCACAGGTTGTAAATAGGAGATATGTGTGTGTCTGTTAGTTATTTGATGGTAGAGAAGGGTAAAAGAAAAGAACAAGATGTGTTAAGAGCATGGGAGGAACTCTCCCAGGATTGGTTAGCCACATGATGGGTAAAGATTAAAGACAAATTTCATCAATAGCTCATACTCATAGGCAAGGGACCTAAAGTACTTGCTGGTGATGGGCACTGGGGATTGTGATGGTAGTGTGTGTGTGTGTGTGTGTGTGTGTAGGAATTCAGTTATTTGGGCTGGAAAGACAACCAAGTTCATTCTGTCCTGAAATGCTGATGCCGCGTTCTTCTTCATATAATCCAGCTTATTTGATGATTGGTGGAATGTTGAATAGTTCTATTTGGTACAGTGTCTTTGTTATAACATCTTTTTATGCTCTAGCACCATTCAATATTTCCCCGCTAGATCAATATTTGACCTGATGCTTATTTTTTTTCTGAGTTCTCTCCATTTAAGACATGCTAAAGTTGCTTATCATTTTTGGTTTTCTAACTCTAGACCTTTTCATGTTTCATTATCATATTTGACTTTGCCTTCTCAAGGTGTCCTTTGAAATATTCTATTCAGATCCTTTACTTCTTCATTTCTTCCAAGTACTTTTGTTATTCTATGATTAAAAGCAAGTGTCACTGTTTCTTCAAAGAGACATCCACTTTGATCTTGGCTTTCATTTCTGTCTTTTTAATGATCATTGGCTTCATTCTACTATGATGTTTCTGATATCCTCCCAAAACTCAGCAAGTATCTGTTCTTAATATACAAGGTATCATTTCTATTCTTGATATGTTCTCTAAATTCATGTGATATTTTTGACTGTCTTGGACTTAATTTTCTTCAGCTTCAACTTGAATATGCAATTGATGGTCTGTTCTACAGTCAACCCTTGACTTGATTTTAGGTGCTAATATTTATCATCACCATCTTCTATTCCCACAGATTAAGTGAATTGAATATCTGTGTATTTCATTTGGAGAAGTGCATGTGTACAGTTAAATTATTTTGGTTGTTGAAGAAAGGCATTTGGTATGTTCCAGTCATTGGTCTTGTAAAATACTATCAAGTCCTCTCCCAGCATTTTATCTGTCACCAAGTCCATACTTTCTAATTACCTTCCATCCTCTTTGGTACCAACTTTTGAATTTCCATGGTCCATGATTTTCAATGCTCCTTGATCAATATCTGACTGAAGCCATTGACATAATTCTTTAATACCTGCATCACTAGCTCTCAGGGTTGGTGCATAAATTTGAATAACAGTTCTATTGATATGATTTCCCTGAAGCCATGTAAATAAAATCCAATCACAGACAAGTTTAACTTCAAAATTGATTTTGAAATGTCCTTTTTAAATATGTGTGCAAATCTGTTCCTTTTGAAAACTGTTGGACACTATGAAAGGGCGGTAGAATGGTAAGACTATGTGGTTGAATCCAATAAATGCATTGGCTTCAAGAAATATAGAGGAAATTTCTTAGTGGGTAGTGGGGAAATTCACCTTTCCAAGAAACTACAAAATGATCATATTAGTTTGGAGAGATTTTCAGGGAGACATCCAAAATACTAGGTATGATAGGTAGTTTGTTGTGTCCACATGGGCAATCAACACATATGAGATTAATTCAAGGACAGAAATATAAATGGATCGGTGAGCCTCGCCTTTCTCTCTCTTGACCTTGGATCTTTGGAACAGTGTGTAATGGGCATGGCATCACACATAACCTTGCTTCAGATCTAAGGACTCACTATACAGCAAATGTGGTGTGACAATGGATCCATGCCCATGGAATCCACTGGTCATATCATGTTCCTTATCATCCTGAAGCAGCTGACTTGATAGAACAATGGAAGGAGTTCCTAAAGACATAATGACTGTGCCAACTAGATGGCAACAACTCTGGGGATGGGGCAATGTTCTTCAGGAAACTATATATGTTCTAAACCAGTGACCAATATATGGTGCTGTGTCTCCAAGAGCCAGAATTTACGGGTGCAGGAACCAAGGGGTAGAAGTTGGAGTGGCACCACTCACTATTATTCCTAGTGACATACTTGCAACATTTTTGCTTCCTGTTCCAGCAACCCCATGTACTTCAAGCCTGGAGAATGACCAGTCTGAAGGAAAGAACTCTCCCATCTGGAAACACAACATGGATTCCCTGACCTGGCAGCTGAGAATGCACTCTGGCCACTTTGGACTTCTCATGCCTTTGGTTCAACAGGTCAGGAAGGGTGTCACTGTAGTGATCGGTATGCTTGATCCTGATTTCCACAGAGAATTTGAACTGGTGCTACATAATGGAGGTAAAGAAAATATGTCTGGAATTCAGGAGATCCTATAGGATAACTCTTAGTGTTGCCTTGCCCTGTGATTAAAATAAATGGTAAATTACAACAACCCAATCCTGATAGGACATCAAATGACCCAGACCCCTCATGAATGAAGGTCTGTGTCACCCCCTCGGGAAAAAATCCTCTGTCAGCTGAGGTACTGACTGAGTGAAAAGTTACTACAGAATGGGTAGTAGAAGAAAGTAGTTATATCTATCAGTTGAGACCATGTGATCAATTAAAAAAGCGAGGTTTATGATTGTGAGTGTATTTTCTTTATATGCACTTTTTTGAATATCTTCTTTTTGTTGATATGATCTATCAGGTACAATTGGACTCAGTGTATTCTCATTTATATATGATAGATGTTTGATATTAAGTCTAAGTTTGATTTACTGATGCGTGGAAATTATATATGACTAAAGAATTTTGAACAGGTGCCAAGTTAGCAAGGGGGGATTGTGATGTTGTGCCAACATCGCCAAAGAAGATAGGTAGGTTTGTTGTGCTTACGTGGCCAGTGAACCCATGGGATTAATTGAAGGGCGAAGATTTAAATGACTCAGTGAGCCTTGCCTTTCTCTCTCTTGCTCTTGGATCTTCAGATCAGTGTGCAGCCAACTGCCTTGTTTGTTTTGTGTCTCCATCTATAAGCTACACTACCTGTGGGACACCTAATCCATGAACTGTGTCACTGTAAATTGAGGCTCCTTCAAGCCCTGCTTCGCCACACTACTGGAATATGCATCTCTTAAGCTGGGGAATATCGGACCCTGTCATCTGGTTGACTGCTGGTGACTTGCCTTACTGTTTGCTGCCTATGGGAGGATAACGTGAATTGCTCTACAGAGGACTATCCGGCAGCCCTCAAGGCTTGAAGTACTAACAGTGTATTAGCTGTCTCACAGAAGTGAGTTGCACCAAGCCATTTGTACTGTTTTATAGATTGTTTATTTCTTATGTTAGATATCTATCTGTGTGTGTGTATGTATGTATGTATATATATATATGTGTGTGTGTGTGTGTGTGTGTGCCCTGGTTTCTATAGAGAACTCAAACTAACTAGGTAAGAGAGACAGGTGAGAAAGAGGAGAATGAACCATGGAATTATGGTGTCCATGGCATACCCTTTCCCAGAAATGGGTACCATCATTTAAAAGGAGTGAGCACAGTGAGATTTGGTGGCAAAAGTGGCAGGTCAGTTGGGTTAGCTTTCCAAATGGTATTGAAGCAAAAGTTCCCCTCTCCAATCAGCCATTTCAGCTTCTCTTGTGACCCCCACCCCCTGAAAGTTGCTATGGGAGAGGTGCTTTGTGATGTAAGAGCCGCTCCAGAGCTCTCATTCGCTAAGGGGGTTGCCATGATGACCAGCAAAGCAAAGCTGACCTACTTCACGCCTCATTGCCTGAGTGGGTGTGTCTAAGAAGGTCAGGAGACTTAGAAGCAGTTCACTGTTGATTCCAGGATGGACGAAATGACTCAAAAAGCAGCCATGACTGAGAAGACACAAGACCCTGCTGTAGATAATGAGCAGAAACAGTCACAATGGAATAATCAAATTACCATAGGCATCAATGGGTGTGAGAAGAGGAAGAACCCCCACTCCATCCACACAGGATTGTGGACAAGGACAAGATCAGATGGTGTAATCCATGTTCTTTCTTCTTCTTCTTCTTCTTCTTCTTCTTCTTCTTCTTCTTCTTCTTCTTCTTCTTCTTCTTCTTCTTCTTCTTCTTCTTCTTCTCCCACCACTCTGCTGTATCACCCAGTGCCCACCCCCTGAAAGATTTTATCCCTGTCTTTATCTTTCATCTAGCCCCTCCCCAACCTAAGCCCCTCTCAGGATAATTCCCTTGCTAGTCATTTCCCATTGTCTCTTAAATAAATTGCCTCTCTCTCTATGTCACTCCAAGATGGAGAAGATGTTGAAAAAGGTATAATCTGCACTTGAGCAGAATTAAACGAACAAAGAAACAAAAAACAAAGAAATCAGCCTTAGTAATCTCGTACCATGGGAAGAATAAGAAATACAATAAAAGTTCACTGCAAGACATAAAAGAGATCCCAGGGAACTCTGGTCCTTAAAATGATACCTCTTGCTCTCAAAAGGCTTACAACTTTGAAGTACCTGGTGTGACCCCACAGGAAGTGCTGGAGTAACCCTGAATGAAAATAGACATCAGATCATGCATTATAAGCATATACTGAGGAATGCTTGATGAAATACATTCTGCAGGTTTGAAAGGCAGATGTGCAAGTCTGTGAGTTCTTTGATGGTGCAGAGGGAGGGAAGGAAGCCAAGACCATGATGTTTTAGGTTGAGGGTAGGGGTCCTTGCATGTAGCTGCCGAGTTCATTGTAGGTTTGTACAAGTAACCATGTGGTTAACTGTTCAAGCAATATCACTACAGCTCCAGGATTCCTCTGTTAACAATTTCCATTGATAAAATTAACTAGAGGTTTGAATTCATGCACTAAAGAATTCTGGGAGCGCAAGGTAGGAAAATAAGTGTGGAGAAGAGATTTGGTAAGGCACTTGGAAAAAATACATGGAGTCTTATAAAGTTCATGAAAAAAGTCCATTCTTAGATAATTTTTTCTCTAGAGAAGTTAAACTAGTGTATGGTTCAGTCTTGCAAAATATTTGGCTTAGACAAGTGAGTGCTTACAATGTTTCATAAGCTTCTTGAAACTTTTCAACTCTTTTTTCATCAAATCCTGGGCCTTCCCTACCTTTCCTCTGAGTCCCCTTCACACCCAACCTAATAGCTTCAAGTTCAACTTGAATTATTCCTTTTGCAGAACTCCATTATCCCCGGCATTCCTCCCCCATCTCTGAAGCTCACAGCAATGCCTTGCAAATATCCAAAACCATTAAGGACAAGGCTTACATAGCTGTGAATGTTGGCAAGTCCCAAATGTGTAGCTCAGGTGTCAATTTCTCCATGTCGCCATGCACAGCCATAGAGATAAGAAACATTCCAAAGTAAAATAAAATCTCAGTTGTTTATACACAAAGGAGCATTCTGGGACACAAGATAACAAGCTGAGTATTGGACCGGGTTTCTTATAGGGTGGAAATGGGCTTCTGATTATTGCTTTTCACTCAGGACTCAGCATTCCTATTCTGTGTATGTATGTCTGCATGTCTGGGAGACAAGCTCTCCAAAATGCTGTTTTGCCCAAGTCCAGGGCTTTAATCAAGGTCTAGTATTTGCTTTCTGAAATCACAAGCTTAGTTAGAGAGCATAATAGTCATTTCTGCAAATTTTAGACACTCCAGGTCTTAACTAGTTCCATGACATAGTGTTTTACTTTTATCACTGAAACAGGCAGTTGGCAGTTGCCTATTAAAGGAAAAGTTTGACCTGAATTAACTTCTTATTTCAGCACACACTATTACCACAGATGTAGAGGCTAAGGTTTACAATATATCACACAATGGAGGATGGCTATAAGGGTCTTGTAAATGAACTACATTGTATATATCTATACATTTTCCAATATAAATGTCAATGTGTAATTTTGATTCAGAGTTTTCATGTATTTCAAGTTAATATATAATAACTAGAATATATTTGGCATATATAATCAATCATCAGGTTTACAATGCATTTACAATTGTGCAAAAATTATTTGTACATTCTGTATTTTAAATGATTAACCAATTGGTTCATCTACATATATACCTTTAGAATCGATTCTGTTCTTGCTCCTGCATACCATGGTGGAGTTCAGTAGGCAGTTGGGGGGTTGCGACTCTCCTTATCACTGGGCATTGGGGGAGCACATCCTGGTCTCCGCCCAGCAGCCTGAAACCTGACTGACCCTTGAGTCAAACTCTTTATAGGAGTAGAAAGCCTCATCTTTCTGTCATGGAGCAGCTGGTTGTTTCAAACTGGAGTTCTTGAGTTTAGCAACCTTGCTTGTTGCCACTGTACCACCAAGGGTATCTCTATATTTTGGCAGTTGTGGGACTGCATCTCCCTGCATCCGACTCGGACATTTCAGGGACCTAAGGAACAACTGCCACCTCTCCTACCAGATCCTCAACTTTGCTATGATCAATTCTGACACCAACCATCCCTCCTAAAGGAACATCAATTTCTCATCTGTGTTTAATACATCTTGCAATGTCCCTCTAAAACTCAAAATACAGCAAGAACAGCCTCATCAGCCTCTTCAGCCATTATCGTCATGCCTCTTCCTGGTTCTTGGCTTCTCTGCCACAGGACCCCTGACCTCAGACCCCAGGTCCTCAAGCATGACTGGTCATTCGAATCTTCTTTAGCTCTCATGCAACTACAGATTTCTGGTCTTAGAGATTCTGATTCATTAGGATGCAAGTGGAGCCCGGGGCTTTGTCGTTTCACTGGCTACTCTGGTCATCATCCTAGTGTGTGAACCCGGGGCTTGGGAAATGCTCATGCTTGACTAAGGAGCATTGGATACTTCTTCCAAGACAGGTATGTTTGTACATTTGGCAGTCCATGGTATTTTCAGTAGTTTTCATCAGGATCATAATGCAAATGCATCAATTTTTTGCTGTACCCTAATTTTCATAACACATTTCACAACAAGACCAAAAATAATCATGTGAGCAAGTCTTCTTGTCCTACACAAAATAGGTAGAAAACATTTGGTGGCATTAAGTGTATTGTTTTTCTACTTTTAGGATGAACATTGTTTATAAATTCATAGTGCATTTTATGTCAATTGATCCAAATTTATTCTAAAATTTTCATTCAAGAATTTATCTACATGTGACTTAAAAACCATTAATAATTCAAATGTTTTTTTTTACATCTAGTTCTGCTTTTTATCTCGATTACACTTGCTAAATCCCACTCAGATTTTGTCTTTCTTTCTCACATGAATATATTTTTTACCTTATTTATCAGCTCAAGCATTTTCTTCTTTCTAAATTAATTCTTGATTAATGATTTCATTCTCAGTGTTTTTATTTGTTATTTTCTTGTTTTAATTTTAATGTTTTGAGACAAATTACCTGCCCTATTTTAAATAAAGTCATTTAAAGTTAAAAATAACACTATTGATAATTGTGATTATGTACTATGATTTTATTATTTGCTAGTTTGCAGATTTGTATAAATGCTCTATTATTTAAAATTTTACTCTAGAATGAGAAGTACAGTATGATAATGAAATATGCAAAATAGGGAGCCTTAAAACAAATAAAGAAGAACTCACTGTGTATATGTCAAGCTGAGAGAAGTGAAGAAAGAGCTGAAGACTTAACTTGCACTGATGAAGAATCCTAAGGTGAAATGCTGATGATGTGTTGTCATGGTTGCCAGGGAACATTGAGTATTTTTATACTCATATTGACCATGAAATCCTTGACAGCTTCAACCTTTTCTCCATTTTTCATGATGTTAACTATTGGTCCAGTTGGAAGGAGTTTTGTCTCCTTTTCACTGAGTTGCAATCCATAATGAGGGGTGAAATCCTTAACCTTCTGGGAAATCTTCAAGTGCTTCTAGATTTCAGCAAACAGGGTTGTGCCATCTGCATCCCTCTGGCTGTTAATAAGCCTCGCTCCAATGGTGATACCACATGTTTCTTCATATAAGTACTCATCTCCAATTGTTGGCTCAGTATACAGATTGAATAAGTATGCTGAGAAAATACAATTCTGTCCTACACCTTTTCTGGTCATGCAGTATTCTCTTGTTCCATTCCCACAACTGACTCTTTATCCATATAAAGGTTCCCTGTCAGCACAATGAAGTGTTCTGAAATTCTCATTCTTCTCAAGAATATCCATAGTTTGTTATTATCCACACAATCGACTGTCTGCAACCACTAATGAATGATCTTCAACAATTTTTCACTTGTGTGTGATATCAAAGATATTGTTCTATGGCTTAAGCATTTAGTTGGGTTATCTTTCTTTGGAACTCTCCAGTCAGTTGATGAAGCAGATGCTTTCCAAATTTCCTGGCATTGAAAATTGGATGCTTTCAGTACTTCATCAGTTTGTAGAAACTGCAACCTGGTTTTGGGTTAATGTATTCGGTACAGCTTAAACTTCTTCCTTCAGCATAACTGGTACTTGTTTTTATACTACCTTCTGAAAAGTGGGCCAGTTCTTTTTGGTACAGTGACTCTGTATATTCTTTCCATCTTCTTTTGATGTTTCCTGTATCATGAAATATTTTGTCTATGGAATTTTTCAAGATTGTAATTAAAGGCTTGCATTTTAAGTCCTTTCAGTTTAAGATATACTGAATGTATTTTAGTTTCCTAATCCTAAATTTTGCCTATTTCATTATAATAGTTCACTTTGTATTTTTCAGTTGCCTTTTGAAAATTTCTACTTAGCTTGTTGGCTTCATCAGTTCTTACATTCACTTTGGATGCTCTACAATTAAGAGAAAGTTCCATAACCTCTTCTAACAACATTTTGATATTTTATTTCTTCCCTGTCTTTTTAATGATCTTCAGCTTTCTTCATTGGTGATGTTCTGATGTCCACCCACAGCTTATCAGCTTTTCTGTCAATACTATTCAGTGTGTCAAAGCTGTTCTTGACATTGTCTCAAAATTAAGGTGGGGTAGGCTCGAAGCTGCATTTTCATCTTCATGATTTTTTAAAATTTTCTTCCACTTTAGCCTTAACTGACATATAAGCCGGTAATGGTCTATCCAAAGTTGGTCCCTGGCTTGGTTTTAGCTACTGATAATGATCTTCTCCAGGACTTTCTTCCCAAAATTATAGTCAATTTGACTTCTATATATTCCATCTGGAGAGGACATGTATACAGTCGCCTTTTGTGTTGTTGAAAAAGATATTTGGTATAAAAAGTCACTAGTCTTACAAAATTCTATCCAGCTTCATTTCTACTACCAAGTCCATTTTTGCAACTACTTTTCCATCCTCTTTGTTTCTCACTTTTGCTTTCCAATCACCAAAAATTATCACTGCATATTGATCCCACGTATGATTAATTTCTGACTAACATCCTCGGAATAATTCTTTAATTGTTTAATCAATAACTTTATGATAGTTGCATAAATTTGAAAATCATTTGTATTGATAAATTTCCTTTAAGGTAGATAGCTATCATTCTACTCCCCAAATCATGTTACTCCATGATTGCTTTGCAATTTTCTTTGGAAAAGGATTGTCATGTGATTCCTTTTGACTGTGCTATTCCTTGCATAGTAACTCGTGTGATTTTTTAATTCAAAATGGCCAATTCCAGTTCATTTCACTTCACAGATTCCTACAATATCAATCTTTATGTGTTCCATTCAATTTTTGCTGACTTCCAGTTTTCCTATATTCACACTTTCTTCACAATTTTGAAGTTGTCCATCCATTCCTTTACTGACTGATATCACCATGAACAACTCCATTTGGAGAAATGAGCCCCTCTTCCACTACATTTTGAGTGCCCTCAGACCTGATGGGAACAGTCTCAGATACAATTTCTATTGATGTTCTGCTTTCATTCATTATGTTCTCAGTAACTTACAATGTGTCTAAGCCATGACTCAGCTTTTTAATGACCCCCCCGTCCTAAGTCCTGTTTCATTATTTGTTCTTTGTCTGGAAGCTCCACTGAAAGCTGTTCAGTTTATATGGCATTGGTGGCATTTTAGATACCAGTGACAAACCTTCCATAATCACAGCAACACAGAAGTCACCTGAGGAAAACAAACTGGCAGACAAGTGGTGGTTTAATGATGTAGGAAACATCAACACAAAGGAGAAAGAATATGAAGATTTATTGTACCAAACAAAAAAGAATTATTTAACAAACATTTTAGAAGGTAGCATATGATCAAGAATCAATGGTATTAAAGAAAGAAATCCAAGTTGTACTGAATGCATTCATTAGATAAAGGCTCTAGGAATTGAAATTTTGGGGGGAGGGCATGGTGGGAGTGGAAGGCCCAACCTTGCTCCTGGAGAGATGCTGCTGGATTTGAGCTGCCAAACTTGTGGGCCGCAGTCCCACACATAAACACGACGCCACTGGGGCTCAGCCCGGAATTGAAATATTTTAAAAGAACTAATGGAGCAATTGAAGCACCCTTTCATCGATGTCAAATTTGTGGACGATAGCTCACTTCTTTGTGCCCATTCCAAAGAAAGGTGGCAACCTAAATTGTTTAGCAATATCATTAATATCACATGCAAGTAAATTTTTGTTGAAGATAGGTTCTAAATCAGCGATTATCAACCTGTGGGTCATGAACCCTTTGGGGGGTCAAACAGCCCTTTCAAAGAGGTCACCATTCATAACAGTAACAAAAGGACAGTTATGAAGTAGCAATGAAAAATTATGGTTTGGGTCACCACAACACGAGGAAGTATATGAAAGGGTTGTGGCATTAGGAAGGTTGAGAACTACTGTTCTAAATGTTTGTAGAATGGGTCATCAGGGATACACAAGCTGAAATAAGACTTAAGCTGAATCCAAAATCAAGCTGGATTCAGAAGAGGACATGGAATGAGGCCGACTATTGCTGACTTTAGATGGATCTTGGCTCAAAGTAGACAATTCCAAGATGATGCTTAATTTTTATTGTTGACTGTGCAAAGTTATATAATTTCCTGGATCATAACAAAGTATGGATAACACTGGATGAATGGAGATTCTAGAACACTTAATTGTGCTCATGAGAAACCTATACTTAAAACAAGAGGCATTTTTTGAACAGAATGGTTTGATATTAGCAAAGGTGTTTATCAGAACTTTTATACTGCTGCCTTGCTTATTCAGTCTGTATGTGGTTGTTAGGTGTCATCGAGGTAGTTCTGACTCACAGGGACCACATGTAGAGCAGAAAGAAACACTGCCCCAGTACTGAGTCATATTCACAGTGGTTCTGTGCTTAGGTCATTGTTGTAGTCACTGCGCCAATTCATCTCCTGAAGGGGTTTTCTCTTTTTCAATGTCCTTGTATACTTTAACATGATGTCCTTCTCCAGAGATTGGACTCCTGACAATGATGTCCAAAATATGTAAGATAAAATCTCACTATCTTTGCCTCTAAGGCGCAATCTGGCCATTCTTCTTCCAGAACAGAGTTGTTTGTCCTTCCAGCAGTCCATGGCAATTTCAGTATTCTTTGTCAGCACTATAATTCAAACATCAATTCTCCTTCAAACATCAATTCTCCTTCACTATTCTTTATTCAATACCCAATTTCAATCTGTATTCTGAGTAAATAATCTGAGAGACTGTACTATATGCAGAAGTATCAGGGTTGAATGAAGGCTCATTGACCACCTGTGGTAGTCAAATAATTCTGCCTTGCTCCCTGAAAGGGAAAAGGGACATGAAACATGATATATCAAAGACCACAATACCTGTATTACTTTGACAATTTTTTCAAGGAGAGACCAGACCCTGGAAAATGACATCATACTTGTTAAAGTGGAGGGTCAGAAAAGACTGAAGGAGGTGGCAGCAAAAACAGCTACAACAACAACCTTTTATCCAACAGATTTTAATAGTGAACTTTTCCATTTTATATGGTTAATTTTAGTTAGCAATTTATACATTATTTTCATTATCATAAGAATGACTTAAATATACTTTTCTGGAATTTATATCTAAATAAAATCTATAATAATAGAATAATAAATACAAATTTATATTTCCTCCCCTCATGCCCAAGCAAATGACCAAAGATGTATGATTGCAGCAAATAGAAAATGATGTTTGTACGTGCCCTAGATTTAGAGACCTTCTCCTGAATTTATTAACCCAGGACATTTTTTTCCCAAATAGCAGATCTACTGCTATTTCACTTTGAATATTGATTAGTAATTTCTGAAAGAGAATGTACTTCTTTTAGTTCATAAATACTTGCAAGTGAGCACCCTACAAAATAAATTATTCAAACATGGTTATAAACATATATAGATAAAGTGATCTTCTGGTTGTATCTTATAAAGACTCATATTTATTTCTTTGAGTAACTTGTTATCTGTAATGATGATTTTACCCTAGGAAGAGTAATATTGATATGTTTCAAAGGGAAATGAAAATATATAAGCTGAATCTGTAATTGACATTTGCTGAGACTTCTTATTAATTGTCAAATTGAATTAAAATGTGAATGAATTATTACTCCATGTCAAAGCACTTCTGGAGCTTGAGTTCCTAAACAAGTATATAAAAGAAAAGTATGATAAGGACTCTTCTCATGATCCTCTCTTCCTCTTCACCCTCTTCCCCACTCCTCTGCTGCCACCGCCATGCAGGTTGAGCTGTGCACTTTCAGCAGCTACAAGATCTACCCCGGACACAGGAGTCGCTACACCAGGACCGAAGAGAAGGTTTTCCAGTTTCTGAGTGCAAAATACGAGTCGGCATTCCTTTCCAAGAGGAACCCTCGGCAGATAAACTGAACTGTTCTCTCCCGAAGGAAGCACAAGAAGGGACAGTCAGAAGAAATTCAAAAGAAAAGAACCCGCCGTGCAAATTCCAGAGGGCCATCACTGGTGCATCGCTTGCTGACATAATGGCCAAGAGGAATCAGAAACCTGAAGTTAGAAAGGCCCAAAGAGAACAGGCTCTCAGGGCTACCAAGGAAGCAAAACAAGCAAAAGAAGCTTCTAAATATACAGCAATGGCTGCTACTAAGGCTCCCACAAAGGCAGCACCTAAACAAAAGTCTGTGAAGCCTGTGAAAGTTTCTGATCCCTGGGTTGGTGGAAAACGCTAAGTTGGCAGATGAGACTTTCCAATAAAGATGCAACTGAGAAAAAAAAAAGAACACTATAGTCTGAGAGCAATATCTTTATTTCAGGTGCAAGTAAAACAAATAGTGCTATAAAATATGAAACTCAGTCATTTAACTTAACAACATAACAAACAAACAAACATTTCATGAGTATTGAGGTTATATTTTGAATTGGATTGTACACTTATGCATGGATGGATATAAAAGGTTGATAAAGTTTCCTAGAACTGGAGAAAAATGAATAGTTTCTGTTTGGCATGATGAATGATGTTGGCAAATAATGGTTAAGGGTGTGTAATATGGAAATGCAATTAATATCACTGAAGTATACATTTAAAATAATTATGTATTAAATATGTATATGTCATATTTTTATAAAATATTGTCTAGGGAAGTGTGTACTCAGAGTTAACTCTCCTTTGTGGTGTGGGCAATAGCTTCATCATTATTCAAAATGCTCCTGATGAAAAAAAGGAATCCTGATTGGAATCACTCATTCTCCGAACAGTTCTAGCTATGATTAGGCTTTAGGAAAGGAAGCAAGATGCTGGTTTGAGAACCAGCAGTGGGAACAACATGTTTGGGGCCAGTTTCATGCAAGAAACCAGCAGGAGTTATAGTCTGGAGTGCTAGTCAGCTCTGGACACAGCAATAACGCCTTCCAGAACTTTCCAAGTGGTCAATATGGTAAATGATTGGCAGCAAGATGTACAAAACTGGTCAAAAAAACAACTCACCGCTATTGAGTCAATGCTAGAATTGCTACTATAAATATAGGAAGCTGTCATGCTTTAGAGTAATAGAAAGCCCAGTCTTTTCTCCTGAGAAGTGGTTGATGGTTTTGAATTATTGACCTTACAGTTAGCTGCCCAACTCAGGAAGAATCACTATACCACATGGGGTTATCAAATCCTGACTCTTGATTTATTTTCCCATTTTGTCATTATGAAGCTACACATTTCCATTTTTAGAAGTGCAGGTTTACTTGCCATTCCCCTTTACTTCCAGTGAGTGTAGCAGGTCTGTTTTTAGGCTTGCACTCTTTGTTTGGGGCCTCTTCCAGGTAACTACTTTATCTAGCCTCCCCTCCTTTCCTATCTGCCTCATGTCAGAATGTCATTAAGCTTAGCTCATTGTACATCTTCATTCACCTCACATCTGCTCAATTTTTTGTGATATTTCCATTGTCTGTGCAAGCTCTAAATCTTTAGGCCATTATCATCATTTTTTATTTGTCCTCCTTTTACCGTGTCTCCTACATTCTTTTCTGTTTTCCACTGTGTTTAAAGTGTGTGCTGTGTTTGCATTACTATTTGGTTTCAATTAGTTTTTAAATTAGGGGGTCACTGAAAATGAAAACAAGAATCTTTCTGCCCTCAGATGGTATTAGAAATGTTGCTTATATTCTCTGAGCCTCAGAATATTCCCCCATTATCATATGGTGATATCCATGCACATTTTATGAGTTTTCTCTGTGGATCTTATGTTTGGTGGTCACCCAGGCTCAATGTCTCATTTGTAGCAATTATCTTCTTGAAATTTGTTAGTATGAAAATACCTTGATAAACTTATCATCTGATTTTTTGATATGGACTTGTGAAAGGATTTCCATTTACAATTTTTTTGGTCAGTAATACCTTTTCACAGTCAGGTAGATTTTAATCATCAGAAAGAAAACATGTCATAAGTAAATGTGGTGAAAAAAAGCTGACGGTTCCCAAATATCAAAAGAGATAGTGTCAGGGGTCTTAAAGGTTTGAAGGTAAACAAGTGGCCATCCAGCTGAGAAGAAATAAAACCCACATGGAAGAAGCACACCAGCCTGTATGATCACGAAGTGTAGATAGGATCGGGTATCAGGCACCAAAGAACAAAAAATAATATCATTGTGGATGAGGAGGAGTTTGGAGTGGAGACCCAAAGCCCATCTCTAGGCAATTGGACATACCCTTACAGAAGGATCGCAGGGAGTAGTGGAGCCAGTTAGGCAACAATATATAGCAACAATGAAACAGACATCTTTTCTCTAGTTCTTTAATGCTTACTCCCCCACCCCCCAGTATCATGATCCCAACTCTGCTTTAAAATCCGGCTAGACTAGAGCATGTACACTGGTACATATCAGAGCTGGAAACACAGGCAATCCAGGAGAGATAAACCCCCTCAGAACCAATAATGAGAACAGAGATACAAGGAGGATCTAAGGAAGGTGGGGTAGAAAGGGGAAAACAGATCACAATGATCTACATATAATCCCCTCCCTGGGGGATAGAGGAAGGGAGGTATCAGAAAGTGTGAGACTTGAAAAAATAATAATTTATAAATTATCAAGAGTTCCTGAAGATGGGAGAGTAGGGGAGGGAGGGAAAATGAGGAGCTGATACCAAGGACTCAAGTAGAAAGAAAACATTTTGAGCACAATGATGGCAACATATGTACAAATGTGCTAACACAATGGAAGGATGTATAGATCGTGATAAAAGTTATCTGAGCCCCGGATAAAATGTTTTGTTTTTTAAAAAATTAAAGAAAATATATCAAACATTAATTCCTCCAAACATCTTGCCCCTACTCCATAATGTCACTGATGCTAAAGAGAAAAACTTACACAAAGATTTAAATTGTAAATTACCTGAAGAATCACTTAGACTTTATGTTCTCTGTATGTATCTGTATTCAGGATAAGATAAAATGGAATGGATAGATATTAAATTTTGACGCTGTACAAAGCAAAAGAATAAAGTGATACAAGGAAAGGCATATGATTGGAATGGTTAGATATGGCTGCCCACAATCTCTATCCTTTTAGGCCCAGTAGAGTCCATTGTGACTTTGGGAAGAACTTAATGTCTGTTGCTGTTTGTTCCACAACAATTGAAAATTCCCTGAAAATCTCTTTTTAGTAGTGAAATAATACTTGATCCACGTTTACCCTGGATGAAAGAAAATTGGAAGCTCCATCTCCCTTCATCACTCCTCTCTACGTAGATGTCTCCTAAGTACCCTGTTTTCACATTTGAGGTTGCATTAAGGCCTCATCGCTCTCCAGAGCACACATTCTCTAATGCTACAGATACATACGATAAAACAAGTTTATCTCCCGGGCTTAAATGCCAGTTAGTGAAAGCCCTCCATGCTACCCAGTAGAACATCTCCATAGGGTTTTCTTCTATCTCATTTTCATGGAAGCAGATCTCTAGCCCTTTCTTCTGCAGTACAACATTGTGGATTGAAATGGTCAATCTGTAGATTCCTAGTGGCTCACAAACCATTTGTTCTGTCTGGGCACCTATGTATGATGGAAATAGAAAATGTGTTATTTTAAAAATGATATATTTTGAATGTAGAGACCTGGGAGATGGGTTGCCTAAGAAATGTAAATAAGGAGCTCAATTTTCTTGAACATGTTATCAAGAGATACCAGTCTTTGGAGAACAACAATCCTGCATAGTAAAGTCAAAAGTTAGAGGAAAACAGGAAGACCATCAAGGAGATGGATTGACATTGCGGTTGAAAAATTGGGCTCAAACATAGCAATAATTGTGAAGATGGTTCAAGATCCATCAGTATTTCCTTCTTTTGTAATGAAAACAGGATGAACTGAATGCCCGAGAGAAGTCTTTTAATAGAATTGTAATCAACTTATATTTGTTGTCACTAATAAGCTTGACTTTGCTGCTCTCATTTTCTTATAAACTTTTATGATTCCATATTATTTTTTTCCAGTTAGAGTCTTTATAGTCTATTTTAATTTAGTATTATTTCCTACAGTGACTTGAGGCAGACATAGTCTTTAAAATTCCAGGAGTGCATCACAAAGCTTTTCAAACCGATCTTAAATTAAATTGAACTTATCACCAAAGCAAATAAAGAACCTTGTTTTTATTGCACTTAGTAGAAAAGCATTTAATCATTTTGCTTACCACTTCTCAATTTTCTCAGACTTTAATTTATTATTTGAGTATGACCTTCATGTTTTCTATGGAAAGCATCTCTTATAAACATAAAATATATTTATAACCATGTTTAGAATAACTATTTCTACTCAACTGCACATGTTGAATTATATTCTACATTTACTATTTAGTTTCTTCCTGACACAATTTTTTCAGTTTTAGAATGATTATTTTTTCTATATTCTGGCAAAATCCTTGTGAGTACTTTCTTTTTTTGGTTAGGTGCCATTGAATTGGTTTGATTTGTGGTCACCCTATGTACAAGAGAACAAAACAGCCCAAACCTATGCTTTTCTTACTGGTGTTATTATGTTTGTGCCCATAAATGCAGTCACCGTGTCAATCATTTTGTCAAAGGCCTATCTCTTTTTTACTTACCCTCTAATTTACCATGAATATCTTTCTCCAAAGTCAAACCTCCCCTGAAGCATGGCCAAAGTATGTGTGATGAAATCTTGCCTTTCAGGAGCATTCTGGCTGTACTTTGTTGGTCCTTTCAGAAGTCCATGACACTTTCAATATTCTAGAAGCACCATCATTCGAACGCCTCTGTTGATTCTTCCATCTTTCACATACATATGAGGGAATTAAAAATGCCATGGCTTGGGGCAGACCACCTGAGTCCTCAAAATAACATCTTGTGCAGCCCATTTACCCAATTCCATGTGTTGTTTGATCTCTTGACTGCTGCTTCCCTGAGGAAAAAAATCCTGGTCCAGTGGTGAAAACTTTGTTTTTCATTTCATGGGATTGTGATGCTTATCATTGTGTGTGGACCCAGGTTTTCTTTTACTTGGGACTAGGAGACTTGTGTCAATTATGGATTTTCCCACAGGTGTCTACTTAGTGTTCCTGATTTTTTTTCAATGTCTTCCTTGTGGTATGGACAGCTAATTTTCATTTTAGTGGCAGTATTCGGGAAAAAAGCACCCCTTTTGTCCCTAATCATTTGACATGTAATAATCAGAACAAAATCCAGTCTGTAGGAACACCTTGTGCCTTTGATTTCATTCCCATTTAGCTGCTCTGGCCGTGTGGTCATTCTACAAACACACATCAGAAGTCACTGTCTCCTGCACTTTGCACTCACTGTTCTGTAGGCTTAGGGTGATCATCTCGAGAATTATGATTCTTTTTCTTCCTCAATCCCTTCTCGTCTCTGCTCCCATGTCGCCATCTCACTGGTGACTTCTTTTTCACATTCTATCAGTCCCTAAATTTTCCTGGTAGCCTCGAATGCCCCTGTAGTGCTCCAGTTTTCTTTATGGCATACACATGGCTGAACCTCAACTGTTTACTCTGCTTTGAAATGAGAAACCATCATAACAGAGATGTTATCTGTCATGTTCACTGATATATTGTCAGTACCTAGGACAGTGTATGACATATGGTAGACTCCTAGTATATGTTTATAGAATACATTAAAAAATGAACTATTTCCCTCAGTCTTCATACAGTCGTGGCAAAACCAATGCTCTTATGCTAGTATGTTGATTCCAATTCATAGCATCCCTATAGGACAGTGTAGTACTGTCCTTGTGACTAACTCTTTATGGCATTCAAATCCTCCCTTTTTATCTGCTCACTTTAGACTGCTGACCTTGCAGTTAGCAGTCCACTGACAACCACGAAGGGAACAGACCCCCCACAGTAGTGCTAGCTTAAATTAGGCATAGAATTCTTGGGTAGTTTGCTTGAAGATGCTTCGACAGTGTTTCAGTTTTCCTTGCCTAGGGCAAGACTTTCTACCTCCATAAATAATCACAGTCTCAGAAATCCACAGGAGCAAGTCTACCTTGCCCCATTGGGTCTCTGGGCGTTGACATTGACTCCATGGCAGTGAGTAAATGGTACTTGAGTTTACTTGTTTTCATCAACTAGTAGGGCATTCTGATAGCACTGGTAGGGTCCAAATAATTCTTATCTCTATCAATCAGTGCCACTGTGGATTACTTATTGGGCTGCTCGCCACAACATTGGTTGTTCAAATCCACTAGCTGCTCTGTGAGAGAAATATTAGACTTCCTGCTCCCAGAAAGTTTTACAGCCTCAGGAAAACTATCAGACAACTCTTCCCTACCGAGTTACTATGAGACAGATTTGACTTGACAGCAATGGGTTTGGTTTTGATTGATTTTATCGACTCTGTGGGAATGCAAGTATGGTGTGCTTCCTGACCTCTTAGAGTCTCCTCATTTTTGTCTCTAACTGCTCTTGATGGGCATGGTTTTGAGGGAGCTTTTAAATCTCTCCCATGTACAGCTAAAAGTCCTTGCTCTTTCTCTGAACAAGACACAACTCATGGCCCTCAAGTCCATGCTGGCTTGTAACAACCCAACCCCTCTGTGGGTTTCTGGGACTATAACTGTTAGAGCAGAAAATCCCATCTTTTTGCTGGTGCTTTTGAACTGCCATTCATGTGCATCACCACTGCATCACTAGGGCTCCTTGATGAATAAAGTAGGATATCACTGATGTTTATGACAGGTGAGACAATTAGGGATATTGGGTCATCTCTACCCCAGCTTATTCTAAACAAAAATTAGATGGTCTTGCCACAATAAAGGTATTTGGAAGAAATTGGCCACACATTAGATACCTTTGGGTATAATCCAAAGCTTTGTACACACAAACCAAGGTCACCTAGACAGTGAAAGTCAATCTGGGCACACATGCTAGGCACCAGCAATATCACATGCTAGGGGCACTTGAAGCCAAGAATGGCCAATACCCTTAACCATGGCCCCTCATGTAGGGTAAGAAGAGAATAAAAAGTAGAGGCCGCGGGCCATCACTTTCTTTTTCCACATTCTTTTTCCAGTACTTCTTTTAAGTGTTTTTTTTTTTGCTTCCCTCGTGTGGGAACAGGTCATGTACGCAGGGAAGTGAGGGTAGTGGAGTCAATTCAATTATGCACACAGACTCCAGAGACCGATTCAATGACACAGATCTAACTTGGTTATATGTTTTGCAAGCCATATAGGTTTCATTGACCAATCCGATCATTTCTTTCACATACTTCCTGGTTTCCAAGCATATCCTTATATGGTCATGGTTTTGCAGCATGAAAAATGGTTGGCCCGCACTGTGGGCTATGTGAATGAGGTGTTTCTGGCTGAGTTATGTAAATGAGGGCTAGCTGGCTAAGCCAGCTGTCCAATTGTCTTACAAGACTATTTTTCCAATCACATTACAGCATCAAACACCCAATCATATTACAGGACACTATCATCCAATCATATTACAGGAGCTTAGCTGTTATTATGGGGAAGCTAGAAGCATTCTGATAAATCGTGTCTCAGAACTTTAAAGCAGAAGGTTATCAGGTGAGCTGGCCTGGGGTCTTATTGCCTCAAGACTGGAGTTCTTTCCAGGAGTCATGGAAATGTGGGATACCCAGCAGCTTCTACCTGACTGAAGACTGGAATATTCCAGGAGACTTAGAAGTGTAGACTCCAGCTACTTAAGGGTGGGGATACCCAGTGGCTTTAAGACTGCTCCAGGAGACACAACAGCATCCTGTACTTTCTGCACCTTTCTCTGAGATCCACAGGTCCTGCCAGAAAAGCCCCCACACCCTGCAATGGTCTTGAACTCTGGTACGGTCCCCATGTGGTTTTGTATACTTTCTATAGATAGCATGTACTATCTGAAACTGTAATTCCTGAAACTTCCTTTTCCCTTGTAAAAGTTATTTGGATTTACAAAACTGATTCTGCCACCTGAATTCTTTCAACGTTGAAAAGTAGGAACTAAGGAAAACCATCCCAGAAACCAAATATGGCAACTTGCTTAGGCTGATTCTCAGTGATGTGATGTGCACTAAGCAATTTCCTTCTATTTTCTGATCTGATGTGACCAACTGATCAGTTGAAAGGGGAGTTTACCTGGGGAAGTGGATTTATAAAAACGGATATTTTGGCAATATCAACTACTTTTTTTTCTCAATATGATACTTTTATTGCCTGAATTCCAGATCTTATTACATAAACCTGCAGACATCTCTGGCCTGTTTCCTGTACTGCAAATTTTAGATTCACCATTCAGACAATCCTGTAAGTCAGAAGTGTTTCCCTGTTTGTTGCCTGACTAGCGGATTTTGTGTTTGTGAGTCACAGCAACCGTGAAATCCAACAGAAATCTTTGGTCTGTTGGCTGGCTCACAGAGTTTGGACTTATAGTCTTCCAATTTTCATGGCACAGAAGAATGAGTGCCTCTAATGTTGTATTGCTCTGATGAAACATTTTTATTTGAATTGTAAATTCCTGATGCCTTGTTTCCATCTAATGCCTTCAGTATAGCTTGACATTCTCCCTTCAATATAATAAGGTTTGATCACATGCACCTCAGAAAACATTTGAAGGTTGGCCATTTAAAAAATTGTGTTGTTTTTAGTCTAGTGATTATATATTTCTTCCATGCTCCCTTAATAATTTTGTGTTAAGTATTTTACCAATAATTTCCTTCAAAAGTGTTATTTAAGGTTTATTTCCAGCTCTTTTATCTTAAGATTGTCTAGCTTTATGAATAAATATATTTTTACTACTTTACTTCACTTTTTCTAGCTGCCTTTTCTAATTTCTGGGTAAACACTTTTACTTCATAATTTTTTTCTGTTCACTTTAGCTACTCTATATTCTCTATGTTGAAGAGCATGTCTCAGAATCACTTTCTGACACATTTTGGTCTTTCCTTTCTTTTATATCTATTTAATAACCTTTTGATTTCTTCATATATGATGTCACAACATATCATCTATTATTAAGTTCAGCATGTCAGTTTTATTTTTGAGATGAATTCTAAGTTCAATTAGGATACACTCAAGCTCATACATGGACTTTTGTTTTAATTTTCTTCAGCTTCAACTTAAATTTACATATGAGCAACTAGTGGTTTATTCTGCATTTGGCCCCAAGTCTAATTCTGACAAATCATATTACACTTCTTCATAGTTACTTTCAGCATGTATATTCAATTTTTAATTTCTTTTTATCCATTTAGAGGTGGCCACCTGTATAATTACAGTGTGTGTTGTTGATAAAAAACTTATTTTCAATGAATAGACCATTGGTTTTTTCAAACTACTGATCTTTCTTTTTTCTAACTTTAATATTATTTTTTTTGGCATCACTACCCTCTGATGATGGGAGTAGGAGACCCAGCCTTTGCTCCTGTGGAGCTGCTGCTGGAATTGAACCTCCATCTCATTGGGCTGCAGTCCTGAGCACAGCCACTACACTATGCCACCGGGGTTCAGCCCTCAACTTTCATGTTCTTATCAGCATGAATCATTTTCTTGTTTGGTGCACCTTGGTTTCTTGTCTCATCAATTTCAGATTCAGTTACACCTTCAACTTTTTATCTTTTGTATCAGTAATTCATGCATAAATTTGAATAACAATCATAAGTTGCCTTTCTTGTAGGCATATGGCTATTATCCTAGCATAGATACTGTTGTACTTCAAGGCTTAACTTGAAATGCATTTTCTTTTAATTGATGGACATGACAACACTCTCATTCAATTTGTAATTACCAGCATATCAGATCATACAGTTTTCTGACTCACAATTGTTAATACCAGTTTATTTCAGTTCCGTAATGCCTTGGATATCAGACTTTGTGCACACCATGCTATTTTGGATCAATTTTGATTTTTCTAGATTCATACTTTGCTCACTTCATCTTTCAATGACTGACAGACATTTGCACCTGTTTCTTTTCATATTGATTAGGCTGCCTCCTCAAGTGAAGGGTCTGAAAGTTCTACTCCACCCATGCCATTGTAGTCAACTCTACTTAATCCTTTGACCAGATTCCAAACAGAAGTGCGACACTTTCAGCTTTATATCAGATAATGTTTGGCTGCTCTTCATAAGACTTCTACAGCATATCCCCTATACAACCCCAGAAGTATATATCAAGGTTCTTCTCATTTTGTTTTAGGTGGAAAGATCTGCTAAATCATGTTGAAGGTCTGCTGACTAATACCAATGACATAACTAGTTTGGGGAATACTAATAGAATCACATCTAGCAGTTCAGTAACATACAAGCTAGCACATTATGAAAAAACATGACAGATGAGTCATGAAATCTATTGTTCTAGTTAAATTTTATAGCACTAGCTAGGGGTATGTGAGACTTTCTTGATTGCACCTGTTGTAAATTCTCATAGTACAGTATACAGTACAGAAATACAGTAATGAGATCAGAAATATAACTATTTCTCAATATAGCTAGTACATACTGTTTAGTACAGGGTGACTTAGAACACTAGTTTTTATTTTATTTTTCTCAATATTACCCTAATTCTGTCACAATTATTCATGGTGATTTAAGGGTGATACATAGGAAACCCAGGGTAACACCCACTCATTGACACAGACTATGTCATAAGCAGCTGGCACTAATCTTAAGATGCATATTAGACACTGAGAGTCCATCTCCTGGGACACTGCCTAACAGAGCTCAGAGACCAATGGAGAAACCATACCTATGGACAATCACAAATCACTGACAAGACGTCAAGCTTTGGAAAGAGCAAAAGGAAAGGGAAGGGAAAGGGAAGGAAAGCTTTTATCCATTTGAACATTATCTATTCATCATTAATGGAAAGAAAGAAATTGGATATCACAGATCCTTAAAGAATGTGCTTATTAGCCTCCAACCTCCTGTCTCACTTACAAATAACAAAAACAAATTCCTTTCCATTGAGTCTACTTTAACATATAGGGACCCTATGAGACATGGAAGAAATCCTCTGTGGGTTTCTCAGACTATAATTCTTTATAGGAACATTAATCTTTGACTTTCTCTCTTTGAGAAGTTGGTAGTTTTGAACTTCTTACCTTTTAGTTCACAGTCCAAGGAGTAATGTTTACTCCACCAGGTCTCTTTCGGTTCTCCAAATTACTGGTATTACATTAATGGACTTGCTAAATTCCTTCCAGTTATTAAATGAATACTGCTCAGGAAATTAAGGATAGCCAGAGTCTAGCCTCAAAAACTGGGGCCTGCTTTAAAAGAAAACTTTTATATCCCGCTTGTTAATCAAACTGAAGCTTTCTTTCTCTAAACTCTGTTCTTGAAAATAGTATACAGGTTGTGCTTATACCTCTTTCTCACCACATACCCCTACAGCAGATTTATTTCAATAATCGGTTTATAGATTTTCTACTCTTTGGCCCCAAGTGTGGTTTTATAATCCTCTTCAAATCAATGCTCAGGCATGTGCAAGTAATCAGTTTCAAGTGACATTCAAGAAATCTATTCACAATGCCCAGGAAAATCCACTGCTCTGTAACTGTGAGCAGTGACTCAGATATTGTGCAAAACCAGTTTGATCATCTAAAACCAGTAGAAGAAGCCAGACTGTAAATCTATTCTCATGCTTCTGACACATCTGCTAGCACACATCTACTTGGATAATAACACTTGCTTGGATAGAAACATTGTTCATCATAATACTCATACCAACAGCGTAACCTACAAACGAGTTGTTTTTGTTTTGTGTCCTTGAGGCAGGTTTGACTCATGATGACCCTTTGTACCACAGAAGACAGCACTGCCCAGTCATTTTCTGTCTTCCCCATTATTGTTAAGTTTGAGCCCACCATTGTAGCAACTGTTTCACTGGGCCTCTTTTGTAATAGTTATGATGCCTTTAACCAAGGATCTGATACAATATTCAAAATATGTGAAACAAAAGCTTTTGGTATCCTCACTTCTAAGGAAATTCTGTCTATGCTTCCTCTAAGAAAGATTTGATCACTCTTCTGATATGCCACCATATCTTAAACATCACTTGCAAACAAGATAATGCAAAAGTATGAAATCTTCTTCGGGTTTTCTGATTTATTGTTTAGCTTTTTCATGCATAAAGTGGCCATTGAAAGATATTATGGTGTGTGATAGGTGCTACTTATGCCTCAAAATAACATATTTGCTTGTGAACACTGTCAGAAGATCTTTTGCAGCAGGTTTACTAATGCAATATGTCATTTGATTTCCTGACCGATACTTTTATGAGCATTGACTGTGGACATCAGCAAAATGATGAAATCCTTAGCAACTTTGATCTTTTCTCAATTTATAATGATGTGGTCTATTGGTTCAGTTTCAAAGATTTGGGTTTCACTCTACATTCGGTTGCAATATGTTCTGAAGGCACAGTCCTTGAACTTCAACAGTAAGAACGTCAAGTCCTTCTTGCTTTTGGCAAGCAAGACTATATTATTTTCATACCAGAAGTTATGAATAAGTCTTCCACTAATCTTGTTGCTCTTCATATTATGTGAGTCTCAAGTTATTTGCTCCTCAGATGATTTGCTCAGTGTGGCAGTTAGTGTCAATTTGTGAAGGAGTAGAGTCTAGTGTGTCAACCAGATCACCGCTTAATGACCTCATTTGGAGATGGAAAAGAGATAAATAGCTCTATGGAGGCCAGAGACACTCTGCTTGTCTGTGAGGCATTCCTATTGACAAGCCACATGGAGCCAAGATGATGGAGCCTGAGTCCTGGAGCTTGAGAAGCTACATGGAGGCCTATGCCATTGCAGAGATGTTTCCACTGCCACAAGATCCCCAAGACTCTCCACACACTGGCCTGTGATCTTCCTATATTCTGCACTATTGCATGGCTGCATGAGTTTGAAGAGGAATTTATAGACTGGCATCAGACATATGGGCTAATATCAGATTTATGGACTTGAACTAGACTGGGTTGGGATGTTTTCTTATTATACAATTATTCTTTGATATAAAGTTCTCTCTCACTCACATATGAGTTTCCCTGGATTTGCTTCTCTCCTCTATTTGGACTAACACACTCAGCATACAAGTTGAGCAAGTATGGTGAAAGTCTACAAGATTACAAACCCATTTTCTAATTTTTAATCATACAGATTTGTCTGTTTTGTTTGAATGACCCTGTCCATGGACAGGTACTACATGAACACTATGAACTGTTTGGGAATTCCTACACTTCTCAATGTTACCCACAGTTTGTTATGATGCACACAGTCAGACTTTATTGTACAGTCAACAAATTGTAACCTTCTTTTTATGAGGTCAGCAATGATTTCCTTTTATGCCATGTCATCTTCTGCATTCATTTTTAATTTCTGGCAGATGCTAATGCTTTAATGCATTGCTATGATCATAATTGAATATCTTCATCAACATTTTATTTACATATGATGTTACTGATATTATTTGGTAATTTCTACAATCTTTTGATTTACTTTTCTTCGGAATGGGCAAAAACCTGGATTTCTTACAGATTGTGGGCCAGGTAGCTGTTTTTCAAATTTTCCTGGAATAGATAAATGAGGCTTTCCATGACTTCATCAGCTTGGTGAAACATTTCCTTTGGTATTCCTTCTGCTTCTGGAACCTTGGTTTTGGCTAATGCCTTTAGTGAAATTTGGACTTCTTCCTTCAGCACCTCTGGCTCTGGCTCATAAGCTTCTTTTTGAAATTGTTGACTAGTTGTTGTGGACACAGTGAGTCTGTATTATTTGAATCTTCTTTCAACATTTTATCCATATAACTTTCAATATGGCAAATCAAGGTTTTTTTTTCTTGACTTCTTTTGTTTTAAGATATTTTGAACCTCTTCTTCCTTATAGGTTTTCATTCTCATAAGTTCTTTTGGCTTCTCCAGCTGACTTTTGAAAATTTCTATTCAATTATTTTGCGTCATCATTTCTTTCACTTGCCTTAGCTCTTCTATGCTCAATAGCACATTTCAGAGTCTCTTTAGCATCAACTTTGATCTTTGATTCTATTCCAGTCTTTTTTATAATATTTGTTGTTTTCTTTTTGGGGGGGCATCACTGCATATTTGTTGTTTTCATGTATGATGTTCCTGAGCTTGTCAGGTCTTTTGTAATTAGTATTTCACAAGTCAAATATCTTCTTGAGGTGTTCTCAAAATGCAGGTGGGATTGATGCAAGACCATACTTTGACTCTCATTGACTTGTTTAAATTTTTTAAAACTTCATCATGAATTTAAAGAGAAACAGTCAGCAGTTTGCTCTGTAGTTGGCCCTGGGTCCCTTTTTGGCTGCTACTATGGAGCTTCTCCTTCACCTCTTTGAAAGATGTAATCAATTTGATTCTTGTATATTCTGTCTGGTAAGATCCATGTGTATAGTCACCATTTTATTGAAAAAAATATATTTGCTATGAAGAAATCCTTGGTTTTGGGCTCCTCTAGCATTGAGCTCAAGGTTTCCTTCTATCACCTAGGTCAGCTTTCCGACTGCTGATGCTTCTTTGTTTGTAGCTTTCACCTTCCCAGGAGCATTATTTATCAACGTACCTCGATTGCACTCTTGATAAATTTCAGAAAACTGAAGCTGCTAAAACGTTTCTTTTTTGCAGTAGTGGTGGGTGAATAAATTTGAATACTACTCATAGGTGTTCTTCCTTTTAAGCATAGTGGTATTATTAACCTATCATTGACAGAGGTGTACTTCGGGATAGATCTTGAAATGTTTTTGACACTGAATACCCTGCTGGTCCTCTTCAACTTGCCATTCTTGGCAACACACCATAGGATTTCCTCATTCAATTGCCAATAGGAATTCATTTCAACTCACTGGTGATTGGTACATCAGTCTTAATGGGTTCAGTTTCTTTTCTGATGACTTACAAATTTTTAGTTACATATTTAGTGCATTACATTTGTGAACTAATAATGACTGTTTGCAGTAGTGTCTTCACATTTGGAGGAGTCCTTCATCAGCAAATGTAGGTCCCCAAATCTTTGCTCTATCCAGATCAGTATGGTTGAGTCTATTTTGAGGAGGGAGATCTTTCCCAATTGAATTTTGAATTTCTCCCCACCTGGGAGGCTCATCTGAGAGGCTCAACTTAAGCCAGTCCAACAGACAAGGTTTTGCTGTTACAATAAGGTTTTCATTATTTTTTCAGTAGTAGATTTCCTGGTCCACTTTTCCAATCTATCATAGTCTGGAAGTTGTATTGAAACCTTTCCCCCATGGATGACACTGTTGGTACTTGTTATACCAGTGACAGTGCTTCTGATATCACAGAAACACATACACCATCATAATAAGGCATGCTAAAAGATAGTGGTGAAGAGAATAATTATTTTCCATCTTCATTTTTGTCTCACTTACCCCTGGCTATTCTATGCATCTATTGACCTATAGATACTTTTAAGATAAACCCTTCAAATATTTTGCTGTAACAGACTTTAAGAGGAGGCTACTATTACAAACCCACATAATCTAATACTCTTAATATGTATAAATATTTATTATGCAATTAATGAACCTATTATGTTTATACTGATGTTACAGGGATCAGTTTGGTACTATCTCTGTTTTGTGAAGGACCTCACATTCTAACAGGGAAAATCCCTTTAATTAGAGTAATACATTTATGAATACTGTGTTCAGAGTAATGAAAATATACAACTAAAAGCCCATAGGCTACCTTTATGAGATTTTAGAAAAGAGGAAATTTCCTTCCCATGACTCATCTATGAGTTTGTGATACTATAGTGGTTTTCTTGTTGCTGAAATGCTGGGAGCTGTGCCACTGGTATTTCAAATATCAAGATGTACAGAACTTCTACAAAGACAGGCTAGAAAAAGAAGCCTGGTGATTCACTTATGAATGTGAGACAATGAAAAGTCTACGGATCACAAGTGAACCCTAGCCAATCCCTAGCCATTGGATATGCCATCAAAGGGATCAATCTCTGGAGGAGAACGCCATGTTTCATGAGACAGAACACTAGCAAGAGGAAGAGAAACCTTAGATGAGATGGATTACTGTGATAATCAAAATGATAGAGCCAAACATGTTGTTGATAGTGAAGGTGACACAGGACCAGGACACATTTCATTGTGCTGTGCATAAAGTTGTCTGGATCCAGAGTTTACTCAAAGCAGCTAACAAGGATCCTTTGTCTTATACAAACAGTGCAGCGGGCTGAGCCCCGGTGGTGTAGTGGTTGTGCACGGGACTGCGGCCCACTGGGACGGAGGTTCAATTCCAGCAGTGAGGCTGGGCCTCCTACCCGCACCGCCGGAGAGCAGTGATGCCCCCCCTCCAAAAAAAACAACAACAGTGCACTATATAAGAAACAGAAATTTGTTTTCGATCATAGCAGGGCAGCCTTATGAAAACAATTGAATTATTTGGTATATTACTGAAATTAAAAATGCAATTGCCATAGAGATCCTTAATTAGTGTACCTAGCCTCTTCTCCAACACATTTCTCTCCACGTGGTGCACTACTCTTCATACACATATATGACTAATTAAAGACTGCAAGAGGTACTTGTTTTTTCGTGGTACTTTATCAATTTCATGGGGTCGTGGTGGGATAATCCAAGTTCCATACATCAGTCCACTATGAAAAACAAAGCCAAGCCTGTTTGCATGCAACAGATGTAACCACAGTGTTTTCAAGGCTTGAATCTTTAAAGAAGCTGATGCGCAGCCTTCCTTTCTCAGTGCCAATGGGTGGTTTCAAGCTGCCAATCGTATGCTAGTAATCAAAAATCAATCATGTGAACCGCTTTGTAATTCCCGAGGAAGGATTTACTTCTTTTTCACAAATTTAAATTTGGGTCTCCATTGATTAACTTTTAAGGATGTTGCCCACTTTGGGGGTTATCTGAAGGGTTGTCTCATTGTAAACCGAGACCATTCAGCCAGGAATGAATCTCCACCACAGTATTTTAAGCTCCGTCTGATTGCTTCTCTCATGCTCTGGCTTCCATTGGTCCATACCTGTTGCATACGGGTCCTCTTGGAAAGCCTTAATAAAGGCCAGAGCCAATGGTGAGAAAATGAGTGTTTATACCAAGCATGCCATTTTTAGATGATTCCAGCTTGTCTACATTCCAAACAGATGTGAGGCAACCGGGTTATAATTTGTGGCCTCAAAGTTGAAGTAGGTTTTCTTAGCAGTTTTCTTTCAATGTTTCATCCTATTTATCTGTCATCCTTAACTCAAACCTTTAGCCAAGGCAGACAGACTATGGGACTGAATGAGGACTTACAACCAGTACCTGTCTCACACATCCAATCCCTTCCTTCTACTACTTACTTACAGTTCAAAGGCCCCAATTAGTTGAGATACTGGAGAATACATGCATGCTATCTAATTAGTAGATTCCCACTTCAATGAGAAATGAATAATGATCCTTTACTTGGAAAATCATTGGAGTGGTATTTGTTATAAAGTAATAGCTTTGCCTTCATGGCTCCTGAGTTGGTTCAGATGGTCCGTGTTACTCTAGCTCCTCTCATCATTATCACCAATTCAGTGTAATTACAATGTCTTAAACTAATTTGTACAATTCCACACTTGTGAATAATCTCACTTGTAAAATGGAAGCCCAAACTGATCTTGAGATATTAAACAAGGGGTATTAAGTTCACATAGACTTTTATTGAGAAAGGAGAAAAATAATGGCTTAACATATCAGGAATTTCTTATTAATGTAAAATGTGTGAGGTAGACATTTCTGATGGGCAGGCAACTTCTCTCCAGACTCCAACCTTCTTTGGGATTCATGCCTTGCCTTTTATCTCGAGTCTATTTGAGTTACGTTGCAAGGTATCAGAGAGCTACAGTTCCCTGGTGAGGAAGAAACATAGAGAGACTTTTTGTCCATCTCCTCTTCACCCTTCCCTTCATTTATTTCTTGTTTGAGGAAATAACTAGTGAAAGCTTACAAGGCACCAGGCACTTCTCTAAGTTATAGGAACTAAAGCAAAAAGATGGGCTCAAATTCCCTATCTCAATGAATGTAAAGTCTGGAAAAGAAGTAGAATTGTAAAAAAACCAGTTAATTTCACAGTTAAATAAATAAATGAGTGGTTAATTCATGGTAATGTTCACTGTGAAAAAGAAGTTCACATGCATATATAAAAGAGAATATGTTACTCAAGGGAAGTAGTATTTGTGTTAGGAATTGGGAGGGCAGGCCCAGTGTTGCAGGTAGAAAGCATTTGTATAGCTTATTCCAGGTGTGCGAGGAGTGTTGTGGAGAAGGGCTACGAAGTTAGACTAGAAGTACAGGCAGGGCTGTGATGGGATTTTTGTCTTTCTCCTGAATCTACTGCGAAATCACTAAAAGAGTTTTCATCAAGCTTGTGACTTAATGAGATTTACAAAGATCCCTCCAAGTGCCCTGCAGAAGAGGGATTGCTGTTTCTGTTGGACTAGGATATGGAAGGACAGTTAGCAGGTAGTTCCAGAAACTCCCCTAATGCCTTTGAATGGCAATTGAGATCAGGGTAGATTTCACAATTAAGCTCAAGTTATTACTAGTCAAAAAGAAAGAAAATCTTAAAAACTGAAACAAGTTTCATTTTTGATGAATGTTTTTTTTCTTTTCTAAAAATCATTTTATTGGGGGCTCATACAACTCTTAGCATGATCAATATATGCATCTAGTGTATCTCATAATTTCCTCCCTCTAGTTAGACCCCGAGTATCAGCTCCCCTTATTTCCTCTCCCTCATGAACCCTTAGTAACTAATAAATTATCATTATTTTCTCATATCATACACTGTTTGATGTGCCCTTTCACCCACATCCCTGTTGTCCATACCCCAGAAAGGAGGTTAAATGTAGATTCCTGCAATTGGTTCTCCCTTTCTCTTCTACCTTCCCTCCACCCTCCAGGTATCACCATTCTCTCTACTGGTCCTGAGGGTATCATCTGTCTTAAATTCCCCAAAACTGAAACAACTTTCAATGGGTCAAAAAGGAAATCAAATAGGAAAGGCATCACATTTTAACCTAACCACATCCACCATAATCAACTTTACAATGTTCTCTGTCTGCTACCAAATCTGTTCACATCCCTGGGCTATGTTCAAGGGAGGTTCCCCAGAAGCATAATCCAATGGTGTGCTCTGCAAGTGGACTTGGAGCTAATACTTTCATCCAAAGCCTTCAGCAAACCAGGTGTTCACAATTGGAGCTTTGATACCATTCCCTCCTTCTGATTTGGATTTTATTGTTTGTAATCCTTGGATCACACAGGCTGGTGTGCATATTCCATGTGGACATAGTTGACATCTCATTTAGATGTTTGCTTGTTTGAATACAAAACATTAAGACCTTAATCATTATTCTTTTTTTTTCCCTAATCATTATTCTTTCTGATACTTATGGCATTCATGTCTTCAGTGGTCTATTCATGAGGGTGAGTATTGAGTAGAAACATGCCAGAAGAACAAATTGTTAGGGCTAAATGAGGGTTAGTAAGCTAATAGATTGATGTTAAAACTACATGTACACATCATATTCATATATATACACACATATATAGTTTATGTACATCTTTGGTGCACTTTAGATACATCATAATGTAAGGCTACTGATAGGGCCATTAAATTATCTAATGGCATAGAATTTAAAACACTTTTGAGATAAACAAGCTTAGGATGGCTTCAGATTGCAATACATGGATTGATTAGTTTTGCAGATTATAAACTGAAAAGATTGGACACTAGTTACATGAATAAGGGGATTTATGATAAGAAAAAGCTTTCAATAATATTCCTTCACAAAGGAAAACCATGTCTGTTAGACAAGTACATGTCACAAGAAAGCAAGGAGGGAATAGAATAGTAAATGTGTGTTAATCCCAGGCCATTATTTATTGGACACCTTCAAAGCAAGAGATCTGAACAAAAGTTCAAAATTAGCAATTCCATAACCTTGGGAATGCAGTATACTGCTTGTTCTCTCACTAGGGCTTTTAAGCTTTAAATCTAACAGCGTATTCTGGTCCTTCACATTTGCTACAGGTGAGTTTGAGGTGAAGCCAAGTTTCCTTATTGGGGGTTCCACATTGAGCCTTTCTGGTGTGGCCTAGAAAAAATGTTGTGCAACTTGATAAAATAGAGACTAAACTTCCAATAATGTATAGGATATAGGGTATGTCTAGGTCAAATATAAAGGAGGTAGACTCTCTACCTTGTTGTCTGGGAGACCAGATTAGCAAAGTATGTGGTCTGAGAGCAGATGCCTGCTTATTTATTCACATTTATCTTTATAGCAGTGGACTCATACAATATTTGTATGAGTTTTGGGATTGAATTTTGGGATTGACTAACTTTGCTTAGCATAATGGTTTCCAGGTCCATCCGCTTCATGCTGTATTTCACAGTTTCATCACTGTTTTTTTCAGAGCTACTGAATATTCCATTGTGTGTATCAAACACGGTTTCTTTATCGATTCTTCTATTGAGGGACATTGGGACTGTTTCCAGCATCTTAATATTGTGATCTGCACTGAAATGAACATGAGAGAGCATATGTTAGTGTGTGTCTGTCTCTTATTTCTTCAGGGCATGTGCCCAGCCAAGATATTGGGGGGGCCTTTGGTATCTCTATCCCCAGTTATTTTAGGGAGGGCCCTATTGCTTTCCACAGCAGCTATACATATTTACAACCCCCCCCAAGTGTGGAAGAGTTAAATCTCTCCCAACCTCTCCAGTAGTCATCTATCTGTTTTTCTATCAATTTCTTTATTTTTGAATTTAGCTACCATTGTAGGTATAAGGTAATTATTTCAGGATGAGAAAGCATATGCCAGACTTGTCTTTGGCAAATATTTATACATCAAACAGAGAAAGTGGAATGAATATGAAACAGAGAAAGAGCAGTGAGTAAAGAAGGAAACCTAGAAAAGTGTACTATCCAATTGTTACAAAACTGGAATTGTCCCCAATAAAATGATTGCAAATAAAGAAAATTAAAAAGAAAAGGGTACTATCACAGGAACCAAGTGGCCCATTAATGTCAAGGTTTGGGATTGAACCCATGGTGGTTCAGTGGGAGAGATAGGATATTTGCTCAGGTAAAGATGTAGAAAGTCTCGGAAACCATTATATACTCGCACCCTGGTACTCAACCACCTCAGTATTTGATATAATTGGATGTCAACGTGAAATGTTGAGAAAATATTGCATCCGAGCTCAAACCATCAGAGTCTGACCCAGCACAGGTGATTTTTGTAAACAAAAGCAGTTCATGTTTTGATCACTCAGCGTTATTTGATGTTCTTAGTATGCATTGTTTAAACTTCTTGTGGCTGTGACCCAAGTCTTTTGCTTTACTTTTCTTAGTTTTGTGTCTTTTTGTACTGTTTTTAGAGTAAAAGCATGGTTCCAAAGAAAATAAATTTTTAAAAGAATCATCAGGATAAGGAACTGGTTAACCATGTGGTCAATATTGTTGATGATAATTTAATAAATCGTTTTAGAGAACAGTTAGGAAAATGCCAACAGCAGACCACATTAGACAGATACATATTTTAAGAGATCCAGTCAGGTCCTAGTGAAAAAGGGCAAAGAAGGGAAAAAAAATTCTGAAAAGCAGCTCCCAGTTGATTTATGGAAGGAGAGTCCCCTTCCAAACAATGACTCTCTCTCCATACCTCCTCTCCACATCCATGTACACAGATCCAGATCCTCATCCATCTCAAGGGATGGGCCATCCTGTAGTTGTTAAAAACTTGTTAATCCTGTTTTTTATTTAAATTATATATATTTAACTCTGAGCTTATTTTCTTTGGAATTTCTTGTAATGTTTTGTCTAAAAAGTCAAGGTTAGGGTAAAAACTTGGTGGTTGAGAACAAATTCATAAGTTTTCACTAATGTCTTATTGGAGAAAATGATTCAGAACTTGACTGCATTGCGTCTTGATTCTACTTGTAGAATGAATTCGTGTTGAGGCCTGGGTTTCTACTGTATAGGGTCACTATTAATTGAATCAGTGGCACCAAGTTTTGGGTTTGGGCTTTTTATGCTATAGGAACTGCTGATGAAGTATTTTGCTATGTATTGGGTAGTTTATGTCAAGCTAGGTAGTTCAAACCCACCAGCCATTCTGTGGGAGAAAGGTGAGCTGTCTGTTCCTCTAAAGTTGTCAAATCTCAGAAACCTTAAGGAGCATTGTACTCTGCCTTGTAGGGTCACTAGGGATTCACTGCAAGGTGGTGACATTGGGCTTGGGTGTTATGGTCTATAAAGGGGCTTCAAAAGCACAAGGAAAGATTTCATTATCTTTTACATTTATTCTTAGTACTTATGACATTTTGTTCAACTATATTGAACAACTATATTGAAATCTTATAATTTAATTAATGGCTACCTTTTTATCCATGACTAGAATGATATCCACATGGTTGATAATCAAATAGCATTAGTTGGGTGAATGTGGAAAGATAATATTACCAAAAGCACCTATTGATTTTACCAAAACAAACATGTCTGGTGCTCTTTGTGACACTGATTTTGGTCCAGTAGTGGGAAAACAGAGGCAATTTGCAATGTGACATGGAGTGGGAGAGAAGGAAAAACACAATGAAAATTGATAAATACTTTCAAGAAGTTTGCCTGGGAGCCACTGAATCAATGGACACCTGTTCTGAGGGGGTGCATTGTTCCTCTGGTCCTGGAAAATGTCAGTTTCTAATGGTTTTGGGGGAAGTGGTTTTGGTAGATAGGGGCAGACATTCCTCCTTTATGAAGTTTTAAAAAGCTATGAGGCTGTCATATATTTTATAAATATTTGCCTAGAGTTTGCCTGGTCCCCTTCATAATTTTATATTTTAATTTAGATGCATGCGGTAGTTACATAATTTCATGTCAATTCAAATATTTCTAAAGGCAGGGGTGATATTCAACCTGTCAATTGGTCACACAGTTTGACAGTGTCTCCTAGGGGGCTGGTCTACTCATAAGGAGGAACCTTGTATCCTCCCCTTCTCTCCCTGCCTTCACCTTCCTGCTGGCTGACTCTGATTGCTGCCAGAGCCATTGCATTGGATTCACATGACTATTCACCCATAGACATGAGCTCTTCCTGCATTCTGCATCATTACATGTGGCTGTGTGAGTCTAAGAGGGATTTATATACTAACATTGGACTTACACACTTTAGTTGGATTGAGCTGGGATATTTTCTTCATATATAATTATTTCTTGATATAAAATAAACCTCCTTCTAATGCACATATGCATGTCACTAGATTTGTTTCTCTAGTCAACCTGGCCTACACAATATATAATCATGCATTTCTTCTGTGTCAACAAGTGATTTTTAAGGAAAGTTTTTCATGGTGCTTAAAGTTAGTAATGAAAATTCTGTATGGGAAGCAAGTTAAATTAGGAGAGAGTTGTCCAGATCTATGTCAGATCCACAAGCATTTTAACTCATGGCACTTTGATATGACAGCTAAGTGGATACTAACTTTTCCCCCACCCTAGGTTCTCAGAGTCATCAAGACCAGCTAACATCACAACCTTAGCCAAAGGAAAACAGTTTCAGTGATCACATTAGGGGTGTATTAAATAAATGTTTGACAAAAGAGAACAGGCTGATTTTTAAATTGAAAATTTTGTATGGTTATGAATGATGTTACAAATATGCAAATGGGTTTGTCAGAAAGAAATTTTCCTGCCCCTAATCTTGAGAAATATTGATATATATGTGTGTTTCCTTTCGGTGAAGGCTGCTGTGAACACAAGCAATCCTGTGTTGAGCACCTCTTATCCTGTTCCTGTTTTTGAAAATGTGCATAAATTCCTGGAGAACATAATAGAATGTACTTTCACTTATGATTATTATCTATCTCCCTTCATCTTCTTCTAGATGAATTTCAGAATAATTATTTCTGAACAGAGTGTAGTAATGATAAGCAAGAAAAATGCCTACACATACAAAAAACTGAACGGAATATTCAGAAGACTTCAAATTTTCATTGTCATCTGTGTTAGGTTGAAGTCTCTGGAGAGCAAAACCAGTGACTTTTGTATGTGTTTGTACAGAGAAAAAGATTTATATCAAGAGTGGTTGAAGAAGCTGATGAACAGGCAGGAGCAAGCAAAGGCAGAGAGAGGCACACATGGTGAATGAATGAATGAATGAATGAATGAATCCCTAATTGGATGAGTGAATTCACTGTCAATAGTCTGCTGCTTGCTTCTGGGGTTAGAAGGCAAACCAATAGGAATTTGAGGAACCAGACACAAGATTCATCTCTAGCAGAATGCAAAGCACCAAAGAAAATTCCATTTGGCTCTCTCTTATACAAAAGGCCACACACTCATGGAGATGTCATCAGACTTCAACCAAATTGATGGGTTGGGCGCTACCCCTACTCTTCCTGAGAAATGTATAGTTAATATAATCTCTAATCACCACATAATCTCCCAAACAAATATAATTCTCCTCAGGAAAAACTAGCTGCAATATGCTAAAAGATTCACATACCAGTCACCTGATTATGTATCATTTCTGCTAATGAAATCTCTAGCTTTTGCCTATTACAAATGTCTCTGAGAAATAATAAAAAAAACAACTCAAAAAGTCAAGCAAGCCAGAGATCCTATCTTCTACTTCTCAATTGTTATAGATATGCTAGTATAATGGTGCATATTTATAATGTAAATTTGCTTTTCCTAAATGAATCAAACCAGTATCTGTAAAGATTATGTTTCAGTAGAATATGCAGGTGCAGCTAGAACACATTTCCTTTCTTTGGGTACATGTTGCAGTACCAATATTTAAACTCATAACAATTGCTGCCTTATGCATCAATCAATTTATTTTAATGCATAAGACAATATTATAGTGTATTATGTGAGAGCGTTTCAGAAGTTTTGTAGAAAATTCCGTTATTTTTAATTCCATTTTACATGAAGTCTTTGAATATTTCTTGTATTTCATTATTTCTATAGTTACATTCATTTTGTGTGTGAGGACTTCTAGGCTGACTTATCAAAATTACTCCTCAATTTTAAATGTTACTAGTTCCTTCGTTTTTGCATCTGCAGATACTTCTGTCAAAAGATTTGCTTTCATTCTCAGTCACCTGGATGTATATGGATAGATTATTCAGACAAATCATCCGTTCTTTAGTTCTTTGTATCAGCTGCCTATCTCGTCATTCACCAAAGGCCAGCATTTAGATATTGTCTTGCTAGATTACCTCCACTAAGTACTTTAGTATTTTGCAAACAACTAATTAACCTTTTGAACCCCATTAAGGAATAGTACGGGAGGAGATAATTACTGAGAACAGGAATTTGGTCAGACTGCTGTGGCTAATACATTATTATTAGGAGTGGGACACAAAACCCCAACAACCACCTTTAATCTTCATAATGACTACAGCTGATCAGAGCAGCTTGCGTTAAATCATTTGTTTCAGATAACCTGCTTCGGGAACAGAGGGCATGGACAAAGGACGGGATCACTGATTCTGCATTAACCCTGAAGAAAATGGCCACTGCAAAACCACCCGTTCCCATCCTGGAAGGTTGCAGGAGGGTGGGGGACAAATTGTATGCCCTTGCCTTCACCTAGCAATTACCACTTTACATAGGGCCACCTCGTACAGTATTTCATTTACTCCTGAAAGTAATACTGTGATGTTGACCGCTTAGTGTTCTCATCTCCAGTTTGGCGTCAAATAAGTGATGGTGCTGGAAGGAAACTTGTCTCACAACTCAAATGTCCCATGGCGCTCCATTGTTGCCATTGGTTCGTGAAGCCCTGGACAGGGACCATTCTTCCCAATTCCTACTTGCCAAGAGCCAGATGAACAGACCCAGAGTTTTGCTGGGAGACATGGACTTTGTTATTTAGGAGAAGGTTGCTTACACTTGTAGTGGTTATGCTTTACTCTTTGATTCACATGGTCGACACTTGAAAACCCCCAGCAGTTCCACCTGAGAAAGACTGGGATTTCTGCTCCCATAAACAGTTGTCTCAGTCTCAGAAAACCCCCAAGGAATGGCCAAGAGTCAACATTGACTCCATGGCAGTGAGCTTACTTACATCAAGGTGCGGTACTGCTTGTCAACCTGTGGTGGCTGATGAGGTAAGGTTTGATCTGGTACTGCCTCTTGAACAAACAAGACATTTTATACCTTTGTAAGACAGAGAAGGGGAGGGGATTTTAGGAAGCAGGCCCCAGGGAGATGTGCTGGCTGCGCTCGTCCTGGGAACTGCTCATCAAGGCCGTCCCAGGAGTGCTGCCTTGATATAGCCTGGCTATAAGATATAAGCTGGGTACTTAAGTCTGGCACTGAGCCTTGAAGGGGAGGGGTAATGTTGAGGAAGGCCATGAATGGGACCTGTGGGGGTGCTCGTTTACCACACCACTATCAATTTCAAACAGTGATTTCTTCTGTGTTTTTCCCACAAAGTGCAGTTTCTTGACCTCAGGCAAGTCACCTTTACTTTCTGAGCCTCAGTTCAGCTTTGTCCTAATTTAATAAGAGGTGTTTTTAAAAGTGACCAGATTTTAAGTGGATCACCTTTGACCAGGGTGGGGGTGGGGTTCTTGATTAAAAATTTGGTCTAGATGGAGCGACAAAAATTTTCATAGAATGCAAAACTAGTATTGTAATATATTTATTTTAATTTAAAAACTCCACCGGGCGTTGTTAAATTGTTGAAAAGCAGGGCATCTGGTCACTTTACTCTAGAGCAACTCTGAAGATCCTTCTGGCTTTGATGGTCTGGAAATCTGTGCAATGGAAACAATGTTGGCTTCTCACAATTTACCAGGTGCTAGAAGCCAACAACTGGCTGTTAATAGCCAAGTGGAAGGTCCTGCCAGGCTTGTTGCTTTTACCAGAGAAATTCCTCCCAAAGAAGATAAGACCCAAGATATAGGATTTGACAATCAAAGGATGAAGAAAATAAATTCCTTATCTATCCTGAGAATCAGCTACCTAAAGAGCTGTTGTGTAAAAGTTTCTGGTTATAAATTGTTGAGCAACGGGAGAGGGGAATGGATTGAGACAAGGGAGCAGAGATCATTTGAGAAAGGAGGAGGGGTTTGCATGTGTGGTGCTAAAGGATGCTTGGATGAAGAGAAACATGTGTACAAGGGGGTGGGAGACATGCTAAGAAGAGACTAGCAAGGTTGACATGAGTTCGAAAGACTCATCCAAGGCGGACTCTGCAGAAAATGAGGAGCAGAGGGGCAGTCCTGTGGCAGGGACAAGGGAGACACATCTCCATACTCTTGACTTCTGGCAATCGAAAGGGTGGCTTTTGTTTACTTAGATTGCTCACTGAATAAGTGAAACACATGATGCCCAGGTCAACCAATTTCATTTCTCATACACAACGGCTATTTATCAGTGTCTAATGGGGACTTCAGAAATTTCATGCAAAAATTCTCCCTCTTAATTCCATTTCTCCAAAACTCTTCCTCTTATGTTAAATGCAATAACGGGGGCATATTTACAGTAAATATAGAAAGAGCTGTTGGTCTGAAATCCACATTTAATGGGTCCTTTTGTATTTCCATTAGAAGTCCAAAGATATGTGTTCCACCATACCCATCAAATTACTCCATCGGAAAAGTAAGCATAAGTTTTCTTTCACTAACTTAGAATTCTGTGGTGAGCAACTAGACATATTTTCACCACATCACAAATTCTGCTTTGAGGTCTCCCGGGCATCTGTCTCTCTACCAAAGCCACAGCCCCTGGCTACAGTTTCAAAGCCTCTATTTACACTTACAGTCCTAACAGTAGGGGGGTATCCCATGAATAAGGTCCACAGTCCTTTCTTGTTCTGATTTAATAGAACTATATCCACATGGGTTTTGTCATAGAAACCCAGGTGAAACTTTTCGCCACAGAGTGTTCACTAAGCAAAAGGAATCCCATGTTTACCTGGTTCACTGGATAATCTGCCCCCGATGGCATTTTTATTGAGCATGTGGGTATGATGAGCGATTAGAGAGCACACAGCAGAGCCAGACTATTTGTATTTAAATTCCAGTCTGCTGTATAGAGGACTCCAGGGAACATGCTTTACCTTCTCTGGATCTTTGGTCCCTCATCTCTAACATATGGGTAAAAACTAAATTGGCCTCCTCTTGGTGCTGTAAGGATTAAATGGGGTGGTGGTGCTGGTGGTAATGTGAATGTTGTCTCCATTCTAGTAACCTTAGCTTGGTGTCAATTATCTGAATAAGCAACCATCCCCAGTCTTGTCAGTATAGGCTTGCATGCCACTATGATGCTCAACAGGTTTCAGCATAGCTTTGAGATGAACAAAGAAGAAAAAAAAAAGCCTGACAATGTATTTTCAAAAATCCATCACTGAAAACCCGATGGATGTGGTTATGGGGATAGTGCAGGATTATACAGAGTTTAATTGTATTTTAATAAGGGATTGGGGTCGCCTTGAGCTATTAGCCAACTAGATGGTGACCAACAGCAACTTATACAAGGCTTCAAAATGTTAATGGAAAAATTTATTTTTCTTCTTTTTAAGCTTTTCCTCTTTCTCATTCTCTGTTCTTCCCTATTTCCATTGGCCTTCAGCCAAGTGAACACATATCTACCTATGTGTACATAGCTAACGAGGTACTCTCCTTTCCCCTCCATTTCCATTCCTGGTAACCATCCAGTGCTGTTCAAGAGTATTTATTTTCATCTGAAAACCATTTCTTTCTTTTTTATAATAGTGGTCTCTTACACTATTTGTCCTTTTGTGATTGGCCTATTCAAGTCAGCATTAGGTCTTTTGATTATCTTTTCATTCCAATTTCTCTGGGACTCTATGAAGTCCTCTTCTTTGTGGCTACACACCCACACATTTCTGGAACATGGTAACACTCACAAATGTATTCACTGTTAATCTTTAGCACAGATTTCATAAATACTATATTTTCCTAATTGCTTTCTTGTGGGCAACAGCCTGGAATAATTCACAGAAAACATTAAATGCCCCAGAAGATGCCTGCATATTTTGGGCATAAACCAGGATTTCCGAAGTCATATGGACAGTCATTTGTGTAATTTGGGCAGTTGGAATATTAAAGGGAAACACTAGCATAATGATCAATCAAATTAAAGATATTGATTTTTATTTGCTGAAGAAATTCATTCAATGAAGCATGCATTCTTTCAAGTCTCCATTCAGCAAAAAGTCATGGAGCAATTCTTATGGTAAACTGGTGGGAGTCTTTCATTCTTGAAAACTGGTGAGTACTCTGTAGGACTTTCATGAAGATAGCATGAGGCAGGCATTATATCTGATCTCAAAGGAAGTGTCAGGAGACTCGTGTTTTTGCTAAGCTCAGAAGCATGACTAATCAAGTCAATCAAAGTTTCATGGGAAGAACAAAGCTTGATCAAAAGCTCAGATTGGAGGCTTTGTTGTTGCTCTGAGTCCTGTCTCTTCTATATCACAGCTATCCTATGTGCATAACCAAGTGATCTTCTTGCCCGGTCCTCTTCCTTCCTCACAATGTTTGTGGTTAAGCCCATTTTTTTCTTCCACTGTGTCATTCTGTCTCAATGAGAGCCTTATTTCCCCCACCGACCCTCTCTTTTACCAAGTAGGGTATCTTTCTACAGGCACTGGTGCATAAGGATTACATGTCCAAAGGGGAAATCTCACCATCCTCACTTTTTTTTTTTTTGTTTTTTGTTGGTTTGCTTTTTGTGGGTTGTTTTGCATCACTGCCCTCTGGTGGTTGTGGGAGCTACCCAGCTTTGCTCCTGGAGAGTCGCCACTGGATTTGAACTGCCAAACCCGTGGGCTGCAGTCCCTCACTCAACTACTATGCCACCGGGGCTCAGCCCCATTCTCACTTTTAAGAAACATTCTGGTCGCTTCATCCATCCTTTTTCTGACAGTCCATGATACTTCCAATATTCATCCCCAGTGCCATCATTCAAATGCATCAACTGAAACATAGAAAGGGACATCTACAGGACCCCAGAGAATTTCTTTCTGGAGAAAGTGCACCAAGCAAATCAGAAATGCCATGCTTATTTTTTTCAGAAACTGCAAGGCGTGTGAGGGTATAGTCATAGATGGGCTTCCCACCATTTAGTAAATGAATTATGAGTAACAAATGTAAGCAAAGAATTGATAGAATCATGTCTTTGTTTTAAAGACAATCTTTATAGTTTTGTGAAGGAGAAAGAGTAACTTGCATCTGTTGTGTCTAAATGATATTTATTAGGATGGCACATGCATTAAATGCTTGTAACTATGTTCTTTTGCTTGGTCATTTCAGAAGAACGTACGTAGGCTTGTGTTTCAATTTAAGTCACCCTTCCTATTCAAACAAATCTCATAGAAACTCCCTTCTGATTTCCTGTCACTGGCTAGAGATAGCCAAATTATCCACTACCGTGGAGACAAGCTCAACTACCGGCCACCCCACTTGTTTCAAGTAGAACTATGCTTCCTGAGGTTTCCATTAGCACATTTTTTCAGGAATAGAGTGCTAGGCCTTTGCTCCAAAGTGTCTTTTGATCAGTAGTTCTCAACCTCCCTATGCCTTGACCTTTGAATACAGTTCCTTATGTTGTGGTGACCTCTCAACCATCAAATTATTTTTGTTGCTACTTCATAACTGTCATTTTGCTACTGTCACGAATTGGGCTACCCTGTGAAAGGGTTGTTCACTCCAAAGGGGTCGCCATCCACAGGTTGAGAACTGCTGGTTTTGGTGACCTCAAATCTCCAAACTTGTGATTAATAGATTACCCCAGCCCCCCTCTCTGAAAGAAAAACAAATTGACTGCCATTGAGTTGATGCTGACCCAGTGATTTTATAGGACCATGTAGAACTGTTGGGGACACTCTTTCTAGGTACAGTATGAATCCTGGTACTTGACTGTATCAGTACTCAGTACAATCTGATTTTGATGCAAAATGTGGAGAAAATTTTGCAACAGAGCTCAAACAAAGTATTGGGATCTGACCCAACACAGGTGATTTTTATAAACAAGAGGAGTTCATGTTTCGGTCATTCAACACTAGTTGGCGTTGTTAGTATGCATTGTTTAAACCTTTTGTGGCTGCGTTCCCAGTGCCTTGCTAGAATTTTATTAGTTTTTGTGGCTTTTTGTACTGGTTTTATATAAAAATATGGGTCTTAAGACAGTTTTTAAAGATACATCATGATAAGGAACTGTTTGTGTTATCAATATTGTTGATAATTCAGTAAACCCATTTAGAAAACAGTTAAGAAAATGTCAACAGCAGACCACTTTAGACAGAGTTTTTTGTCTAAACCCCCCCCCCAGAGATAGCCAGCTAGATCCCTGTGAAAAAAGGCAAAGAAGGGAAAAATTCCTGAAAAGCAGCTCCCAGTTGATTTGATGGAAGGGGATTTCCCTTGCAAACAATGACTCTCTCCATCTCTCCTCTCCACATCCATGCCCACAGATCCAGATCCTTATCCATCTCAAGGTATGTGCTGTACTGTAGCTGTTAAAAACTTTTTTTTACTGTTGTGTTTTTATTTACATTAAATTATTTAACTCTGAACTTATTTACTTTGAAATATCTGTGTAATCTTTTGCATAAAAAGGCAAGGTTAGGGTAAAAATTTGGTGGTCAAGAACAGATTCATCTGTTTTCAGTTATTATGGGAAAATTGATTCAGAACTGGACGATATCGCATCTGAATGCTCCTCCTAGAATATATTAGCATTGGGTCTGGGGTTGTACTATAATTAATGATTTAAAGATTCACTCAAAGCTACCTTACCCATTAGTCATTTCTTGCATTCCTCAACCACCAAATATTCCTTCTGTCATTGACTCATTTCCAATTCATGGGAACCCTTTACATGCTTCTGAGACTATGGATCTTTACCATAGTAGACCACTTTGTGTTTCCTGAAAAGTTTGGTTGGTTGATTTGAACTGATGACCTTGTGGTTGGCCACCAATGACTAACCCATAGTGCTTATAGGGTCCCTTACCACAAAATATTATTTTTCTTTTAATTTTTTCCCAAAAGTTATTAACTCTGTTAACAGATTATCAGTTTCTTAAAGGTATCTACTGCTAATCCTATTTCCATCTCATGGTCTTCTATGAGTAGCACAAAATAAGTAGGCACAGATGGGCTCTGTAAACACATGACTACTTAGTAAAACCAAAATAAAGCTTGAATTGACTGAGGAAGGGGAAAGAAAAAAAAGGTTGAATTGAGTTGACTTACTTGAAATCAGTATGTCTTTCATTACTACTTTTTGTGATATTAGCAGCCCTAACCGAGCACAGATTAAACACTTAGCTCCTAACCAGCATTTTGACAATCTGAACCTCCCAGTTACTGTAAAGATTCCATCCTCAGACATTGTATGTGGCTAGTTCTACATGTCATGTTAGGTCACTATAAGTCAAAATATGCTGTGTGTCAATACCTTTGGCTTTAATTTTGTGGGGGTTTTGGCTCTGGGAATCAGTTCTCTAGAGAAGGAAAACAGGTGAAGTTCATGCATGTGTGTCTATCGCTACAGAGAGAGAGAGAGAGAGAGAGAGAGAGAGAGAGAGAGAGAAATATATTTATATAAAGCAAATGGCTTACAGAGTTTTAGAAACTGGTCAGTTCTAAATCCAGGCAAATTCCAAGGGCATGGGTCATATGCTGGACTTGAAAGTTCTCTTGACTCATTTAGAAACTGGGGCTGATGAACTCAATATTGGTAGGAAGACCACAGGCTCGTGGTTGCAGGGCAAATGAATTCAAGTTCAGATAGCATGTTACTGAACACTGTCAAGGTTGGCAGGAAATATGGGCTGATCATTGGTAAAGTCCAAAGAACAGGTAGTCAAGGAGCCAGACACAGCAACAAACAAACAAGCTTTGCCATAGCATCCACTTACATTGTTTCCCTGAGGAAGCATCCTTTCAACTGTTTTGATGTGACTGTGATTTAAGTAAAGGGGTCGATTTCCACCCTAGTCTTTAACTAAGGATGGGGAGCTCATAGCCAATTCCATTATAGAAGTGATCACGTTGTGTTAGATCACATCATGGAAGATTAATAAGTCTTACCTGCCGGATCCCTGGGATTCCTGGCCCAGCTAAGATTACACTAAACTTATTACACTCTCTCTCTCATTCCCAGTTTAATTTTATAATTTTGAATGAACAGTATGAGAAGACTTTCCCTTTCCCTTTTGACACATGTTGCTGTCAGTCTATAAAAAGAAATCTTACACATTTTAAGGAGCCCTAATCGTCTAGTGGATTAAGTTCTCAGCTACTAATTTATCATTTGGAGTTTTGAACCTACTGGCTGATGGGTTAGAAAGTGACATGGCAGCCCAACTTCTATAAATCTTGCAACCTTAGAAACAGAAGGGGTGGGGGAGACAGTTCTACTCTGTTCTATAAGGTCTCATGTATTAGAGTGAACTTGATGGAAACCAGTTTTATTTTATGATCTTTGCAATAACAGTTTTACTACTTTCACAAAAAATAATTTGCACTATTCTGGGACTAAAAGAATAAAGGAGCAATATGCTTCCTGTTAAAATCCTTTCCTTTGTTAGTTTTTGCCGGAAAGTGACCACTTTCTATTCTGCAGTTCCATTCGTTTGCTAACTGCATAAACAAGATATGTTGCCTGCCCCTTTCCTACATACACTGGCATAATCTGTAAAGTTGCTAAACGTGGAGTGCAATGACAATAGGCAATTATCTTTCCTAGACTCAATTTCCAGATAAGTAGGCATTCATGAATAAACTATAAGCTTTGTAAAGACTCTAGTAAAATGGATTTGTAGTTCCAGAGGATAGAAAGAATTTCAATATTCATGAGGTTATGTGCTCTGTGTTCATTTTGCCAACACTTCCTCCATTTCCCTTAGCACATACCTTTCTATTTTCCACTGTCCTCAGCTGAGCGAGAGGTGATTGAATCTTGTGGACTTTAACCCTTCCCCTACCAATTTGTATCAGAAAATCTGGCAAATGGCTTCTCAAAAAGATTCTGCCCCTTATATAATTGCTAAAGAGACTAGTAAAGTTTCTTTGATGTCAAAGGTCATGAGAAATAACCCCAGACTGACCTTCTGGAAGTCTGTCCTTATTAGAAATGTTGTTGTTATTAGGCATCATCTAGCCAATTATGGTCTATAGTGATCCTGTACCCAGCAGATTGGGCCACTGCTTGGCCCAGTGCCATCTTCCCATTTTCCTTGGGTTGAACCCATGGTTGCAGTGACAATATCAATCCTCATCGTTTCTCGTTGTCCACGTCCCTGTACTTTATAAACCTGATGTCCTTCTCCAGGGACTGGACTATCCTGATAGTATGCTCAAAATATGTCAGATGAAATCTTGCCATCCTTGTTTCTAAGGAGTACTCCGGCTGTACTTCTTCCAAGACAGAGCAGATCATCCTTTTAGAAGTCCATGGTAATTGGATTAATTTTCTGCAGCACCACAACTCAAATGCATCGATTCTTCTTCAGCATTCCCTCTTCAATATCCAACTTTCTCATGCATATGTGGTCATTGAAAATACCTCGGCTTTGGGTCATTTGTGTCTTAATGCCAATGCATTGCATTTTTTGATCCCTTGACTCCTGATTCCATGAAAATTGCTTTGAAACCAAGTGCGATGAAATCCTTGGCAACTTCAACGTTTGCTCCACTTATCATAATGGTACCTCTTGGTCCAGGTGTGAGGGTTTGGTTCTTCTTTACATTGACTTGCAATCACTATTGAAAGCTGCCCTCCTCAATCAGCAAATTCTTCAAGTCATCCTCACTTGCAGCAAGCTGAGTTGATCATCTGTACATTTTGGTTTATTAACAAGCCTATCTTCAATCCTGAAGCCACATTCTTCTTCATATAATCCAGTTTCTCTTGTGCCTTGCTCTGCACACAGATTTAATAAGTATAGTGAAAGGATACAACTTTAACACACACTTTCCTGATACTCAGCTATGCAAGATGACAGTACAAAACAGCACAGGATTTTTGAGCATCACTTATTTTTGTTGAACATCCTTACTAGGAACTTACAGAGAGGGAATTAAATGAATGATTAAGCGGAACTTCTACTGTCCAGATGCTTATCGTCAGCCTTGTTGAAATGTATCAATGCCGAGCATTTCCATTTGTAATTAGGAGATAGCTAGAGTCTAGGTTATTTTGTTGTTATTCTTCCCAGTCTACCTTTTAGAGAGATAATGAATCATTCTCTCTGCTGAACTGGATTCAACAGACGATTCTCTAGCAGGATTACTATAGTAGCTCCAGTAATAAGTTTTTTAAATAGGATTTTCACATTTCAGAAAATAACTGAACCATCTAAACTTGAAGGTCAAAGACAGTTTGCCATTTTAAATAGGAGCAGCAATTAATTCACAGCTGATGTTCCTCTAATATGCCAAAAATCATTTTGGCATCTTATCTTGATCATAAGTAAATTGATGAGCAACATAATCTCTAATGGAAACATAGGGATTGGTACTTGGCTGAAAACTTTGGTTCAAGGATAATGTATCCCAATTTGAAATGACAATTGCTCTTTTTTCCTCCAAGGTAATATCTGGTGCCAGTTTTTGTACTTGTATATAATTCAGAATCGCATGGTGTTGTTTTAACCTCTACATACATTACAAACACATTCTGTGTAGTTTGCTTCACATGTAGGCTATTCTGCATATTATAGCACCCCAAAACAAAACAAAACAAAACATGAACCTGCATTTCTGACTCAGGGACAACTTACTCTCAAGTGTTGTACAGCACTATCACTACTGATGCACCTTTCATCTGAGAAGGATTGTTTTTCTTTTTTTCAAAAAGGTAATTGAAGAATGGGTTATATCCTTTTTCTTGTAACTAATGAACAATTGATATGACATCTTCTATTATAGCATTAGAGGGGGCAGAAATATATTGTTAGACAAACAGGTAGTATTGAGAAGAAATATCGTCTTACTATTAGAGGGCTGTCCTGAACTTAGATTCCTTAGATTCTCCTGGGAGGTGGACAATAGTGAAGGAATATAACTAAAGGCTAGACTTATCTAGATTACGCTACCGTGGGACTTGGATACGAGGAGTGGAATTGGACATCTTGTGGGAACAAAAAAGGAGAGCTGGCTGCCCATTGGACCGAGTGTAGTGAGAGGACCTCAGCCCCAGAGGCAATGCTGTGATTCTGCTGAAGAAGGTTTCCCAGATCATCGGCAAATATTGGAGTGCCACCTTTTTGGCAGACATTTTACATGTATTCAAGAACCATGGTGGTGCTATTCTAGAGCCCAGTGCATATAAGTAGTTACACATTGGACTGCTAACTGAAAGGTCAACAGTTCTAAACTGCTAGCAACTCCAAGGGAGAAATGTGGGGCTTTCTATGTCTGCAAAGGTTTCCAGTTACAGAATCCCATGGAGGCAGCACTATTTAATTCTATGAGGTTACTGTGATTTGTAATTGACCCTTTAGCAGTGAGTTTGGGTATTGTTTTGTGGGGTTTTTTTTTGAGAGTTGCAGTATGTGCAATCATTAGACTGCTAGCTCTAACGATGTTGGTAGTTCAAATCCACTAGCCACTTCTCAGGGAGAAAGATCAGGCTGTGTGATCCAGTAACAATGGGCACACTTGTAAATCCTATAAAAGAACTTTATAAGTTTGATGCAACTTGGAAACATTTATTTGTGGGTTCATTTGTTTGTTTTTGGATTACATGCATTGAATTATTTGGATTTCACAACTCCAGGTGCCATTAGTGTTCTGATTGTACAGATGACAAGACTGAGATTCAGAGAATTGCGATAAAAGTAACTTGTGTGGGATTCCAGTCATTACTGACTTGACCCTAAAGCTCTAGTGGCTTTCAGAGTTAGCACCTTTATCATCACATTTTCTTTGTTATTGATTTTAATAATACTTTGTAGTGTTTCAGGTGAAGGCTGACACCATTCAACCCTTTCTACACAAACCATCCATTTGAATACTCTTATTGATTCTAGATCTTGTATTTGGTGAGAATTTATATTTGAAAACTAGTTCCAGAGAATAATGCCTCTGATTAAACTAGAAAATACTACTTTAGGTAAATAGTCATAAAAACATAGCAACACATGCACCTAAATGCACATCTGTGCATTTAAAACTTGTTCTATCATTATTTCTATTGACCTGGGCACAGTTGATGCTTGCCCTAATGAAGAAATCTCTAAAGATATGTGCTATGGCAAAGTGTGGTGAAGAAGCTAGATGTTGCCTGGCTATCAAATCAACTAGAGTCTCGGTTCTTACAGGCTTGTCTTCAAACAAGCAACCGTCTAAGTGAGGCATCAACCAAGTGTACATGGAAGAAACACACCAGCCTGTGTGATATAAGGATCGTAAATAATAAAAAATAAAAATCTAAAGGATAGAATGGTATCAGAGCTTAATTTGTGAGCTACTGGTTTGCAGAAGACTTTGGATGACAGTGAAAGCCCATGAATTATGTGCATGATCCATAAACTATGGGCAGATGGATTAAACCTTGGTGAACACCCTCCAATCATAGTTGAGGGATGTGAATAACTCTGATATCAGAGAGCATTGTATTGTAAATTCAATTATGACAAATTTACTTTGGCAAAAATGTAATATCACTTGATCTCCATTTTGACCCATTGTAAAGTTGTTTCAGTTAACAAAGAGAAGAAAAAAAATAAAGGGAAATACATGTGGATTAAACCCCTAGGGATCCCCTTTGATCATGGGCCAGAAATAAGAATTTACTTGTGGTCATGCAGAATGCATTGGAAAGCAGATTGGTGCAGATTCTGTTAGGTCAAAATTAAATTAATTAAATCAATTGGATCACCTTTAAAAATTAAATGGCTCTTCCTTATGATCCATTTAAATTTGTTCTAGTTTTTTAAAATATATTCTCATTTCTTTTAAATTGATATTTTTATCTGTTTGACTTTGTTATTGCTGTTAGATTAAAAAATGTTTTTTTTTCTGTATAGGAAATCCAGTATATGTATATCTATAGAAACAGAAACTGGGTGAATGATTCTTTAGGGGTGTGGTAGGGGACGTTGGTGGGAAATGTGGAGCTAATATTGATGAGTATAAAAATGAAGAAAATATATTAAAATTGATTGTGGTGATGATTGTTCATTTTTCTTGCTATGATTGAACTATTGACTTGTTTGGTATGTGAACTATGTGCCAATAACCCTGTTTAAGTAAGTAAAATGAAACTGCAATTTTTAAAATCATTGTATTGGGAATTCATAGAACTCTTATCACAATCCATCCATACACTTAGTGTGTCAAGCACATTTGCACATTTGTTATTATCATCATTCTCAAAACATTTTCTTTCTACTTGAGCCCTTGGTATAAGCTCCTCATCCCCCCCCTTCACTTCGTCCCCCCTCAATAATTTATAAATTATCATTATTTTTTCATGTCCTACACTGTCTGATGTTTCTCTTCACCCCAAGTGAGAACTCCTTTTATCACAGATAATGTAGGATCCGCTCTAAAGGTGTTAGCATTAACTGGAATTTGTTTAGTGAAAAAAAAAGCATGACCTTTTGCATCCCTTCTCCAACCTACCAAACAAATGAAGCAAACTATGTGCCATCTACCAAGTATATGTGTATTTCATCTCATAGAGGCCCTGGGTGTTCCGAAGTGGAGCTATAGAAGAGTGTTCCATAGGATTTTCAATGACTAGGACCTCTTTGAAGTAGACCACCAGACCTTTCTTTCAAGGAGCCTCCAGATGATTTGGAACTGCCAAGTGTTCAGTTTGTAGCCTAGGACATAGTGATGTTTTGCTTTTTTGGGGGCCGGGGAGGGGCATCACTGCTCTCTGGTGGGAGTGGGGGACCAGCCTTGCTCCTGGAGAGCTGCTGCTGGATTTGAACCATCAGTCCTGTGGGCTGCAGTCCCGCACTCAACCACCAGCCCCGGTTTGTTGCTTTTGTTGAGTCTTCATTCCCTCAAAGAGCCCTTTTCAGTGCTTGGCTACGGACAAAGGGGTCAGTCAAACCACCCAGGAGGAAGCTGTGACAGTATGATTCCAAAAAGACTTCCTAGCCTTGGAAACCCTAAAGAAGTTTTTGCTCAATCCCACGGGCTTACTGTGAGCCAAATTGGCTGAAGAACAATGGGTTTAGAGTTCCCTCACACTCTTGAACATAGCACAACTTACAACTGTGCTTTCTTTTATAATTGCATACCTGTCTCACCTCAGCAGTCTTCGCAGATAAGAACAGAACATCCCTGGTGTGCGAATGTCCCAAAATGGAGACTCTTGACTGACATCAGATTGATCCAGCCACTGGATCACCAGTTTAGCTCTTGCAACGCTCTAGCCTAGTGGTCTTCAACCTCCCTAATGCCGCAACCCTTTAATACAGTTCTGCATAGTGTGGTGAACCCCCCTCCCCTCAAAAAATGTATTTTTGTTGCTACTTCATAACTAATTTTGCTACTGTTATGAACCAGCTGACCCCTGGATGGGGTCGTTCAACCCTCCAATGGGGTCACGATCCACGTGTTGAGAACCAAAACACTACTCACTGCTGTTCAGTCAATCCCGATTCATAGAAACTTAAGTACATAACAAGGATTTTTTTTTGTATGCTTTGTTTAAACAAAAGATATGGAGTGTTCTTAAGGGAAGGTCTCAACATGAGACTATTTCAGAAATACCCACAATAGTGCTCAGAAAATATTTTATGTTAAGTACTTTAAAACTCCACTTTGTTACAGACAAATTAACCAATCAATCTATATAGTTTACACCACCTTTCCAGTCACGCCCTGTAAAGTCCACCCTTCCAATACCCCACCCCCTATGAAGCACACATACCATATGGGCTCCATTCTGTATCCACTGGTCTTCTCTCTGCCTTCCTAGAACTTGCCACTGTCGAATAAAATGTTCTACTTGTAATACCTGATCTTGCCTCATAAATCTGGCTGTGCTATGCCACCATTTTGGAGTGCTTAATTTCCCCTTTGTGAGATCAAATTTGTCCCTGGTTTAACTGCTTTGGTTGGGATCTTCAACAAATCTCTGTGGTTTTAATCAGTGAGTAGAGTACTTGGTCTTACTCACTGAAAATGTACAACTGTACCCAGTAAATGGCTGCTGGATCAAAGGAAATAATGAAATATGTAATAAAATAATTAAATGGGAAATGAATGATATATATAAATCTGATCTCAGGGATTCTATGTCCATTCATATCCGTGGAATTATAGGATGTCTTGCCCTCCTCTAAATGACGAGTTCCTTTGAATCAAAGGCCACATTGTTGCATGTAGCGGGGTTGTTGCTTGTTGAGTTGCTTCCCACTCATAGTGACTCTGTGTATGCCAGAAAGGAAACACTTACCTGACCTTGCACTGTCTTCACAGTCATTGCTATGTGTGAGCACATTGCTGCAGTCACTGTGCCATCCATCCAATGGAGGGGCTCCCTCTCTTTTGCTGCCCCTTGATGTCTTTCTCCAGAGATTCATTCCTCTGGATAACCTGCCAGAGGTCTGTGAGATGAAGTCTTGTGATCCTTGCTTCTTAGGAAATGCTGGCTGTACTTCCTCCTACAGAGATTTGTTTGCTCTTCTGGCATATAGTAGGCACCTGGTATACTTTGTCTTAGTTTCTGTCTTTCTGTTTTAAATTGCCTAATTCTTATTCTGGTGATTTTTGTACATGAGACTAGCTTTTGAAATCATGTTCTATCTCTGAGACAAGTGTGGTTGTATTTTTGAAATTTGATTGCATATATTCCATATGTATTCAAAAAGCATTTGAGCAGCTGAAATAGACTTTTTTTTCCTGCCTTCGGTTAGAAATGAGATTTTTAAAAAAGTATGCATCATGTTTTTCACTGGTTTCTTTTGTTCTAATTGTGTCCCCAATGATACTATCTAAATAAGAAAGCTGCTTGTGGAAGAGCACTGGTTTGCATAACTCCCGCCAAGGCGTGATGTTTTTTGTTTTCCAAACTGCTGTTTTATTTGACTGTTTCTCTCTGCACCCAGAGAAGCATCTTGCAGCTTCCATGGCCTATCTCTGAGGTAATAAGCCACTTAGGGCAGGCAGAAGAATCATAAACAAACCAGACCACTTTTACTCCACTTCCCATTTCTCTCTGCTTGTGGCACCATATGGTTTTTATCTATGAGTATCTCTTCTCATTGGAATGTTTAAATAATTTATTTTTTAGAAAGTGGTAGAACCTATAGAAAAAAATGTCTTTTTTGACACAAGTTGTCTGTTTTCTCCAGTTCTCAAAAATGATTTCCTATGCCAAATCATACATCTTGGATGATAATATCCCCATCATCTCCTTTCTTTAACCTTGAGCACAATATTATTTTCTTCCTGTAGTTGTGCATGTCTCAGCATTTATAACCCTTGCAGTGGGCAGCGGAAAACAGATATGTCAAAAAAAAAAAAACAGTTGTTGACTTTTGTTGTCACAAATTCTTCCTCTTCTCATCTGCCAAGTTTTGGTGTCTGTTTCAGTATGAAACAAAAACAAACAAACAAAAAAAACACCTGGATTTTGTAGGACCCATTCAAGAAAATGGTTAAAAGAGGAGAAAGAAGTGTGAGTTTGTTTTTAAAGGAAGTAAGAGTTAATCTTTGTTCCTAAAGTAAACATTTCAAATTATTGTTGAATTGTAAAATACAGTGGATACTCTATATAACTCCTTTAGCAAAATTATTTGTGTTTAATTTGTTAAACTAGAGATCTTCATTTAAATTCCAGTTGATGTTCATATAAAACTTTTAAAACTTCTTATGGAATTAAAGGATTTTTAAAAATCATTTTATTGAGGGCTCTTATAAGTCTTATCGCAATTCAAACACCCATCCAATGTGTCAAGAACATTTGTACATATGTTGCTATTATTATTTTCAGAGCATTTTTTTCAACTCAAGTCCTTGATATCAACTCCTCATTTCCCCCTCCCCCTCCCTCCCTACCTCATGGACCATTAATAATAATAATCATATATATATATAATATTCATTTAAGCTTAGAAACTAATTGATTCCTAGGTCCCAAATGATATGTTATAGCTTCCTTGAACTTTTGTTATATTAATTCACGAAATTAGCCATCCATTCATTCTCCATAGCTATAAGGCAGGTGTGGTTAGTTTGAAGTTTAAAATGGGAAAAGAGAGGTCAGGTATTTTTTTAAGATGTGATTGATTACTATGTGTCTGCCCATTGTAGCTTGTACTTTTTGCTAGCACTAATCAATCACTTAGTTAGACCCAGATGATTGCTAATTAGTTACAGCAGACCATTTGGTTTGTTACAAAACTCCCAAACTAAAATCACTGTCATCAATTCGATTCTGACTCAGAGGACGCTGGAAGATAACGTTGAACTGCCCCATATGGTTTCCAAAGACTGATCATCCTTACAGAGGGGCCTGGTCACATTTCTCCCCTTCCAAGTAATTAGTGAACTTGAATAACCTTTTGGTTAGCAGATACGTAAAGTACTGCGTCACCAGAACTCTTAATAAGACAAAAGGAAGCAAAGCTTTGGAACCAAATTGTGCCTCTCAAGATATGCAGTCATTGATCCAAGATTTAACTGAGATTACACTTGTCCCTGTTCTTTCCACAAACACGGCTCATCTGAATGCAAGACAGACTTCCAGAGTAAAGGAAGCATCACAATGTCCCTAACACTGGCAGAACTATTTTGTAAAATTATTCCAAATTAAGCTAATTTGGGGAAGAAATTAGTCCCCACCCCCCATCTATGACTTTTGCTTTAAATCGGCATCATACATCAAGCATTTCTATCCCTTTCCCCATTTATACAATAGTGTTGCAAATCAAATAATCCTTTCTGAGTTGTTTTCTCTTTGGGAACTGGAATGAGATGGTAGAGCAGAAAGAAAGATGTCAATTGAATCTCTAGGAACTAGAAGAAAAGGTGTCTATGGGACTTGATTGGGCAAGACATCCACAGGAATAAAGTGACCCAAGTGTCCATATTTACTGTCCTTAAAGGAGCAACTTCTGAGATCTGGGAGTACAATTCAAAAAACCCATCTAAGCTAATGGTTTAAGAGAAAACAAGAAACACACATATACACACACTCAACTGCACTTGGAGATATCTATCCATCTACATATCTATCATTTGTATTATTATATATTATATAGTATATATATTACAGTGTGCCATCCAGTCTGTGTATAAAGTATAATTATTAATTAGATTTTAGAGAAGAGAATTCATCTTACCCATACTGATTGTGGCTGTTTTCTGTCTGACTAGTTTATTCACATTCATTTCACCAGTTTGTAAGTCAGTGAAATTGAAAATGATAATGTGATGAGGAAAAGTGCATTTTTTTCCTTTTGAATCATTTTATTAGGGGCTCACATAACCCTTCTCACACTCCATCCATACATCCATTGCTTCAAGCATACTTGTACATTTGTTGCCATCATCATTCTCAAAACATTGTCTTTCTACTTGAGCTCTTGGCATCAACTTTTCATTTTTCCATCCCTCTGTGCCCATAGATTATTATTATTTTGTCATGTCTTCACTATCTGATGTCTCCCTTCCCCAACTTTTTTGTTGTCCATCCCTCACAGAGGGGTTGATATGTTGTGACCATTTTCCTCTTTCTACCCTACCATCCCCTTACTCATCTGGTATCACTACTCTCACTATTGGTCCTGAGGGGTTTATCTGTCTGGATTCCCTGTGTTTTCAGTTCTTATCTGAACTAGTGTACATGATCTGCTCTAACCGGATTTGTAAGGTAGAATTAGAGTTATGATAGCAGGGGTGGGGAGAAAAAACATTAAAGACGTAGCGGAAAGTTGCATGGTTCATTGGTGCTATATTGTACTCTGAGTGGTTTGTCTCCTCTGTTACCCTTCAGTAAGGGGTAGTCCAGTTGCCTAAAGATGGGTTTTGGACTCCATTCCACATTCCTCCTCATTCACAGTGATATCATATTTTGTTCCTTGATGCCTGATACCTGATCACATCGACACCTCATTATCACACAGGCTGGTATGCTTCTTCCATGTGGGCTTTATTGCTTCTCAGCTAGATGGCCGCTTGTTTAACTTCAAGCCTTTAAGACCCCAGACACTGTATCTTTTGATATCCCACCATTATTAGCTTTCTTCACCACATTTGCTTATGCACCAGCTTTGTCTTCAGTGATCATATCAGGAAGGTAAGCATCATGGAATGCCTGTTTAATAGAACAAACTGTTTTTTTGAACTGTTGTTCTATTTGTTTGAACAAATTGTTCAAACTTGTGTTGAGGGAATACTTGAGTAAAGGCTTAATGTCCATCTGCTACCTTAATACTATACCTATAAGTATATTCACATAGATATTCTCCCCCATCATCATATATACATATATGTACATGCCTGTGTTTAGACTTCTGTAAATACCCTTTGCCTCTTGGTCTATTCCTCTATTTTCTTTAACTTTTCTTTTGTCCTACTACCTCCCTCACACTTCCTTTCCCTGTCTCTTCCTCTGCCATATCCCTCAGAGCTGTTGGTCCCATTGTTTTCTCCTCCAGATTATTTATCCTGCCTATCTTATTTAGGTAGATCTGTAGAGACAATAATGTGTACAAAATACAAGAGAGCAAAACAAAGCAACAAAACAAAACAGCAGCAAATCCAATGACAAAGAAAAGTCTGTAATTAGTTCAAGGTCTGCTTGTTGATTTTTAGGAGTGTTTCCCGGTCAAATCTGGTGGCATCCTATTCCCTGGCCCAAAAATCTATTTTTGGTATCTCCTCAGGACTTCTTTGCTCTGTTCCCCTGGCTGTTCTGTTATATATCCTTAGTGCTTTGCCTCAGTGTGATGATGTCAGATTGTGTGCAATTTCTGTACTGTGTCTCCAGTGTTATCCCCATGGGGCTATGGGTCAGTGAGGTATGTCATGTCTCATAGTGGGGCTGGTCGTATGATGCTCTCTGTTCATTGGCTACTCTGAGCAGGAATATCATCCTCAAGGTTTGGTGTGCTGCATATGCTCTACTCTCTCTTCCTCCCCCATCACTTGCTCCCATGTGCTCTGATCAGATATGTCCTTCTCTTGGAGTTGTAGCTCCAGTGCTGTCCTCTGAAGTAAATTCTTCTTGGAGGATGGGGCCTTTCCACGGATTTGGAATTGGGGTCGACCCCTCAGATCTCTCTATTGGTTTCTTGCTTCATGCTGGTATGTTGGGGGTGGGTGCTTACTGTTAAATCTTCACCATTTCCTATGAGACACTGGGAAATTTACTTTGAGGTCTCTGATTATCATTTTCCTCACCTTGAACTTAATCAACCTGGGGTCTTGCTATGAAGGTTGAATTAGATGTTGTTAGCTATTGTAGACTCAGTTCCCAGTCATAGCAATCTCATGTATAACAAAACAGAACACTTGCCTAGTTCTGTGCTATCCTCCTATGTTTTGAAGTTATCCGTATAGTCACAGTATCAGCTCATCTTGTTGAAGGTCTTCCTCTTTTCACCAACATTTTATTGTATTAAGAATGACATCCTTCTCTAGGAACTAGTCCTTCCAGATAACATGTTCTAATACTTTGAAACAAAGTTTTTCCACTACCATTTCTAAGAAGCATTTTGGTAATATTTTCTTAACGCTTGTTCTTTTGGTATATTCAATATTGACAATTCTTCACTAATACCAAAATTGAAGCATGTCAAAAATATTAGTAGGTTAACTGGAACAGATAGCTGCTCAATAAAAAACAGTGTCCCCATTCTTTATTTTCAGCTACTTGGTAGTTATGGACACAAACATATATGGATTTAAGGGTTTCAGATCTATTTTGGACCAAGTTTCTAATTAGCTTTGTGCCAAATTTATAATATGATTCTTAAAATAGTATGTATTGGGGCAGTTCAGTTAAAGAAATTTATATTACTCCTCAATCTGGGTTCTGTTATGTCAATTTGAGCATGCTTCATGCTATTCCTTGTTGGTCTGTCTTTTTCTGGACTAAAGTATATTATGTTGCTCCAATTCCTATTGCAAACATCTACATATCCCCTTGGGAACTTTTCATCATCTAACATTTTGCATATACGACAATACAAAGGAATCTATCTGATTAGTTTGTCCATTGACATTGTTCAAAAGCAAGAGTATCACTGACTTTCACAGTCAAAGTTAGGTGTCAACTTGTCTAGGCTTTGATGCAATTTGGCAGTCATATAATGAGATGCATCCTCCATTTTGCGAACCAATGTGGCAATTCTCCATTTTCCCACAGCACAAGATTTCACATAATGTCCTGGAATCAAGAATCTAACCATATGGAGAAGTGAGGAATAAATTTGTTTTCAAAGAAAATAACATTGGGCATTATGTGAGTCTAAGTGAAGTGTTCTACTATCTTATCATGTGAAGATATATCCCAATAATTAATTAATTGCTCCTTTTTGATGTGCTGATGTATAGGAACATAAAGTTATCTGTTCTGGGGGGGGGGGGAAAGAGGAGGAATGCCAAGTAGGGACCATTAAATTGAGATGCATCGATCTAGAAATGGCATAGAATTCTAGCCAATAGGATGTGTGAGTGGAAAAGAGACAAGCAATGATGAAGGTAAGAATAAGAATCACCAAATGCAATAAATACAACCTTTTCTCAAATAAAAGGTGTATATCATATGAGAAAATCTTTGGGCACAATCTTGTTATGTAGCATTGTCTTGCTTCATTCTCACAGTGTTCCTATGAAGTAGGTACTATTATGGTCTGTATTCTACAATCAACAGAAATAAACTACAGTGATATTGAATCAATCATTGGAGTTCACATAAGTAACTAGTAATATATAAGGGATTTGAATCTGTCTGTAAGAAAGGTAAGCTTGTATTCTGTGCTCCATATAATACTGCTTGCTTTCTTCTAAAACAGTAATGAGAAAACTCTGGCCTGCAGCCAAGTCCAGCCCCATGGCCTACTTTAGTAAATAAAATTTTATTGGAACATGGCCAGACCCATTCATGTACATATCAAGTATATCTTTGTGCTACCCCAGCAGAGTTATGTTGTTTTGACAGAGATCTTATGGATCTCAAAGCCCAAAGCATTTTACTGTATATGCCACCCTCACACCGCTCTGGAAAAAGTTGCTGTGCTCTGTCTTAAGAACAATCAGACTTAGCTACCAGGGAGGAAAGAGCTAAAGTAATTCTCTAGTCAAGTGATCATTCAGTTGCCAATATGAAAATGTATGGATTAGGGATTGATGGACACGTTAGGTCCTATAATAATGTTTTCTAATTTTTATCCTCACAATACTCTTATAATATTCAGCTCCACTTTTATGCAAAAAAAAATCAAAGCTTAGTGAGCTTAAAGCAGTCTTTCCCAAATTTGTACACTGAACAGGGATGAATTCAGTAAGCAAGATAAGCACGGGCTTCCTTATGCTGCTTTATGACTCTGCAAATGTGACAAAGAGGCTCTGATTAGATGGGGGCATACTCTGAGTTTGGGAGAGAGACACGTGCCAGTCACACCAAGAAGCAAAAATTTTGATGTCATAAAAAATATGAAAATGTGTGCAGGCGAGTTAATTAGCCAAAGGAAATCTATGCTTACTTTCCTTATTGAGTAACCCACACTATGGTTGATACTAGAATCTTGGCCTGTTTAACTCAACATCCAGTGCTACTTCCAATGCCTCAGCTACCTATTCCAGAGACAGGCCTCAGCTACCTCTTCCAGAGACAGACATGCAAATTACAGACCATGCTGGTGAACTTAAGGAAGAATTCAAGTAATTAGCAGCAGGGAAAACCTGAAGTCAAGTTCCCTTAGTGTCTTTTCTCTGGAAGAATTTCTTTTTTTCTTTTTCAATATTCGGTGAGAGCAAGTGGATAAGAAATGGATGCTCTGTTATGTCAATTTTTATCTAATTCACAATAAAAGATATTTTTAGAAAAAAATAACTAGCCACAAAGAGGAAAGCTAATGTTTCCTCCTCATCAGGTAGAAAGTAAAGAGCCTAGTTATTCCTTTTTTTATTTTCTTGTATTGAGATTTAAGTGAGAGTTTAAAGAGTTTCATTCGGCAATCCATACACCTTTAAGTTTACCACACTGACTGCAGTCAGTAAGATGCATCCATACTCTTCCTACTTCCTTCCTATGTTTCCCATTTCTCCTCATTCTTCCCTGTCCCTCCTGTCTCTGAGTCTTGTCCGCAAAGGCTCACCTGTAGATCGCTGTTTGCTGCATGTTCTAAGGAACATGTGCCTTCTTGGTGTTAGTGTTTATCTTATAGGACTGTCTATCATGTGACTGAAAATCAAGACATGTGGGGTGAGTTCAGGTCCTGGCTTGGTGAATGTCTAAGCGTCCTAGTCATGAGGGTGTCACTGGTGAGCAGAGTTAGTCTGAAAAAAAAAAAAACCCTTGGCAAGTATCAAATTCCATGGGTGAAACCAACATGTATTGCTGTTGAGAAGACGTGGCAGAAGCTTTGATGATGAGTTCATCGGGGAGCTTACGAAAGGACTGACTTCGAGCAGTCTTACTTCCCATCCAGATACAGGAAAAGCATTCGTGATCAGACAAAAGGCTTTGGGAACATTGCAGTAGTGATAGCAGCTCTGGGTTCTCGTACTGTTCAAGCGAAGGGTGTGTGTGTGTGTGTGTGTGTGTGTGTGTGCTGTTATTTGTTGTCATCCAGTCAAGCTCTGCTAGATTACCTCTCCAAATTCTAGGGCTAGTGCAGGCTCGGGTTGTACTTCTGGGAATTCCAAAGTGCTATAGCAATGAGCTCCATGGTCCTGAAAGGCACATACCATTTCTAGACCTCCCCACCCCACCCCCACTCCCCCTCTGCTTAGTAACTTAGCATAGCCTCCCCTTTTGCTGAGATACTTTTCCCTTCCAGACCCAGTCCAAATGTTTTCCTGGACGTCTCTGGCAACATGAGGGCATTACCATGGATGAAAATACCTTGCCACTTATTTTAATTTATTCAATTGTTTCCTATATCAAGTTGAATGTTTTATAGGCAGGAAGCAGTCTATGCTCATAAAAATTATAGCCTATGAAACCCATGGGGACAGTTCTTCTCTGTTAATAACAGTGTTTTGTTTTACTTGTTTGCATCTTGCTTTTCTTCCTCCAGTCTGGTAGTCTTAACAGAAGCAGGTTGCTACATCTTTCTCCCAGGATTGGCTGGTGTTTTTGAACTGCCAAACTTCATGGGACATGACGCCTTTGAGTTGATTGAAGACTCCACCTTACAGCTCCCCTCCAGGGTTTCTGAGGCTGCAAATCTTTACGGGAGCAGATAGCCTTGTCTTTCTTCCTCAGAGCCCCTGGTGGTTTTGAACCACCAAGCTAATAGTTAGCCCTCCAATACTGCCTCAACAATGCCTCCAGGGCTGTATGCCATTACTGAATACCATGCATAAAACCCGAATAAGGCAGCAAAGGAGAGATACATTTCAGATCCTCTATTACTCTAGACTCCACTTTTAAATGAAGGGAGACAGAGCTTTAGACACATACAAAAGAGATTTGCCTTCAGGACTTGGCAATCTGACAGAAACAAAAATGAGAAGTTGCAAAGATATTTGCACATACATTTTGCTAGCACACGTTGGCACTGTAGGTCAAAGGTTGTAGATTATTTTTTAATTAAACTTATACATCTAGATCAGGGGTCCTCAAACTATGGCCCATGGGCCACATGAAGCCTACCAAGCACATTTATCCTGCCCGCCATGTCTTTTTGCCACCACTGCTGTCCTGCTTAGCAGTGGGCTCATCCGGGCCGCGGCGAATTTGCTCATTTTTTTTTTAGAACTTGTCCAGCTCTCCAACGGTCTGAGGGACAGTGAACTGGCCTCCTGTTTAAAAAGTTTGAGGACCCCTGCTCTAGATAGTAGATGAGGAAGATTATATTAAATGACTAGGCCTAAGTTTGAATTGAAATAACAAGGAACCAGAGTTTCCACAATCTCCCTTTTGAACTGCAGCATGGGCCGTGGCAGTGCTTGCGCAGATCGATTGTATTGGTCCTTACTGGGAGTAAGTCAAAGACCTATTTCTAAGAATAAGGAGGCTGTCACAGTTTTATTGAAAATATGCAGTGGGAGACTCCTTTGCCATCAGCTTTCTGCAGTTCGTCGATTCTGTCTGCTGGGAAAACTAACCTTGCCTAAAGCCCGGATCCAGTGTGAACAGGGTATGTGTTGACACTTAGAGGCAAGCATGGCAAGACTTGGGCTTAACTACTTTAGACATATTTTCTGGAGAGACCAGTCCCTGGAGAAGGACAGCATGTTTGCTAAGTGGAGGGACGGCAAAGAGGAGGAAGGCCCTCCAAGGGATGTATCGACACAGCGGCTGAGGCAGTGCTCAGGCATAGGAACACTTGTGAGGCTGGTGCAGGACCAGGCTGTGTTTCATTGTGTTGTGCGTAGGGTCGCTATAGGTCTGGCCTTTACAACAACAGCAGCAGCAGCAGCAACATTACCCCTGGGAGTGGGGATGGGGTGGCTAGAATCCTTCTTGCTATCATAAAGTTGCTATCACCTGGTTAAACAGAGAGACATGCTGTTCCACCAGAGACTTGTATCTGGATTGTGGGGAGAAAATTTAATGAAAATGCGATTCAAGTCATTTTAACTACCCACTCCCCCACCCTCATTCTCCAAGAGAAGCTTCAGCTATGTCCTTGTGGAAGGAGTGCTGGTGGTGGTGAATTTTTTAAAAAGGAATTTGTTCAATACTTCCTAGGTGACTATGACCTTCTTTGCCCCTCCCCTCCTTGAGGACAATTACCATAGCACACTCGATCTTACAGTTCTCTAGGAGAACTGTAATCTCTCCCGTCTTAGTCACATTCATGCTATTCGACCCATAGTCAGTCCTGCACAGTAGAAAGAGTATGAGTTCAATAATTGAATTCTGACTCAGGAACTTATTTGTTAAGTGTCCTTGGGCAAGTCAGTTAAGCTTTCTGAGCTTCAATTTCTTAATCTCTCAAATGGAAATAATAACTTTGATGTCATAGGCTTAATGGGATAATGAAAGGAGAGAATGTGTGTAAAACTCTTAGCAATCCCCCAGCACATAGTTCCTGAATCAGTAAGGATTTAGTCGGGGGGGGGGATAAAAATCAAAAGTAATCTAGATATTTTATCGGGAAGGGATTTAATACAGGAATTAATTGCTTAAAATATTTGAAGAGTTGTTAGGGTGAAGGTCGGGGAAGATTATTGTGAGAGTATCTTCCACCCAACTCCGAGAAGATTCTGATCCATCACATGGGCCAGAGGAGTACACATTCGAATTCATAGAATTGCTCAAAGGGACAAGTACATTTAAGGACTTTGAAAATTATTAAGTACTCTTCAAAAAGGAATTACTACTCGTGGCAGTCACACTATGATGTATAATAAACCTTGCAGTTGCAGTGCCATCTGAAGTCCATGTGGAGTGAATTCATTGGGCTTTTATGTACATTTTTCTTTAAAAAAAAAAACAAGAACCTAGTCAATACATCTCCTGTAAGATAATTTTGTTAAATGCAATATAAACATCTGTAACTCTCCATAATTCTTATTTTATACCAGTTTTCTCATCTCAGGGTTATAAGGAATAAAAAAATATGGCACTTGATATCATATACAAGTTTCTATGTGGGAAAACTGGAAATGAAGTGCTCAGCATAATGGAAACTATTATCTATGAAGCACATATTTGGTGGGGGTGGGGAGAGCTGAAACAAAGGAAAAATAATCATCATTAATGTCAAGCTTCTCTAACTGACAATTATTTAAGCATGACTGCAAGTCAGTTGAATATATTATGTGGCTCAAAGATTACTTACTGGATTAGAGAACAGCAGTTTATCAGGTTAAATGTTGCTATTTCCCTAGCCTTGGCCAGGAATCCTGATGACATAATGGCTTACTAGTGTCTTGCTGCTATCTGCAAGGTCAGCTGTTCAAACCCCTGGTCACTCCTTGGGAGAAAGATGAGGTTGTATGCCCCGTAAAGGTGCATAATATTAGAAACCCAAAAGGGCCTCCATCCCATTAAGCTATAATCTTGGACAACTTATTTTACTTCTGCTCTACGGTGATACTGAGACACTAGTGACTTGGGACGGCTAATATTCTGGAAAATTTATTTCTGCCTATATCACCTCTCTTTCTGCACATTAGAAACGTATCTTCCCTTTCTTCTATCCCATACCTTTGCCTAAGGCATCTCATAATTCTTCTCTCCATTCCATCTATAACAGTTTTGGCAGCGTTCTCTAGAAAAAAAAATTATTATAGTGTCATACTTCTTCCATTTTGCCCTCAAGTGTTTATGATTGGTTTATGTCAGTGGTAACTGCCATTAATTCCTTTTCAACCTGGATGTGTAAGTTATTCCTTCATTGGGAAATGATGTTTGTTCGTCTACCTTATAGAATTTGATCTAGCATGTGACTGCTTGTGCTAATAGACTAAGGCAGAAGTTATGCATTATAACTTTGGAGGCTAGGTGCACAAGTAACTGTGCTGATTCCCTCTGGTTTTCCTGGAACTGTAACTCTGGAGGAGCTGAATCCCATCTGTGAAGTCTGCCTTCCTGAGATAACCATGTTGTGAGGGGCCCCAAGTCATTGTGGAAAAGCAGATGCTTAATCATCACTTTCAGACAGCCAAGCCAGAAGTCTAAGATGAGAATGAAGAAAAACAACTCTTTATAAAGGAACCCAGTAAGAACAATCAGACTGAGCCCAGGAACCCTCCAAACTAAACTGTTTTTTTTTCTGCCAATGCTTGTGGTGATTTTTATGCAGCCCCAAACCAAACTCAATACCATTGAGTTGATTCCAAGGTACAGAAACTGTGCAGATGGAGTATAAGTGTCCTCAAGGGTTCCAAGACTGCCCATCTTTGTGGAAACAAGCTGCCACAACTTCTTGCAGAATAAGTGTGGGGTATTACCCTCTGACCTTTAAGTTAACAACCCAGTGCTTAAGCTTGGCATCACTAGGGTACCTTTAATGTCTCCATGGTCAAGGGATTCCTCTACTCAAGACACATAGCTACCCCTAACGAACTGGGTTGAATAATTCAGGTATATCTTACCCGATTTCAAGTATTTGTATTTCCTTCCTATGGAGGAAAGGGCTTATATTAAAGGAGAGAATTGTGTCAACTTTCATAATAAGTGCAAAGAGTGTATTTGGGTAAAGGTGTTGTGAGCATATAGTAATGTAAATATCTTCATGCTTGGAAATGCTCTGTGCATTCCAGTATCACAAGCACAATGTATTAGAAAGGCTGAGTTCAGAGAGTTAATCTTGATCCATAAGACAAATGGAATGCAGAGAGAATGAAGGAGTTGGGAAGGGAGGTTACAAAAATGTTTACGTTTTTGTAATCAGAGGACTCTGAAGAGGGCCTAAATAATAAAAACATTTGATGGAATCTTCCCAAATTCTCTTGTTATAGCCACTCATTCTTATCATAATGATATTGTAATCAACAAGAACCTATAAATAAGGCAATTCTATAACCCTGGCAGAAGTGTATGTGCATTTGTAAGCTTTCTTTCAGCCTATGTTGCAAAGGCATTTTAAAGGATCTACCTCATAGGGCAGTAACTGAAATCGTAACAGAAAGTTGTTAGTGCTACATCAAAGAGAATGACCGAGTCAGGCTGTCTGGATCCTTATCCGTGAATGTGTGGTCCCAGGACCAGCTGTGCTACATCTGCTTGTTAGAATTGTCCGGTCTTGGCTCCTCTCATAGCTAGTGACTAATTATCTACATTTTAATGAGGCTCCCAGGTGATTCATGTGCACATAAAGTTTGGGAAGCACTTATCCAGAACATCTTGGCATACTTCTCTGCTATATTCCCCCACAGCCATTATCACAGCAGGTCTAAATGTCTGTTGTTTGTTGTAGTTAGGGGCCTGCCCGTTCATTGCTACTCATGGTGATCCTAGGTGCAATAGGAGGAATCACTGGCAAAGTCCTGCACTGCCTTAAAACTGTTATGTTGAAGTTCCTCATTGCAGTCACCATGTCATTTCAACTCTTTGAGGGGTTTTCCCATTCTTGGGGACCCAATACAATTCATTCATTGATCTCTCAACTGATGATTCCATGAACTCTGATTGTGGGTCCAAGCAAGAAGAAATCCTTGACGGCTTTAATCCTTGCTCTGTTTATCATAACCTGTCTAATGGGGGGATCGATGACAAGATGTTAATTGCCAAATCATTGAGAATCCTGGCCTAGCCAAGTTGACCCAAAACACAACTGCCACACCTCCTCCATAGTGAATTGTGTGACCCAATTTGATACATATCACATGCTAGTGGATAAAAAATATGTATATGCCTTAGAATACTGGGGTTGAATGAAACCCTGTGGGAAAGGCAAAAAAGAATGAATACCTATTTCTATATTAAGTAGCTAGAAGGGAGTAAATGTCTTTACTTTGTTTGTGAGTGACTTTTTGACCTCTGTTTTAGTCTGGGAAGACTAGAGAAACAAATTCATGGAGATACTCATATGTGTTTAAGAAGGAGCTTTATAGACAAGAGTAATTGAATATTGTGAAAAAATCCCAGTCCAGTCCAGATCAAGTCTGTAAGTCTGATATTAGCACATTGTCTAATAGCAGTCTACAAAGTCCTCTTCAGACTCACAAAACACATGCAATGGCACCAAATGCAGAAAGCGTGCTTAGGAAGTCTTGTGGATCCAGTGACACTGGAGGCTTATCAGCATTGACAGGGGTCTCTCTGTGGATCCTCTTGCTCAGGGCACTAATGTAGCTCCATGTGTCTTATCAGTTGGAATGTTTCCTAGATTGTGTGCATATTTTCCACCTACAGTGAGCTATTTATCTTCTTAGAACCTCTGAATGAAGTCATCAAACTGTGACTTGATTGACAGGCTAGACTCCACCCCTTCATTCGTAATACTCTCAAATTGACAACAGATTATGTAGCTACCATAACCTCTTTGACAAAGTCACACCAGACCTGTCATGTCTCAAGCTTGGTCTCTACTGCAGATTTATTAGCTTTTCAGAAGGTGCAGTTGCTCCATTAGCCTTGAAGCAGAGGGAATCTATCTTGATAGTATCAGGCATAGTTCCTATCCCTGGCAAGGTATCCACACCATTTACTCATCATATGAGCTCTGAGTTGGTCCTTGGCAGAAGCTGGCTGATTTTAATTGGCCAATTTATTTTTTCTACTTCTTGTTCTGTGATTTTTCCCAAGAGTATGCTTTCTGATTGGCATTAAACTTCAGACCATAGATCTTCTTACTTCTTTTCCATCCTCCTATATATGTTTTTCTCTACACCTATCTCATCCAATTCAATACTTGAAGTGCTTTTTTACAAACTTATTGTGTCTGATGCAAATTCTGTTCATATAAGCGTCCAAATGGCCAAGTCTTCAAACCCTATTCCCTGAGGGTATAGTTCAGAGGAGAAGGACGAAGAGGAATGACTACCAAAATTGTAGGTAAACGGATATATTGGATGATGTTAGATATGACAAATATGTATATATGTATATACATGTGTGTGTATATATATATACACACATATAAATGTGTAAAGTGTTCCTGGAGGGTATAGAGTATGGGGGATATAGGGGAGCTCATATCAAGGAGTTTAAGAAGAAAGAAAATGTTTTAAAACAGATTGTGGAAGCAATTGTACAATATTGCTTGATATGATTGAGCAATGGAATGTTATGATACCCGTAAAAACTCCCACTAAAATGAATTAAAAAGAAACAAAACCCTGAAGCTTTAAGTATTGACCAAAAACCACTGAAATGTTTCAAAGGATTGGAAGCACCCACTTGTCTATACCAAGAAATTTAGAAAACAGATATGTAGCCTAGCATCAGGAAGAAACCTGCATTTGGGTCCATCCCAAAGAAAAGTGACCCAACAGAATTAACTAATTATTAAGCCAAATTATTGATATTGAATGCAAGTAAAATTTTGCTGAAATCATTTAGCAATGGTTGTAGCAACTGAGAAGAATTGAGTAGGTTTGAGCCTTGAAACATTGTGAAGAATCTGCAAGAATTTTCAGACTTTTTAAAAGAGAGCATGAACCAACGGTTCTCGTTGCTGATGGCAAATGGGACTTGGCTCCAAGTTAAGAATACCAGAAAGACGTTTATTTGTATTAACTATATAAAGGTAGTTGACAATGTGGATCATAAAAGAAATATCTGAATTGCATTAAGAAGAGTAGGAATTCCAGAATACTTCATTGTGCTCATCCAGAACCTATTCATGGACCAAGATGGTTATATGAAGAGCACTAGGAGATATTTCATTATTTATAATCAGAAAGGATATGTATTCAAATTTTCTACTTTCACCATACTTATTAAATATTTATGCTAATAAAATAATCCTAAAAGCTGGTCTATTTGAAGAAAAGCTAGCCCTCAGATTTGGGAAAATACTTATTAACAATATGCTGATGAGGATCAAGGATTTGTAGTCTTCAGCATGGATAACATTTCAATGTAAAAACCAAATCCTCACAAATGGACCAATAGACAACATCATGATAAATGGAGTAAAGGTCAAAGTTTTCTGGGGGGTTATTTTATTTGAATTCACAATCAAAACTCAGGAAAGAATCAACCAGGAAGGCAATCTAATGACGCTATATTGGGTAAATTTGCAGCACAACACTTCTTTAAAGTGTTGAGGAGCAAAGATGCCCCTTCGAGGACTGACAAATCCAAGCCAGGCTCTTTTCATTCACTTCATAGGCATGTGACACTGGGACAATTAATATGAAAGACCACAGAGGAACTGATATATTTGAGGTGTGGTGTTGGTAAAGGATATAATAGAATACAGTGCCCAAAGAACAACCATTTATCCATAAAAATGTACAGTCAACATGCTCCAGAGAACACTCATGGCAATATTTTGTCTTGTGTACTTTGGACATGTTATCAGTAGATGTCAGTCTCTTAAAAAAAGACATCATGCAGTAGAAATACAGCGAAAAAGATGAAAACAGTCAAGGGGATGAATTCACACAATAGCTACAACGTTAGGTTCAGATATAACAACCATTGTGAAGATGGCCGGAGGAGACATGCAGTATTTCATTCTAGTGTGTACAGGGTCATGTTACTGACTCTCTGGTACATAACAAAAGTAACATCAGTCAGCTTACTGATTCTGTTAACTTCCTATCCAGATATGAATGGTGTCTCCCCAAATTGTGTCTAACTTTGTAGACCATGATTCTCTGTATGATGTAATTATCCTCCATTTCATTAGTTGATGTGCTTATTCTGTATTTCGTGCTATGTGATTACGGTATGCATGATAAATATTAATCACGATGTTCATGACAGTACTTTAGTGGCATAGTGAGTTATACTTGGGCTGCTAATCGCAAGGCCAGCAGTTTGTACCATCAGCTTGCTCCATAGGAAAAAGACGAGGCTTTTTATCTGCATAAAAGGTTCACAATCTTGAAAAACAATAGAGGCATTTCTAATTTGTCCTGAAGTTCGACTTGATGTCAGTGAACAATGGTCATGAGTCAGGATTAGAGGCAGTTAGGCTAATGTGGCAGGATATAATTTATAGAATGATGCTGTGTTTTGAATCGACCTCTTTGGCCATTGAAACCAGTGAGCAGTGAGCAGAAGAATCTATTAAGAAGCAAACAAGGAAACAGGCAAACAAAACCACTCTGAGTCAGTGGTAGAACTCTCTGGGATTCTGAGACTGTAACTCTTTACAGGAGTAGAAAGCCTCATTTAGCTCTTGTTGAGTGGCTTGATGTTTAGAACTGCTGACCTTGTGGCCAAGAGTCCTACTCGTGGTCATTATGCCACCAGAATTTTAGATTAAACTCAACATCATATGCACACAACAAGAGAAGAAGAAGAAGGAGGAGGAGGGGGGGGGTGAGGAGCTGGAGAATGCCCTTTGGACACAGATTCACTGTGCTGAGGACCTCTTAGACTATTGGTCCTCAATCTATGGCCCACAGAGTATATGTGGCCTGCCGAGGACATTTATCTGGCCCAATGGGTATTTTTACCGCTGAGCTGCTGTCCTGCTTAGCAGCAGAGTCATTCCCCACCCGCAGTAAATTTGTTCATAGTTTTTGAGACGTTTTTTTAAACTATAGTCTGGCCCTTCAGCAGTCTGAGGAACAGTGAACTGACCCTCTGTTTAAAAATTTGAGAATGCCTGTCTTAGCCAGAAGGAAAGATGGATGCCAAGCTGCAGAGTGCACTTCTGGAAAGTCAGGCCCACTGATACTGAATGGAGACACACACTTCCCATCAAGCCAACACAGCAAGAAAGTAGTCTCATTGGGCTAGTACATGGACTGCAAACTTCTAGCCTGTTCCATCGTGAGAAAATAAACTTCTCTTTGTTGAAGTCACCCATTGTGGCTGAACTAAAAATCTAACTAAATCTTGTAAACTATCTCTCTGGAAGACAGCGTGTTTTTATCTTTCCTTCATATTTTAGGTAGCAGTTTAGTTGGCTAACTGACCTCAATTATTAAATTTTTTTCTGGAAATTCATTGGCCTATATTTGCCTAGATTCTTCCCTTACGAACATGAGTAATAAGTTATAAACAGGGGCAGTGTTAGAGCTGAAAAGTAAAACCCTAGGATATTCAAGTTTGTTGCTCCCAATGTCTTCCCAAATAATGACTGCTCTTGACTCAAGAAACTGTTCTCAGAATTTCTCTGTTGCATTCTTCATATGTGTTTTGATTTTATTTGCTGGAGAAATCATTTATGTTTTCTTTATTTTCTTCCATTTCTCTTGGTTACTATACATATAAATTGAACTTGCCCTTTTAAAAAAAACAGCTTGCTTTATATGGTAATTAATCCACTTTTTGAAAAATGAGGTCATTTGCAAATACATATTGAAATGCTGTAAAACCCAATCTAATACCATCATCACATTCAGCTTTACATTAAATTCAATAGAAAGCGGTCAATTGTACAAAGCATTTGAATCCTAGATTAACCTCACTTATCAAAGCAAAAGACAAGAATTCTTTCCCCCACAACTCTTATCTCTCTATTCTCTCAGTGACTTGAGAAACTACTCGTGGTGAGAAATGACATTAATTATAGGACTTCATCAAGATGCTATACCGATTGAAATATTATTTAAAATAATTACAACCAAGTACACTTAAGAAAATTAGAAAGTTGAAGCATCAATTGAGGTGCTTGAAATTTTGTAATTATTCTTTTTCTCAGTAAAATTTAATGTCAGTGATCTTTATGGATCTAATTTTTTGTGAAATGTTACCATGCAATTATCAAGAATTGGTTTTTGACATATCACAATCTACATATTAGGAAGAGAATTAAGGACCTGTGTTTTTGACTCAGCAAGACTAGGTTTGCAACAAACCTCTCTAACGCTTACATGGTATGTGACATTTACACAAATACAGGCAGTCCCAAACTTTAGGTAGACTTATGTTCTAAGAAAGTCAAATATCTTTCTTTTTTTTTTTTAAAAAAAAAAGATCATTATTCTTGCCTTTTTTATCACTCATTCTAAGTCAGATCTCTATTTGGAAATATTACATATAAGCAAACATTTTATTTTAATACTTATCAAGGGCCTTCAAAAATGTTTGGAAATAATTCCATTGTTTTCATTCCATTGTTTCCCACAAACTTGCTGAAACCCTGCATCATAGAATGAATGGGGTATGGAGACTTCCTGCTTGCAGGTATAAATTCAGCTTAAAAATACCCACCTGTAAATCAGCTTCTCTCCATCCCTTCCCCGATCAAAGCAAATAGAGATTGCCCCTGGACTGTTGTTTTGTCAGTTGTAATTACTCCACTTCTGGAAAGTTTTGCATAATCGGAAGTATCTTCGGGAATTAGGATTGTATTTCTTTTCTAGTCAGGAAATGAGTAAGAGTTATTTGTTTATTCATGTATTTTACAGTTATCTTTCACGGCTTCCTGAATATGACTATCACATTTACTAAAGAACTCAGCATCTTGGTCTATGTTCTCAAGCAATAGAAATTCTTGGGCTAGTTTAGAAAAAAAAAAGCTTCAGATAATTCTTTCACTGGACAATTTTGTTTCTAACATTTTTCATTATCAAGTAATTTACATATCATAGAACGCAATAGTTTAGTCATTCAATCATATCAAGTAGAATTTTACAGTCACCCCCACATCCGTTTTATAGCATTCATTACCCCATTGGTTGAATCAACTTTAAGATGTGTTTTGTTATCACAATGAATTATAGTGTTCCCTCCTCCCTCCCATCTTAAATATTTACTCCATAAACTCCCTTTTCCTCCCTATAATCCCCTCCCCTGTATCCCTATCCCCCCTTATATGTTATTGTCATTATGAATTCTCTCCTGTGCTTCATAGCTGGGAAACTAAACAAAAAATGAAGAAAAAATACACTAAGGTGTTAAAGGTAATAGCATAAAAATACACAGACAAAAATAGTGTGTAAGAAAGAAAAGACCACAAACCACATTCAAAAAGCTAGGGAAGATATTTCTCTCTTGGAATAAGTAAAGGATACTCATACCCACTACAAAGTCAGGTCCCATTTATGGGGTGCTCAATTGGCTAGGTGCAGAAATTGATCTGCAATAATCAAGAATAAATGATCAAACTCACTTTGGCAGAACATATACTTAAAAATAAAAAGAATAAAATTATCTCTGCCCATTAATAAGAGCTGATGGAGACTCATCTGTGAAGAGAGTGGATCTTCCAGTGGTTCATTCAACTAGGAGCTCTGAATATAGCACAGGATTGTTGTGATAATATGTATATTAATTCAGCACACAGAGTATTGATGTACCTAGACTTTGTTTATTCGCCATACAACAGTACATCATTCTGGGTGCAGCTATCTTCTTCTACATTAGATATCATGTGTTTTCCAGCTTAAGCCCTCAAATTACAAGTGTGTCTTGAGTAGTCCAGTTCACCCAGTGGAGTGCCCCCTTCAGATCTCACCAATGCAATCTCTGGAGCATGACATGAACCCTGAAGTTCCAGGATTTAGTGTCCCCGTGTTCTGTAGGAACTGTCTCTATTTTTTGACAACTTCTCTTCTTCCTTTCTTTCATTATTTCTTCTACTCCTTCAAGATTTCTTTCCTTTTCCAAATTTGTTAATTCATCTTCTTTGTGGTCTATGAGCTATTCCACATAGCAATATCAAACCCAAAATTCATCCTTTTGGCCACATGTACATTGTCCCCACTGGATCTTTTTCATCATATTATCTTCAAATACTTTGAATGTATTCAGCATTTTCCCCACATCCCAATAACTCTATTCCAGGAATATGCAGTTTTCCAGATAAACAGGCTGATAATTTAATTCTCCCCAAATTATGTAATGTTGTCCTTTCCTTCTGTTGCAACTAGTCCGTAAGTTAAAGTAGTCCATAAGAAATTTCCCTTCCCTTGTTCCATAGACTGCATTACAGCTGTCTGTTTGCAAATAGATGTACCACTTTATATTTTGATTTAGATGATCCATGTGAGAAGGTTTTCTTGAGGTATTATGAAGTAGTGGCAGAAGATAATATTGTTTTCAAGACAGTTGACTGGGAATTTGCAGATGAAACCAGTCATTTAATAATACGATCATCATCCAGGAGATCTTAAGTGCAGTAGCACAAATATATCATATGTCTGGGACTAGTTGTACACATTTTAAATTCCTATACCTCATTTTCTATCACATGTAGTGGTACAGATAATATCTATATTTTAGCATGTTATGAATGAAAGTTGTTCAGTAAACAATAAATTATAAATCAATGGAATTAAATGCAAAATGGTTAAAATAATCCTATTAAAATCCCACCTGGATTGTCATAACTAGTATTTTCTACTTTGTGTGTGTCTTATTTTATTTATATAAAAGCCGTTTTATGTAAGGCACAATGCAAATGCCATACAATTCAATATTTCAGTCCTATTGAGAAGTGGTGTATAATTGCTGACACAATCAGTTTTAGAACATTTTTCCTTATTTACTCCTTGTTATTAGCTCCCCATTTTCTCCCCACCTACCCTGTTACACCTCCAAGTAAACCTTAATCCTTAGTTACTTAAACCTTAAACCTTAGTTAGTGCGTCTATAGAGTCTCCAATTCCAGATTTCATAAATCAAAAAACATGGAAAATATTTAACAAAAAGTTAGGAAGGCTATCAAAAATAAACACAGCTAAGTTCTCACCAGGAGAACAGTATGCTATATAAAATGAATGGAAATTTAAAAACAAGTAATAAGTAAGAACTTGTACACAAGTTGTCATAGCAATACTATTCCCAATACTATTCCCAAAAGGTAGTAACAACTCAGATGCTCACCCACTCATGAATGAATAGATGAATAATATATGAGGTAACCATGCAATGGAATTTTCTTTAGTCATAAAGTGAATAAGATAATATTGATATATGATACATTATAGCAGCTACAATATGAATTACTCTATTAAAGATTATTCTAAGTAAAATAAGCCAGGTAATAAAGGTTTATACAAATGGATTTCAAAATGTTTGTTGAAGAATGCTGTTATCTTTTCATTTCATTGTTCCATGAATTTTTAAACTACCCTTGTATTATATGATTACACTTATGTGAAATAAAATATAAGAAAATCCATAAAGTCTGAAAATGAATAGTTTCCATTGACAGTATGAGTGTATAGTGAATGGGAAATCATTGCCTAATAGGTTTAAGGCCTTGGATCTAGTTAGACATTAACAATAGGATATTTTAACAGATCCAAGAATTTTAAGCACATACAGTGCATTTATAAACAAGCTATTGGATCAAAAATAAATCACTAAACAAATGAGAAAATATTTCAAAGAGAGAAAAGGCAATATACCTAATTTTGAATAATGTACCTGTGGCGGTCATGTACTTGATATCAATTTCATGATTGAGAGTCTAGGGGTGGAGTCTAGTCTGTCAATCTGGAAATAGCCAATGAATAACCAATGAGGCCTCTGTGTGGGCATGACTTTCTCCTGAGAATTCTGGGAAGTCTCACAATATTTCCCACTTGAAGGAGAGTGACTAGAGTCAGTCTCAAAAAGACAAAAGTACTGACAAGACGGGATGACAATGTGCTGATCAATCCTGATTCCTGGAGAAGGGAGGAGCCAGAGAAGAGGTCACATGGGCTTGACCTGATGGAGCCAAACCTGTGGGGCCAGAGAAGCCACGTGGAGACTCTTGCCAGTGCTAAGATGCTTGGGAGGCTACGGGGAGACCTCTGCAAGCGCTGAGATGTTTCCACTGCCACTGAGCACACAAGACTCTGCATCCATTGGCCTGTGGTTGTCCTGGTGTCATCACATGTGCCTCATGAGTCGGAAGGAGACTTTATAGACTGGTATCAGACATATGGGCTAATATCAGATTATGACTTTGGACTGGGCTGGGTTGGGCTGCTTTCTCTATATTCCATTCCTTTTGTATATAAATCTTTCCCTTATAGCCATGTTTATGTTTACGTTTATGTTTCTCTAGTTATGATACTTTTGAGATTTTGTGTCATATAATTGCTGTATGAAGTGTTTCTGTACATCTTAGGCTATTTGGTAGAATTCCTGGTCCCTGCTACCTTAATTACAGTAGCAACCATTCTTGTTCCACGGATCCTTATTGTGACAAACAAAAATATATCCAGAGATTGTGAACTGTATCCTTGGAGGCAGAATTTATAGACTAAGAAAACATCTGTAGAAGTTAGGCAAAGATCTCTTTTAGCACACTCCAACATTTTCCATAAAATAAGAATAATGATACAATGAATTTCCTCAAAAAAGAACATCATTTTGTCAAAAGGCGCAATTTCAAAATGCTAAGAGGAACCATATTGGGAGAAGATATTCTAAAATCATTTACGTAATGTATATGTTTATATATACTGTGGAGAATATATGGGAAGAGAAAAAGGAAAAGGCCCTCAGCAAGATCAATCGATACCATGGTGGCAGCAACAGGAGAACAATTGCGTGGCTGGTCTCAGACACATTGGTATTTTGTTCAGTACTTCAGGTTTCAAGAGGCAGAATCAACTCCTTGGCACCTACCAGCAATACAGATCTAATAGCTATAATATGCAAAGTATTACAGCATTACATAACAAAAACCAGACAACCCAATTTTGTTAGACCCAGTCAGCTAGAGAAACAAATCCAGTGACACTCCAAGATGCGTTTGAAAGAGCTTTGTATCAAGGAGCAATAATATATTAAGAACATTCCAAGCCCAGTCCAACCAGTCATAAGTCCCTCTTCAGAGGCATAGTCACATGAAGTGATGCACAATTAAGGAATAGTACAGGAAGTTGGGAGGGAGTTTTCTGTATAAAATGTCAGTGGAAACCTGGAAGGGCTCTGGGAGTTCTCAGGGTGGCCAGCAAGCAGGAAACTCAAGGAAGAGAGAGGGGGGTGTTCCCCAGGCCCTCCTTCTGTGAAGAATAGGCCAACAAGGAGGCACCATTCAGATGTGACCTGATACTACCACTACTATACGCTTGCATATATTCAAGTTGGCATAAAATTATGTAACTAACACACCAATATTTTTAAATGGACATAATACTTGCACAAGCATTTGATATGAAAAGTTCTACAGTTGGCAATAAGCTCATGACAATTTGCTCCACATAATTAGTCATCAGGGAATATAAATTAAAAACATAAGGGGATACCAGTTAACACCCACTATAGTAACAAAAATGAAAATGACTGACAACTCTGAATGTTAGCAAGGATGTGAAGTATCCACATGTGTTATATATTGCTAGCAAGATGGCAGAATGATGTAGTCATTTTGAGAAACTAACATTTTCTTAACGTCTACTTTCCACTCAATCCTTCAATTCCTCATTAAGATAATGCTGAAAGAAAAATGAAAATGTGTATTGACAAAGAGTCTTTCATAGCAATGGCAGTGTAGCTTTATTTATAACATTCAGACTACTGGGGAGGGGGCTAATATCCATCAACAGGGCAATTGATATGCAAATTGGTTTTCATCCATATAATAAAATAACTCTCTACATTATAGAGTTGATTACTATGTGCTGCACACAGACTAATGTCAAAAATGTACACAGAATAGCAGCTGACAATAAAAATATATTTAGTACAATTAGGTTTTTATGGGCTTCATGAACAGGAAAAACTACAGTGATAAAAATCTCTCCATGCATAAATTTGATAGATTATGGATTTATTGAGATAGGACATTAGTGACGCTGATTTTTTTTAGTTCTCATCAAGTTGACTGTGAATTATAGTCACATAAAGTATAACAGGATAGAAGGTGACCTGCTCCGGGGCTGTCTCTATTATCTTTGATATGTTTGAGGATGTTGTTAAAGCTTATAGGAAAAGTATATGGGGTGATGGAAACATTTTAAAATTTGACTATTAGTAGGATGGTTGTATTCATGGCGTCCTGGAACCAGTTCTTACAAGCTATGTAGAATGGACTGTGCACATCTCTTTTCAAGTCTGCTTTTATTGTCATTACACAAGTGGTTTGAAATATGTCCTGGTGGGAGTATTTTCACCATAGAAAGTGGAAAATGCTACATCTTATGGCTTTGTTTGTCAGAAGACTGGTTTACTAGCACTCTACTGGACAATGTAAAATTTTCAAACTGTCAAATTGCTTAACATCACTGATACTGATTATTTTTTCACATTTTGCCAACCTAAATTTTTCAATATCCTCCGTTGTTTCTATTTTTAATGCACAGATAGTATCTCTGTCCTTCTATTGTGGGGCAAGCATTGACTGTGCACTCAAACCAGGATCGTGTTTTGTTCAAGGAAAATTTAAGACTGTATTTTTTTTCTCCTGTAACTGGTGCACAGGCACTAATATTTTCTGATTCACATTCATCATGTGTCTTCACTATGATTCTTTATCTTTCAGTTTTTTTTTGTTCTCACTTGTCCACACTTAAAATTCTTTTCATATTTAACAGATATAAATATTTCATTTCTAAACTGTTACAGAAAACACATTAAGGCATATTATGTCAGCGTGCATGAGGATTTGAAAATAAAAATGGACCCAATAACCAGTTGCATTGTTACCTCCTCTCAAAGGAAAAGCCTAAAAACAACTCAGAATATTTTAAAGTCTAAGCTTGAAATCTCTGTGGGAGAACAGAAATCAGAACTTGGCATTGCTTAGCCATTTAGAGGTAAGAAACTAGAACAAAAAGCTCCAAAATGTAGTTCACAAATGATAATGAACTATTTTAAGTTAAAGAACAAAATAATAAAAGTGAATTAACCTCAAATAAAATGTTAAACTAGTGATAAAATTAAAAGAGAAAGACCATTAATACATAATAATAATATAAATAAGCAAAGGTAACAATGGAAAACTGCCCATAAACAAAATGAAACCAGTACAGTAAACTATAGATAACAAAGTGACACCATAAAAAATACAGTGTAATGACAGCAATAAAAGCATACCTATCAATAGAAGTTATATATACTAACGGATTAAATGTACCAGTTAAGAAATTGATATGAGCAGAGTGAATTAGAAAATATGGCTCATTGATATGTTACTTAACATATCTTTAACAAAGTTAAAGACATTAGTAATCTAAGTTTGGGAAAACATATTAAACTAATATTAGTAAAAAAGCAGGAGTGGCAATATGAATTGATGATAGCATGAATGCAAAAGCCATAGTGAGAAACCATTATATAATATATTATCTAAGAATATATTATATATTATATAAGAAGACCATTATATAATGATTAAAGCCACAAACATACAAAAAGAGATAAACTTAATAAATATCTATTCATCCAATGAAAGACCCTCAAAACATTTTTTAGGGACCACTGATGTTTATTTTGCAAACAAAACCACTGGGGATGTTGCCTGTTGACACCCCAGGATCACATTGGGACACCAGGTGGAAAGCTCATGAGAAGGACCAGGACTTGGGCTGTAACGGGATCACAAAGCTGGACTTTCCAACAGGTGTCCCGCTGGTCTGGCTTGGCTGCAGGGGCCAACGGTTTGGGGGAGGGACTACCAAAAAAAGGCCCTGCTGGAATGGTGGCCTCCACACTAGGAGCAGGGCTCTCATTGGACAACTAGGCTTTGCCTGCCCAGGTTATTTAGCGAGAGAACTTCTGGCTGGCAAACTTGGCCTCTTCAATTCTGAGGATCTGGCTGTACTTGGCCAGGTGCTCAGATCGGCATGGCGTATCAGTCTTGATATGTCCACTACAGAGTCCCACTACCAGGACAGCAATGAAGGTATCCTTGGTCTCCCCAGAATGATGCAACACCATGACGCCCCACCCATTGGACTGGTCCAGCTTGCACACCTGCAGAGACTCTGTCAGGGAGCCAATCAAAACACTTTTATCAAACGCTTACAGAGTTGAAGACACGAATTGTTCAGCAATAATAGTAGATATTAATATGGCACTCTCTAAAAAAGATTATCTGGAAAGAACGTCAACAGAGCTACAGAGAACTAAAAATGATTATCTTGATCTCTTAGATGCATTTAGAACACTTCACCAAGAAACACAGTGGGGATACTTTTTAAAGTGCTCATAATTCTATAGATTAGATCATATTCTGTAGGCTATATATCAAGCATCAATAAATTTTAAAGCATTAAGATACTATAAACCACAATTTTGCAAGAATAGAAGGATTAATTAAAACAACAGCAAAAAATCAATTACAGACCCGTAACCCAAGATGAAATAAATTAGGTAATTAAAAACACGACAACATCAAAGACCATACCCAAAGGATTTTATTTGTGAATTGAGTTCTTAGAGAAGACTAAACAGCAATTCTTCATAAAATATTCCAGAACATAGAAAATGATAACTCTAAAACAGAGTTCATAAAGAAAGTATAAATCTAATATCAAAACCAGGTAAGGACATCATCAGTACAGAAAACTATGGACCAATAATCCTTATGGCTATAGATACAAAATACTTGAACAGAACTCTAGGTAAAGAGTTAAACAATATTAAGAAAATACATTATGATCAAGTGGGGTTTGTACCAAGCAGGTAAGGATAATTTAATATTAGGAAAACAACTAGAAAACAAAGCAGCAACAACAAATAATTGATCCATAAAATACATCAACAAATTTGACATCTATTTTTGATAAATGCAATCAGTGAAATAGAAAAAGCCATATTTTTCAATAGCATACAGGCTATAGATGTAAAACCAATAGGCATCATTTTACTCAAAGGAGAGGAACTCCAAGCATACCTCCTCCAACAGGAATGAGACAGGATTTCCTTTTATCAACACTCTTATTTAATATAGTCCTGGAATTCTTATCCTGCTATATTAGAAATCAAAAGCATGCAAAGACCAAAAATGAAATTCACTTCCATTGAGTCTTTTATGACTTCTAATGACCCCATCACATAGTGGTTATTAGTTGGGCTTCTAACCAAGTCAACAGTTTGAAACCATCAGCCACGCCATGGGAGAAAGTTAGGACTCTCTACTCCTATAAAGATCTACAGTTGCAGGAACTGGCAAAGAATCAAAGTGAGATATCAATTGAGTCCACATGGAAGAAGCACACCATTGCCAGTCACTGAAGGATTGGAATCCAGATCATTTGATGCGGGAAGAGATAGCAGAGTCAAAGCCTAACTTTTGAGAATCTGGTGTGCACAAAGCAATGGATGACAGTGAGAGCCCAAGATTCACTGGTGGAACTACACAGGAAATACACCTAAAGAGAGCCCCTCCCCCTCTCTAAAATTGAAGGAAAGGAGGAAAATGGTAACTAAGCAGAGTGCTTGGGAGAAAGGAACATAAAAGTTCAAAGGCATAAATCTGACCTGAACAGTTTAAACTTTGTCAGTAGATCCCCGTCTATGATGCAGTCTGGACCTGATGTGCTTTCCAAAACTCTCTGTAGTTTCGGTTTACATTGTTTTTCTTTTCTTTTTTTCTTGTTCATATGAAAGTGTATCTGAGGTGTTATGTCAATAGAGGTCACCTTCTTAAAGCTGTATTACATGATTTTCTGGTTTGTTTTGATTTTGGCATATGAGGCCCTAGGATCGATGAACTTAGAGGGACACAGGTAGATTAAGGGGTTCAGATAGAAGTGGGTTACAGTGGTGTAGCTGGGGTAAAAGGGAGTCCATGTAGAAAAATAATGTTTGGAAACTGATTGTAATAATAATTGTATGTCCTACTTGATGTGATTTTTAATTTGGCATGCCACAATATATTTATTAAATCCCAAGTAATAATAGTAAGAAACAAAGCAAAGAGGATGTAAAACTCTGTTTCAAGTTGAGTTTATATCTATATATATCTCCCCAAAGATTCCATGGAAAATTACCGGAATTAATTGAAAAAATTGACAATAAGGAAAGTTAAAAGATGAGCATTCAGAAATCAAAATGCTTCTTGATTATTAATGGAGACCACCCAAAAAGAAAATTTCAAAATATCATTTACAATACCCATCTCCTCCAAATGAAACAGTAATAAACATAAGCAGAGTAAAAATATCTTTCATAAGCATAAATACAAAACAGAACTACAAAAAAATGGAAGGATACTTAGATAAAAGATAGAGTGGCCTTGAATAGGAAGTTATATATGAAAAGCATCAGTATTACAATAAGTATTATGTAAGTACAATGCAATTCTAATCCAGAATAATTCTTTAAAAAGATGAAAAATAGTCCCCCGCCAACTTTATATGGAAAAAAAAGAACCCCAGGATAGGCAAAAATACTGTTTTTTATAAAGTGTGAAGCCCCTCAATTCCTGATTTTCCAACATATTACACAGTCATGATGAGTAAAGCAGGATGATAATTGTATATTGATAGATATATAGATCAATGGGTGTGAACAGAGCACCCATAAATAAAACCAAGCATCTATAGACACCTGCTTTTTGATGAAAGACTTTTATTGGGGAAAATGATGAAAGATTTTTGTTGAGAGATAAAAAGTGAAAGACTTTTATAGGGAAGGGACAGTGTTTTCAACAAATAATTCTGGAATAATTGTATCTTCACTTGCAAAACAATAAAACAGACCCCATACTACACAACAAATACAAAAAATGAGTGCAGTATGGATTAATGACTGAAACATGAACCATAGAAATATAAAAATCAATTTTGAAAAAGAAATAGTCTTAAGGGCCATAATATAAGACGGAAACATACTACCAAGCATAATAAAAATGTCCACACAATGAAGACAAAATACTAATACGATACTAATGTAAATCGAAAGCCTTTGTCAAAAGAAAACCCACAGACTATAAGAAAAATGATAGTGATGTATTGGAATAGGGGCTAATATTGAAAATCAATAGAAAATAGCAACCTTTCAATAAGGAAAAAAATAATCTAATTCAAAATGGGCATCAAAGATGGCAGACAGACAGCCAACAATCATATGAAGAAATGATTGTCATCATTTGTATAAGAGAAATGCAAATTAATACAATGATGACATAACCACACCAGCACTCGTAATATAATAAAAATATAAATACAACACAATATTTCAAATACAGACTTTGGAACACTCATATAATCCTGGTGGGTTTGCAGAATTCTACAATCATTGTGAAACTACAATCAGTATGGAACATCTTTAAATAAATGAGACTAGAAATACCCTATGATCTGCCAAGCTCTCTATTCAGTATATTTCCCAAAGAAATAAAGCATAAAATAGTAACACATATATGCACACCCATGTTTATCAGTGTTATTCACAATAACCAAAAGATGGAAACAACCAAATTGCCCATCTGTAGAAGAATTAATTAATAAACTGGCTCCCTACATGCAGTAAACTATTATGCATCTTGAAAAAGCAATGATGAAACTATCAAATTGCTTTCCTACCAAAAGAATCAGGCTCTGAAAGTTTTGTGGTGGTTAGGCGGGGTGGGGTGCAGAAAGAGGTGGAAATGGAAATATTGTAATTTCAAATTAGTCAAGGTACATTGTAGCAACAATGAAATATGCAACTTTCCCCTAGTTTTAAATGCTTCCTCGCAGCCACAATCATGATCCCAAGTCTACCTTACAAATCCAGCTAGATCGGGGAATGTACACTGGACCGGGTAAAGGGTAATTCAGGACAGATGATCCCTTCAGGGTGAGAGTGCTGCTGTCGGGAGTGTGGAGGGAAGGTGGAGTAGAAAGGGGAAAACTATTTCAGGAATCTACATATAACCTTTTCTCTGGGGTATGGACAATGGGGAAGTTGGTGAAGGAACACATAGGATAGTGTATGATGAGAAAATAATGGCAATTTGTACATTTGAAGGGTTCATGGGGGAGGGGTTGTGGGAAGGGAGGGAAACATGGGGAGCTGGTACCGGGGGTCTAGGTAGAAGGAGGATGTTTGGAGAATGATGATGGCAACAAATGTGCAAATGTGGTCTGCAGACAATTGGCATATGTATTGTTCATGATAGGAGTTTATGAGCCCCCAATAAAATGATTTATAAAAAGTCGAGTAATTGTTGAGATAACACATTATGTGACTTATGCAATGGTTACGTACAAAAAAGTGAGGGGAATGATTGGAGAGAAAAAGAGATGGAGGGTGGAGGGCATGAGAGAGGAAAGGAGAAGAGAAAAGATTAATAAAGGTATGTAAAGAGGTACCAGAATAAACACTAAACAATTGTGTGCTTGTATGAGTACATGTGTGTACATGCAGTAATGTATGTGCTGTTTTTTCTTTTTAATTGCACCGAGCAGGATGATTAGGAAACATTTAGCCAAAGTAGTGTTGCTATTTATAACAGCATAATTTGAGCATGTTACAATTTTATTGCTTTGTTTGTTGATTTTTTAAAAAATTGGATCCAGTATTTTACAGAGAAGAATTAAAGACTTTTAAAAATAGTGCTTCTAATTGTACTGGAGACTGAAAAAAGCTCTTATGATTTTATTGCTCTGCAAAAATTATGTTTGGAATCAGTTTGTACAGAACATTCTCGGCAAGTGAATTGCCTCTTACTTTTCATTTCAAGTTCAAAACTAGACTATTTGAAACAAAAAAGATCTACCGTCCTTAAGTGAAATGCTTTCACAAAATTTGTGTAGATTAAAATGTGTTTTCAGCTTCAATAAAGCTAAAAGCATTGGAAAAACATGATGCCTGATAATGGTATTATTTTGTAGAATTTCACATTTTCTAGCTCAGATGTACAGGTCTGATTTACTTGAGCAAGGTGACAAATATATATATTTTTACTGAATTAGACATAATTTGATTCTGTTATTTCCCACAGACATCACTTTATCTATATTGCATGATTCTGCTTTCATGCCTGCAAAGATGCTACTGAATGGAAATGGTTTCTTTCTTAGTCCACAAAGGGAAGGTTTTTAGCTGAAACAAGAGGATCACCCCCTTGATATGCAAAAGCTTATTTTCTAGACAAAAGTTTCTCATATGCTAATGCCCTAACCATGTGTCCTGGTATGTAAGAGAATGCAATTGGAGTGTAATCAGATTGAGGACTGAAGTTGGAGTTCTTGAGTAGTACAAGTAATGTACACACTTGACTGTGAACAAAGACAGTTGGTGGTTCAAGTCCACCCACCCAGAGGCAACATAAAAGAAAGACCTGATTTTCTGCTTCCTACTATGCGATCTGTACGGGAAACATTGATTTGAAGTTGATTGCATAGTAACTGGCAGTACTGAATCAACACTAAGTCATTTCAATCTTATACAAGTCAGGGAACTTCTCTGGGCCTCCCGTAGAGAGAGTCATCTGTCATTGAGTTGTTTCTTATTCAGTCTCCCTGTGTACAATAGAATTAAACATCTCCCAATCCTATCCCATCCAAGTAATTGTTCCCATGTTTGAGAACATTTCTGTAGCAAAGGTGTCAATCCATCTTGTCTATAATCCTGGTCTCTCCTGATGACATGTGTAAAATACATGAGGCAGTTTTGCTAGTCTTATCTTTTGAATACAATACTGAAATTTTCAGCAGGACACTATTGGCCGGGGGATGGGGGATGGGGGACGGGGGTTCTTGATTAAAAATTTGGTCTATATGGAGCAACAAAAATTTTCATAGAACGCAAACTTTTATTATATTTATTTTAATTTTAAAGCACCTTGGGACATTGCTAAATTGTTAAAAAGTGGGATATCTGGTCACTTTGCTTTTAGGGCCATTCTGACTACATGGCTTCTGAGACAGTTTTGTTGGTTAGCTGAGCACGCCATGGTACTTTGAGTGTTTTTGTCAACACCACCATTCAAATGCATCACGTTTTCTTCAGTCATCCTTGTTTCAATGTCAATTTATTTTTAATTCACATGAGACAATTGAAATCATCATGGCTAGAGACAAATGCACCTTTGTCCTCCCAGTATTGGGCTTGTTTTAAAAACTTTAAAAAAAGGCCTTATGCAGAAGATTGATGAAATAGAATGTGTTCTTTGATTTCTTGACTGCTGCTACCATGAGCATTTATTGTGGATCCAAGCAAAGTGGAATCCTTGAGAACTTAAACGTGTTCTCCAGTTATCATAATGTAATTATTGGTTCCGTTGTGAGGATTTGGGTGTTCTGTACATCAAGGCTGCAATGCTTGATTGTCAACAATTGCTTCATATCCTCATTACTTTCAGCAAGCACTTTGATACTAAACCTTCTTATAAATTTGAAGCCATGTTTTTCTTTACATAGTCCATTTTTTCTGATTATTTGCTCAGCATACAAATGGAATAAGTATGGTGGGACGAGACAACTCTGACACACAACTTTCCTGATTATAAAGCTTGCAGAACTCCCTCATTCTGTTTGCACAACTGTCTCTTTATCGATGTCCAGGTTCTGTATGAGTACAATTAGGGGTTCCGGTGTTCTCTTTCATTTCAAGGCTATCCATTATTGATTATTATTTACACAGTTTTGACATAGTCAATAACACAGAGGTAAAAAGCTTGAGCCAAGATCCATCTGACATAAGTGATGATTTCCCTTTTTCCACATTTTCTTTTGAATCTAGCCTGAACTTCTGGCAGCATCCTGCCAGTGTCATACTGCAACCTTCATTAGATGATGTTCAGAGAGAATGTACTTCCATGTAATCTTAATGATGTCATTTTACAATATGAGCATTCTGTTGGGGCATCATTTTGGGGATGGATACAAATGGGAATCAGCTCCATAAAGTTGGCCACTCAGCTGTCTTTTAAATTTCCTGACTCATATGAGTGAGCGCTTCCAGTGCTTGCTGAAAATGTTCAGTTGGGTTTTCGTTCATTCCTGGCACCTTGTTTGGGGGTAATGCTTTCAGGGCAGCTTGAAATTCTTCCATCAGCACCATTGGTTCTTATTCACATGCTACCTCCCGAAATGGTGGAATGTCAACTAGGTGTGTGGTTTTTTGGGGGTGAGTGGGTAAGCTAACTGTATTCCACATTCTTTTAGTGGTTCCTGCATAATGAAATAGTTTGTCACTAGAGTCTTTCGATATTGCATCTCAAGGCTTTATGCCTGTAGGCTTTACTCCATTCACATCATTTGGTGTACTCTAATTTGAGAATGCAACTCTGCCACAGTCATGTTTTGAGAGCCTTCCTAGCTGAGTGGCTTATCTTCTAGCACTATCTCTGAGAACGTTTTGCTTCTGTTCATTAGACCTTCAGTATATGGCAATATTTTCACATCACACTGTATTTAAAGTTCCCAATGGCTGATTGCTCTGAATTAGACAGTAGATTCCTTCTTCATTACCTGTTTTTCATCTGAAAGCTCTGCTTTAACCTGTTTACATGGTCTGACCATGCTGGTCTTTGAAATACTGGTGACTTTGCTTCCAGTATCACAGCAATAAAAAAGCCACCAGAGTACAATAAACTGACCAACAAGTGGTGGAGTGAGTCTCATTGTGAGTTGTAAATAGAATAATACAATCTTGGTACCTAATAAGTAGTCTATAATTTAATGTTGTTTAATTAAATTCACTGTTTATCCAGTTCCTTCAGGCAAAGGCAGTTTAATTTTTACCTTGCTTTTCAGAACTAAGGAAACATTATAAAACATTTGAAAATTTCAATACATGAAACACTCTCTGATTTATGAGCTCAACTTTCATTGAAGGTCCTTGGTATGTTGAGTTAACTTTAATTTGGAGAAATTCAAACCTAAAGAGAAGAGAATATACAGAAGAGTATGATGAGCACCCATGTACCTACTAACCGGCCTCATATATCATCAACTGATGATTTTTGTCATGTTGGTTTCATGTGTACTCATTCACAACCCCCCCTTCCATATTTCACAACCTCCCTCCCATCTTTTGTGAGGCACTTTGGGTTAATTTCCCTTAGGCCTTCACTACCCTTCTGCAGCTGGAACTCTCTGGATATACACAAGTATTTGAAAAGGAGCAGAAGCAAAACACTACTGTAAAATGATATCTTTGGCCATGATCACAGAAAGAATTTCTAAAGCTGGAGAGAAAATACGGATTTTTTTTTCTGCTGCTGCTTTTGCCCCATAGAAAAGAAAACTAGGGTTCCACCGGTAAATGAGGGATGGATTCCTAGGGTGTAGAGCAGTGGTTCTCAACCTTCCTAATGCCGTGGCCCTTTCGTACAGTTCCACATGTTGTGGTGACCCCACAACCACACAAATATTTTCTTCGTTACTTCATAACTATAATTTTGATACAGTTATGAATTGGGCAACCCCTCTGAAAGGGTCATTCAAACCCCAAAGGGGCAGAGGGAAAGACAGGTTGAAAACTGCAGGGTTTGCATCTTTCTGAAAGCAATACATATAGAATAGTTGTCAGTTTTTCTTGCTTATGTTGAAAGGAACTATCTGCTTTCCTTACACTTGGAAATAGAGAATATGAAACTTGCCTAGAAGTTAAATTACTTTATAGACATTTATAGTAGATGAAGTATCTATTCACCATACAGTTATGAGCCAAGAGAGGTTAAAGATATTCTAGTCAGACTCAGTCATTTAATACAAGAGCAATGAAAGTGTCTCAAATTACTCTGATAATTGTTACCCACAAGGTTCTCTATTTCTCATGGTATGTGTGCTTTTTTTTTGTTTATTGGGCTCCGTTTCTTTGAGTGCTGCTGAATTGATTCCATTAGTTCTATGTCAGAGAGGTAGGAAATAGCAGTAGTTGCAGTAGCAATTTTATCCTAATCACAGGCAATATTCAGACTGCTTCATATTTCCTAGTGTTTGCCTCCTTAAAAACAGGCAGGTAGTATGGGCAGTGTGAAGTGCATGTTTTGGGCAGAAGTGTGACATTATTTCTTGATGTAATAGCATATTTTCTTAAAGCTTAGATGAACTTGCCATGTGTTGGACAAGGAAAGGGCAGAGTAATTTTTGTTGTGGCAGGATTCATTGATGTGGGGAGGCACTATTGATTACACCTGCATCCATGATGTTTACAAATAGAACTGTGCAAGCAAATCCTGGTATTGGCAGGTTGTCTAAGATTCCAACAGCCTTCTCCCACTAGCATAGAAAGCACACACTTACTTTAGTAGGAAATAGAATTCCCTGTCTTGCCTTCCTTCCACCTTTATTCATTTTTGCTGTTGAAGCTGTCCCCAGAAAAGGATATTATGATTGGAAATATAGAGATGCATGGGAAAAGTGGAAACTTCTTCAAAGATGGATCGACACAGTGGCTAGAACAATAAGCTCAAGCATAACAACAGTTGTAAAGAAGGCTCAGGGCTGGAAAGTGCTTCCTTTTGTTGCATATAGAACTGCTAAAAGTCATAACTCACTCTGGTACATCTAACTTCAACAGCGACTAGTTGTCATTCCATGGAAAGTTGATATTGTGTTTAAAATTTATTCTTTCATTTAATTACATAATCAAGAGTTACTTGAAAGTTACTCTGTGCCAGGTCTTATAATGGGGATATGGAATATGTACATGACTCATGCATAGCTCCCTCCTGTAAGGAGTGGGATTTAGTTGAGGAGACAGAGCTATAGCTGCATGGAGCAACCCATTAATAGAGAGGACAATGGGACTGTCCCCGATTCAATGTGTACTGACCATATCCCCAGAAGCATCTACTATGGAGGACAGCATTGAAACCACAGGCTGGGGAGAAGGCTGGCTTGCCCCACCTATATGAGAGCAAGCTAAGAAGGAAAGAGTGAGGAACTAGATCCCATTCTGGCATCCCATCTCAGAGCTGCTAAGGCACAGAAAGGACTGTAGGGCTGACAACAGTTTGAGATCTAATTCCCTCTCATGAGAGCATTGAACAACTATGGAGACACAATACTGGGAGTGAGTCGGGTCTGATTCCCCCACAGTGGGGAGGGGGATCCAAGAAGAAAACACAACAGATTAACAATGGGAGAAAAATCATGAAGCCCCTGAGGAATTCTGAAAATAGATGTCAGATTCAGAGGGGCAGTGCCTGGAGCCCCATCAGATCATTGGTGAGATAGTCATGAAGGTCAATACACAGACCTCGAATTATGTATGGTGTCGCTCTCTTCTCTCCTCCCTCCATCCCTCTCTTGTTCCTTTGTTTTTCTAGTCCTATTCTTTTCCTGTTTCTCTTATGTCTATCTATATGATAGGCATGGGAAGCAAACCTGAGGAGAAAGGAACCGAACTGACTTTTCTGGGGCATTTGGAAGAGGAATCTGGGGAAAGGGAGTGGTGAGCTATTAAATTAATGAATAGGGGAATAACTATGGATCTAAAATCAAGAGATAGGTGGGTGCAGAGTTCCCGGAGGGGTTGGAACAACTGCCATCCAGCTGAGAGGAACTAAAGGTAGACAAATGAGGGGTGAGCATGATAGTGGGGCAGGAGGAAGGTAAAACGGATTAGAAGAGAGAAGTTAGAAGAAAAATAATTTCTAGAGGTACAAACATAGACATGTACATATGTAAATATATTAATACATAAAACCTGGGCTATTGGCCTATGTACATAAATTTATAAGGCAATACACTGAGGTAGTAGACGGACTTTGGCCCTCTCTTTGAGTTTTCCCTTAACACAAGAAAACTTGGTTCTAAAAATTTGACAATGAGCGGTGTCCACCTTCCTGACACCCTCTTGGAAGACAAAATGTGTGCATAAGTAAATGTGGTGAAGAAGGCAGATGATGCCAAGCTATTAAAAGGTATAGCATATGGGGATATTAATAGGTTGAAGCCAAACAAATGGCCATCTAGAAGGGGATGAACAAAGCCCACACAGAAGAAGCAAATCATCCTGTGTGATCATGAGGTAACGAGGGGAACAGGCATGAGAAGTTGAAAAATAAACAGATTCATTGAAGTGAAGGAAAGGGGTTGAGAAAGAGATGCAGATCCCATCAGGGGATAATGGGACATTTTAGCACAGGGTGGCCACACAGGAGAGAAGATACATCCAGGGCCCAGTGTAACACCAATGAAGCACACAACACTTCTCTGGATATTAACCCTCCCCCCCTCACTATTATGATCTCAGGCCTACCCCCACAATCCAGGTAGTCTAGCATACATTCATTGTTATAGATGATAGCTTTTAATTTGCAGAATTCAGGATGGACAAACCCCTCAGAAACAGTAGTGGGAGTAATGACTTCAGGAGAAAAAGGGAATGGAAGAGTGAAGGAAATTTGAGGAATGAGGAATTTTAGCAATGATGGTAAAATAGCCACCATTAAAAGGGACAAATAGCAGGATTGTAAGTGAAGGAATAGTAGGGGTGGTATACAATGTATAAATAATGCATAATATATTAAAGCTTCTTGAGGGCAAGAGGGCTGGAAAGGAAAGAACTGATATCAAGGGGTTCAAGAAGAAAGGTACATTTTAAATTTGTTGATGTCAGTATTTGTACATACCAACTTAATATAATGGATGTATGGACTGTTATCATATACATAAAGAACCCCCAACACAATGATTTATACCTCAAAAATATAACCAACTTTCTGAAAAAAATAAAAATAAATAAAAATATAACCAAATTTGACAAGTTGAGGAGCAAACTAGCTTAATTTCCATTCTTTTGGAAGCAGGCCTTACAGGATGTTTACAAAATAATCAGTAGGGTACTTACTTCCCCTCCTCTACTGCCTATAATGACAAAACAGCTTCAGTTAGGTATACTTACTGGCTTTCACTTTTCCACTCTTTCTTGATGCTATTTCAATCAGGGTTTCACACACTATCTGCACAATTGATTCTTATAAAGCCGCAAACACACAATGCCTGTTGCCAAATATATTATTCAATCTTACTCTTCATATTCACTTTTTCCTCCCTGATGTAATTTGTTCACTTAGGTCTCAGGATTCACTTTCCTGTTCATTGCCCCCCTCATGGCCACGAATTTTTAGTCTCCTTTCTTGGACTCTCTACTTGCCAACCTCTTAATCATGTCCAGGGATTTGTCCTCAAATATATTTTCTTCTTTTCTGCACACAATTCCTACACGAATGAAGCTGCTTTGTTTACTTAAAAGGCTGCTGATAATTCTGAGTCAAACCCACTGCCATTTTAATTGCATTTATTCAGGAACCTTTGAAGTCTATTTGTGTATCTCCGTGCAAAACATATCTTTGTAACTCTCTAAAGGATATCTCCATTTAAATATAGATTGGGCATCTCAAACTTATCATGTCAAAGGCAGAAATCCTCATTTCAACTTTGCAACACCAGACTTGCAACACATCTAGTCTCGGTTGTCTCCATAAATTGCGGCTGTATTCTTCAACGTGCGCTAGACCAAAATTGACTCCTAACTTTCACTTAAATGTAATACTAAATCTAGCATGTCTTCTTGTAAGCTTCATTCGATGTTTATGCATATCATAAATATTTATTATGTGAATATTATGTACTGTTTTACATATTGGGAAATGGGTAGAATCAAAAGAAGTAAATTCCCCACTCTTTGTGCAGCTTATTTTCTAGTGCATAGCTTATATTTGTGTGACTTTAATTTCCTAGGGAGAACTTGAATACTTTTCACCATTGTCATGACTACCACTCTAAAACTCTTTATCTGGAAGGTTGTAAAAACTTCCTACTTAGTCTCCTGAATTTGAATTTGTTTAGATGTAAGTCTCCTGAATTTGAATTTGTTTAGATGTAAGCCTCACTTGAAATACTAGGTGACTTGCTGCCCTTGACTTGCTGCAGTCTGTTTTTAATAAAGACTATTGAGTGATTCTTAGGACTGTGAGTTAAATAGCTAACTTTCTCGGTTTAAAGACATTTAGCAATGTCTCATCTTACATTGTATATAATCTCAGGATATACGTATAACTTACAGACCAAAGCACAATAACATCAACAGCAAAAAGAAACCAACCATAAAACCAAACTCTTTGCCGTCATTTTCATTGTGAGTCAGAATGCTCCTGATATGCTAGTGATTTAATACTGCTGTAACAGAAAAGACCATTTGCTTGTCAGCTTTATCTATTGTGGTGGTTTTTGATGCTGCAAGCTCTGTCACTGGCATTTCAAATGTCAACAGGGTCACCAAAAGTGAATGGGTTTCATCAGAGCTTCCTAAGAACAGATTACTAAGAAGAAATAGGCTATCTACTTCAGAGAAATTAGCCACTGAATGCCTTGTGAATAGCATTGAGACTGGAAGAATAGAACATTATCAGTTACTGAAAAACTCAGAAATAGAAGAGAACATTGTCCAATAATAGTTCCAGAAGATGAGCTTCTCACACAGGAATGCAATCAAAATATGACTGAAGAAGTGGTGCTTTTCAAATTAGAGTTCACTCTAATGACATTGATGGAATATAATCTTTGATATCTTCATTTGCTGATGGGCCATGACTCAAAAGGGAACAGCTACAAGCATCTATTAATAATTAGAACTTGAAGAGTGTACAAAGTGTGAATCTAGGAAATTTGGAAATATTCAAAAATGAAATGGACTTTGGAAATATTGGTATCCTAGATATCGGTGAAATGTAATGGACTGATAATGGCCATTTTGAATGTTAGAATTATATGGCACAGTATTTTGAATGCCAAATTTTTGAGAAATATCTGTACATTAATAATCAATAAAGATGTCTCAAGATCTTTCTTGAAGTACAATGCTGTGATGGGATAATATCTATCTGCATACAAATAAATGCATTCAGTTCTAATATTATTTAAATTTATGCACCGATGGCTAAAGCTAGTGTTGATTAAATTGAAGAATTTTATTAACATTTTCATTCTGAAATTGAGAATTCACAGATAATTATAGGTGATGGAATGCAAACATTGGGAAAATGCAGAGACTATGTGTGTGTGTGTGTGTGTGTGTATACATGTAATTACTTTTCGACTTAACTATCATTCAGTGGCTACTTTATTCCTGGTTGTTGTCAACCATCTTTTCTAATACTTTCCCCCCATTATTGAATTATTGCACTGCCCCCGCCCCAATTTTTCTTCTTAGTTCTCTCTACCTGGCTATCATCACCGTCTGCCTCATGTTTTCATAACTATGGCTCATGTTTCAGAATTATGTAACAAACCCCTTGGAACAGTTGCCTTGTTCAAATTCCTATTCTAGGGCCTCATCATAGGTCTGTAGATTCAAAACCACATATACCTGAATGCTGCTCCATATAGTTTATTAAGCGGCTATTCGACTTTGATGGCCTTTGGTGGCGTACTGGTCATTTTCTAGACAGATCCGCATGGTCAGCAGTTGGAAAGCACGTGCGGAGCCACAGGAGAACTCGGCTTTCTACTCCTGTAGCAATTACAGTCTGGGGACCCTGCAGGGGATACCTGTGAGTCAGTATTGACTCAATCTATTGCAGTAAATATGCGGGACTCTCTGCTCTTGTTTTCTTTTTTGAGTTGGTCTCTGATTCCACTTGATTCTCCCTAATGATTGGAAGTGTCTCTGGAATCCACTTGTCTTCATTCCCTTGGTCTAGTTGAAGCCTTTCACGTAGAATACAATAGCTTCCTATGTGAATCCCCTTCCTAGTTTCACTCATTTTATATTGCATGCCATCACTTAGTTTTTAAATTATGCCCTTCTGCTGAAAATTTGTGTATTACCCCTTAATGCCAATTAATTAAAGTGCAACTTTCTTGTAAAGGTATCCGAACTTAAATTGTGAATGCCTGGTTTCCAGATGGCTGTGGATGACAGTAGAAGCCCAAAATCCACATGAATGATTCACAGCGAATCAACTCCCTCTGACCATAGTTGATACGAGTGAATAGCCCCATTATATAGTTAAGTTAAAATGTAATATCACTTTATCTCCTTTTTGACTCATTTTTAGAGCTGTTGCATTTAAAAAAGTAAATGAGAACTATGCATTGATTAAGTCCATGGTGAATCCACTCTGACCAAGGAGGTGAATAGTCTTGCTCACATGCAGAATACATTGGAAAATGGATTGCTGTAGATAAGGTTAGGTTAAAATTTAGTACCCTATCATTAGCTCTCCCTGATAAACAATTTAAATTACTTTCAGTTTTTAACATTTTCTGCTTTCTTTTTGACTGAGGTTTTTAAATCTGTTTTACATCAACATTTTAAAAGTTTTTGTTTTTTTGTTAATCTTTTCTGAATATGAAATACAGGATAGGTAAATGTATAGAGACAGTAACTGGATAAAGGGTTCCTAAATAAACAATATAAAGCAACATTTGGGTATATGCGGTTTTGAACCTATAGACCTATGTTAGGGCCTTAGAAAAGGAATGTTAATAAGGCAACTGTTCCAAGTGGTTTGTTGCATAATTATGAATATGGAAAGGGAGTTTGGGGAAAATAGATTGCTAATAGCGATGAGTACAGAAGAAGAAAATATTCTAAAGTTGATCGTGGTGATTGTGCAGCTTTTCTCAATGTGATTGAACTTCTGAGTTGTACAATGTCAATAAAACTCTTGGCAAAGAATGAAAATTTCAAAAGTCAGCTCAAGAAGATAAAGTAAAGGTGTTATATAGTTAAATGGGCACAAACCATTAGCAAAAGTGCAAAGTGCTTGCTGATAGTAAAGGATTGAAGCTCTCAAAATGGTTTGCGACTTAATGTAAATAAAACAGAATTCTTCATATCTGGACCTCTGTGTGGTATCCTGATAAATGGAGAAAAGATGGAAACTGTCAAGGGTTTAAACTTGTTGAATCCGCAGTCAATGCTCATGGGAGTAAGAGTCAAGAGGCACTGCATAAATCTGCTCCAAAAGGCCTTCTTGACATGCTGAAGACCAATGGTGAGAAGGGCCATCCTGGGAAGGTGGAGGGAAAATGAGATAGAAAAGTGGAACAGATGGCAAGGATCTGTTCTCCCTGGGGGACAGACGGTGGGGAGCTGGATGAAGGGAGATGTTGGAGGTTGTAAGATATGACAAAAGGGTTCGTGAGGGAGGGAGGGAGCAGCAATGGAGGGGAAAAACGATGAACAGATACCAGAGGCGCAAGCAGGAAACAAGTGCTTTGGGAAGGATTAGGGAAACAATTGTACAAAAGTGTTTGACACAGTGGATGCATTTGTGGATTATGATAAGAGTTGTTTGAGTCCTCAATAAAATGCATTTTTTTAAAAAGCAAAGATGTTACTTTGAAAACTAAAATGCAAATGAATGAAACCATAGTATTTTCAGTCCCCTAATATGCATGTAAAAAATTGGATATTGACAGCCTGAATAATGGTGCTTGCAAAAAATATTGTAAGTATCCTGTGCTGCCAGAAGAAAACCCACATTGGTCTTGGAAAAAAATATAACCAGAATGCTCCTTAAACCCCAGGGTGGAATGTGGCTCATGTCGAGTGGGCATGCGTCTTGGAAAAGAACATCAATCTTGATATAGTCAAAAGGCTGAGAAAGTAAGAAAGACCCTCGATGGGATGCACCCTCGATCGTACCACACATTTAGAGAACCGACTGAGAGGTAGGAAGGGGATTCCTTCTCCTGTACAGAGTCAAGTCTGAGCAGGTCTCCTTTGTCTTGGAAGGTTGCTGTAAGTTGGAATCAACCTGAGGGCTTTGTATTCTGTTTGGGCTCTGGGCCACTGAATGAGTAAGGATTGTAACATAATGCCAATATTATGTAGTTCTACATAAAACAGGATTACAGTATATTACCCATGGCTTGATTCATAAATGAAATGGTGTTAGGATCATAGTTGATTATGCAGTAAGTGCTCAGATTATCCCTACATGTGAATAAAGCTTGAAATTTATCAACCAAATAAATTGCCCCCATGATGCCTCTACTTTTTCTTAAACTACTTTGGGGGATAACGATTGATATGTTAACTTCCTAATAAGGTTTGCCAAAAATTTTCCTAATGAATTTATTCTCTCGAAAAAGCATCAAACTATATTGATTTTCCAAAGTAGGAGGAAAGAAATGAAACATGTTCCCACTACAGTGGGTGCCAATTGAATAAGCAGTAGGACGTTTATCATGTCAGAAATATAATTCAAATAGACTTGGGAAAACATTTACAGATGCTCCCACTGGGTTTCAATTGAATACAATCAGTACTTTGCTGGACTTTGCTCGCGTGGCCAGGCATGTGCCTAGTTTATGACATAGGGAGAAAGGGTGAACAGAAATAAAAATGAGGGGATACCGTTTCTGTCCTGCATCACCGGTGGCCCTGGAGTGGAAAGAGAAGAACTAGATGTCAGTTCCCTAAGGATTGATACTTTTTCAATGACAGCGTGCTTTCCCGGGCTGTTTTTCCCGGGCTCACTGAAACACTGAGTCTTGGCATCCACTCAGTTGCTCCATGGGGAACAGGCCTGTGATCTATTGCCATAATGACCAGAACCACAAAAAGCCACTGGAACTTACTTCCACTTTGTACCACATGGGGTGGCCACAATTCTGAATTGATGTGCACACAATAGATGTGGAATTTTGTTTTTCTTATGTTTTCCCCAGGAATATAACATACTAGGAGTCCCCAGTCAGTAATAGATGCCGGTGCTGGGCTCCAGTCACACCAGCTGTGATGGTTAAGGTGATGTGTCAGTTTGGATGGACCACGACGCTAAGGGTTTTACCAGTGATATAATGATACAACTTGATTGTTAGATCAGAAGTAATCATTCTACATTTTGTGACATGATGGGATCAGTCGTCCTGTTCACATAACACTGATTTTCATATAACAGCTTCACGTTGGGACAGTGATAAGATCACTGGGATCTGTTGATAAGTGAGGAGTGGAGGAGTATTCCTTAATATTTTTGTTATTTTTGTTTGTTTTACCAAATATTAGTGCTTTGAAATAAGTATAGATTTCATGCCATGTCCTGAGTTAGGAATTACTCACTAAAAAGTTACTATAAAATTCAACAGACGGTACATGTTTGTAGATCATCTAGTGACCTTCTCATTCACAGATGAGGGCGCTGTGGACAAGGGTGGAGAGGCACGCTCTCATTTGATCCTTTGTTCACTATCCCTGGCCTGACATCAATAGAAAAAGAGAAACTTTGAAAATTGCTCTTATTTCTCTTTTGGAACTCTAGGGTCACTGTTTTCACTTGCCTGTGTCACTTACAATGTTTATAAAATTAAATATCACCTTGGTATGTTATTAAAATGCATTATATGTCGGCACTGAAAATGAAAAAAAGTAAGCTGTGACAAGTTGATGTAAAAGTTATCATTTTAATATATTCAGTTTGACATATTTCCATAAAAGCAAGCTGTTCACAACAGCAGCGTTATTGCTCATGTCTCAATGTGGTGTGTCACTGAAATCTGCAGTTTCCAACTTGAACTGCATATAACAGGAAGAATGGGAAGGAAGCTGATCATCACTGGGTGATACTAATGCAGATCCAATCAGAAATTTTCTGCAAGGACAGGAGGAAAAGGTGGAGAGAAGCCGTTACTAATTCCAAAACAACATGCACCTGAGTTTCCCTTGCTAGATTGCTTGCTTGCCAAAAGCATCAAAGTATATCTCCCTCAAGCTAAATTGAAAACAGTATATATGATCTGCAATGCTAATGTCAGAGACTGCGACTCGTACACTGTTTTCAAAAGCTTGTAGGGGCTATTTTACACATGGAGTCATGTATAAATGCCCTGGTGTGCAGTGGTTAAGGGCTTAGCTACTACTACTAATGTTGTGGTTCAAATCCACCATCGCTGATATGGTAGACTGATGTGGTAGTTAGCGGTTGTCAAGATTTACAGTTTGAGAAACTGTATAGATTGCTATGCAGATGAAGCAACTTGAAGGCAATCATTTGGTTTTATGGTTTGTATACATGCTTTCCTCTCTCGATTTTTGAATAAATAAAATGAGGGATGAAATATTCCAGGGTGTAGTAAATAATTGTTATCCAGAAAAACATTCATTTCTTTGAATTTATGATAATGACATGGATCTTGAATAATTGACATATTTTAAAAATGGGATGATAACGAGATCATTCTGTGGTTAATTCAGATCAATGAAAATAGCATTTGCATGTAGGGAAGGACAGCATGGCATCAGAATGCCCATAATTGCTTGTTTACTCTGATCAACTCCATCAAAGGTATGTTTTAACTTCTAGCAAGAGGAGACTGGTTTTACCATTCTGATTAGGATTCTTTGAATAGGGGTCTGAATTTCAAAATGCTCATCTCTGACCATCAGCTGCAGATGTCTCAAGCACTGCACAAGATCTGTGACCAGATTCTGCTGGGGACAGTTTAGATAGGTGTCTCTCAATGGGGCACGGCAGTATACTCTAGGAGGCCTACTTTGAAGAATAGTAGCACATTTTCCATTTTGTTGTATATTGTTTTCTGAATGATGGTGAGGGCGCGCCAAGCCTTTAGTGGAAACAGCTGAGTTCAAACATTCCACTGGATTTTCATGTAACTGGACAATCTTATCCTAATCATCTGAACTTGGAAACTTCCACCATTTAATATATTTATCATTTTTGCCTGTATTTATTACATTCTCAGTAGTCCTGGTGGTCTAGTGGTTACTTGTTGGGCTGCGATCTTCATGGTCAGCAGTTTGAAACCACCAGAAACCCTGAAGTAGAAAGATATAGTTTCGTATTCCCAGAAATCCACGGGGACTCGTCTGTGAGTTACCAGTGACTCAATGGCAGTGAGTTTAGCTTTGAGGATCTGCTGAGATTTCAAGAGGTATAATAAGTGTAAATTGAGGAAGAATAGTTCTTAACAAAAAGAATTTTGTTCTACATGTGAATGTTACATTCCTGACAATAGTCCTGCTCCTGGTGTCAAGTTCTCCAGTGCAACACAATTGTACAGTCTGCATAGTGATGCATACTTTTCTCCCTGATGCTAGATATTCCTGTAAAATGTTATATATTATGTCTTCTAAAGTCATGTCAGAGCCTGAGTGTATAAAATATGTATTATAGCACTTAAACTACTTTTCTTGATCTTTTATAGCTAGAGAATTACCTTAATGATTTTGAATGCATTCTCTCACTGAGTACATGTTTGTTGAGTAGCCAGTACATGCCCATGCATTAGTCCAGATCTTTGAAATAATTCAGCAAAACAGCCAGAAACCCTTGACTTCATTCTGATGGAAGAAACCATTGGAAGTAAAAGTACTGAATGAATAAACTTCCCAGTATATAAAGAGGACGTCTTGAGTTTGCAAAAAAGAAATCCATTATTTTTTACTTCCTCTTTCTTTCAAGCTTTTGAAGTACCCCTATCCCATGTGCCAGGCCATGATGAGATATCGGGGGGTTAGTGGATCAAATTAGCTGTGTAGAAATGGTAGAAAATGGCAAGTTTTGGGTGTGTGTGATTATTCTTTCTTGCAATAAAGTGATCTTGGCAAGCTTCATTAAGAAGACACTACAAGACTTGACAGAGGGAAGTGAATGAGTCATACAGATGGAGAAGAATATGCCAAGCAGACGGAACAGCTGAACAGAGGGAACAAGACCCTGAGCAAGAGGCCATTGTGGCTGGGACAGAGAGAACAGAAAGAAGAGTTGGAGATGTGAGGAATGGTGTAACATAGAGCTCAATTATAGGGCCCTATAGGCCATTAGAGGAATTTTGGCTTATATGTGGAGAACAATAGGAAGATAGTATATGGGTTCAAATAGAATAATTTACAGCATCTGAGGAATCAAGTGTCTAATGCTGAGAACAGTGAGGGCAAAAGCACAATCAGATGGTCCAGAAAAGAAACATAGACAGCCACTGTGACCATAATATGGTGATAGAGTAATAGTGGTCACAAGTTGAGTAAAAAGCCTTGATTTCAGAGTCAAAAGGATTTACTGAGATATTACATACGAAATTTAAAAGAGAGGAGCAAATCCAGGATTGCACCAGCATTTTGGGCCAGAACCACTGGAGAAAATTTGTCATTTCCTGAGATAGACAATATTGTTGGGAGAATCAGTCTTTCTCTGAGGGTAGACTCAAGTGGAATATCAAAGAAGATATTTACAAATGAGTCTAGAGTAGATGACCTGCTAGTGCACTTAAGAACAATCATAAAATAAGGATGAGGATGCTTGGACTGGAATTTTTTTAAAGTACTAAATCATTTTATTGGGGACACATACAACTCTTATCACATTCCGTATATCACATTGACATATATCCATTATGTCAAACACTTTTGCACATTTGTTCCCATCATCATTTTAAAAACATTTTATTCCTTCTTGAGTCCTTTGTATCAGCTCTTCCTTTTCCCTTATTCCCTCATGAACCCTTGATAATTTATACATTAATATATTTTCTTGTCCTGACCACTATCCACCTTTATTCACTTATCTGTTGCCCATCCCGCTGGTGGGGGGGACTATAGGTAAGTATTTTTGATTGGTCCTCTCTTCATTCCCCCACCTTCCCCTTGTTATTTGAAATGGCTATTCTCAACATTGATCCTGAGGAATTTCTCTGCCCTGGATTCCCTATGGTCCCACCTCTTATCTCTACCCCTGTACATGTTGTTGTCTAGCTGGATTTGTAAGCTAGAATTAGGGTCATGATAATAGGGATGCGAGGAGGAGGAACTATTAAAGAACGAGGGGAAGCTGTATGTTTCATCAGTGCTATATTGTAGCCTAACTGGCCCAACTTTTCCCTGGGACCCTTCTGTAAAGGGATGACCAATTGTCTACAGATTGGCTTTAGATTTCAACTCTGCACTTGCCCGCTCTCCCCAAACTCCATTCACATTGACTTGATTTTTTTCCCTGGGGTTTTTATGTCTGATATTGAACCCATTGACACCTCATGATTATAGAGGATGGTATGTTTCTTCCATGTGGGCTTTGTTGCTTTTCAGCTAGATGGCTGCTTGTTAATCTTCAAGTCTTTAAGACCTCTAATGCTATATATTTTGATATCTGGGCACCAGTGATCAGCTTTCTTTACCACACTTGATTATGTACCCATTTTGTCTTCAGCAATCACGTCGGATTAATCTAGTGATCAAATGCTGGATTATTAGAACAAAGTACTCTTGTGTTGAGGGAGTGCTTTAGTAAAGGCTCAATGTCCATCTGCTTCCTTATTACTAAACTTAGAAGTATTGTGCATATAGAACTATTTCACCATTGCTGTATATAAATATATTTACACATGTACATGCCTGCTTTTAGACCTCTGTAAATGCCCTTTGCCTCCTAGTTCTTTCTTCTATTTTATTTAACTTTCCTCTTGCTCCAATATCATATTTGGCTTTCATTTGGGTTTCAGTAATTCCTCTAAGTTACATTGTCTTTGAAAAAGCCATAGCAGGCATCTTACACTCTCCTCACCATTGATTTTCAGTCACATGTTGGTCCCTTGTCCATGGGTTTGTTAGCATCCACTTCCATTCCCTGCATTCCTCTCTCCCATGTGCCTCCAGAACTGTCATCCCATTGTTTTCTCCTCTGGATTGTTTATCCCACCTATACCATCCAGATAGACACTCAGGAACAACAATATACACAAAAACAAGACAGAGCAAAACAAATCAACAATAGAAAATAAAACAGTCCAACAATGACAGGAAAAAAAGAAAAGCTTGGAAATAATTCAAGGTCTATTTGTTGACCTTTAGGAGTGCTTTCCAGTCGAGTCTGATGCTCTTGGGAAGGGATTTAATACCCCCAAAAGTATCTTCTTCTAGAAGCCACGTGAAGAAGAGTTTCCTAAAATAAACTTATTAATCCTATTAAAACTTATTAATACTATTAAATGCTAGCAGTAGATGAATTAAAATGAATGAGAGATTACCATTGGAATCAACACCCTTGATCAAGAGTAGATCTGGTGGGATCTTTGGGAAAGGGAATGTTTCAAAGTTAAATGAGAGGATGAAGTGGGGATGGTCAAATAAATATTTTTGAGGAATTAGTTTTTTGGGAAAGGGGCGCCAAGGTATTGAGCACTAGTTTGAAAGAGATAATATGGCACCAAGGACAGTTTTTTTTGCTTTCCTTCCTTTCTTCCTTCCTTCCATCCTTTCTTTCTATACTAGAGATTTTAAGACATATTTGAATGCCAGAAAAAATGATTCCTTAGGAGAGAAAGAACATGGAGACATAAGAAGGAACAAAGGTGCTTAAGAAGGTGTGTCGGCTGAGCCTGGTGGCATAGTGGTTGTGTGCGGGACTTCAGCTCACAGGGTTGACGGTTCAAATCCAGCAGCAGCTCTCCAGGAGCAAGGCTGGGCTTCCTACTCCCACCAGAGCAATGATGCCACACACACAAAAAAGAAGGTGTGTGACACAAAAGTGTTCGCGTGTTTGATCAGGGGAAGCCAACTTAGGTATGAGCAAAATTTTAGAACAGGTTTTAACAGAATGTGGAAGGAGAGGGCTTTGAGACAGCAACTATAGACAATCCTACCAGAATATAGCAACCAATAACTGAAAAATTAGTAGGCAAGTGTGAACACAGGTTCCCAGTTCATACACATGATTTGTGTTCCATTGAAAAACTAAAGTTCCATAATTGGAACTAGCCCAGTAGAATTGTAGAGAGAAGGCTTGGTGATCTGTTTCCCTGAAAATAATAGCCAAGAAAACCACAAGGAGAAGCCCTCATTGGATTAAGTGAAAGGTATGCTCAGATGGGCAACATAGTATTACTCTTGGGCATTGATGGTTATAAGAGAAAAGACTGAGGATACAGAAGCTGGGGGTAATTGGGGGTCACAGAATACTCTTTGGGACAGAGAGCTGATGGGATCTAGGGTTCCAGTAGAAGCTTTATCCAAGAGTAGTGACTTGTGGTTATGGAGTGAAGGCTGAGCGGTAAGCTAAGGGTACTTGCATGCTGGTAAAGACTGTACTCTGGAGGCCCTGTGTCATTTTTGACACCTGCCTCTAAAATGTACTAACTGCTTGAACTTGATGAGTTATTATTACTCTCTTTGTACCTCTTTGTCCTCACCTGCATGATTCACATACTTATTATTTCTTCTTAATCAAGTTAAGAACCCTGTTGGCATAGTAGGTTCCACATTGGACTGCTAACCAAAAGGTCAGCATTTCAAAATACACTCAGGTGGAGAAAAGCAAAGGCTTTTTAATACTGTAAAGATTGACAGTTCCAGAAACCCACAGGGACAGTTCTACCCTGTCTGCTAGGGCCTATGCTGAGGCAGGCTTCACTCAATGGCAGTGAATATAATTGGGTTCTTGTGAGTTAATACAATATATTCAATGAGCTAATAACATTACTGAGTTCATATCTGAAATATGTACATTAAGTGCCTGGCAGAGAATAGGTGTCTTATATGGGTTTGTTATTTTTTTATGTAATTGTGAATGCCATTTTAATTATACATGGATTTCCTTTTTGTACAAAAAAATCCAATAGTTAAAATGTATTTTTCCCGGAAAGGGAGCTTTGGGATTGATGAGGTTGAGAATCATGGATATACTCTTACCGATAGCCAGCCATTCCAGATGACATTAAATGGAAAGTTCCTATCAGCTCCAGATCATCTTGGTCAGTTAAGCCCAAAGAAGGAGCCACAAATCAGTCAGGAGATTAGAAATAGATGGATGGAACCATACATATCAATACCATATCGCAATCAATGTTTGAAAACACATTTTTGGCATCCATTGTCACACCGTCTATGTCATTGGCAGCAAGGGCTTCATTTGGGTGACTGTATTCCTATAGTGAAAGATCCCTGGTGGCACCGTGGGCTAGGCTTTGCACTACTAAGCAAAAGGTGAGCAATTCAATCCTACCAGTCATTTCAAAGGAGAAAACTGAGACTAATCCTATAAAGAATTAGCCCCAGAAACCTGTATAGGGTCCCCATAAGTTAGAATTTACTAGAAGGCAGTGAGTATTAGTATAGTGATGGAATGGGCAGTGGCACACCGTGGGATTTAGTTTTATTTTTGACATTTGTGTGAAATCTAAACCATTGAAATCTAAGGCTCCATTTTACTAGTGGATCAGATGGGGCTCATCCAATGGCTAACATCCTAGGCCTAGAGTGTTTCTGTGACATTAAGGATTTGCTAGGTCAAGTTTACTCAAAGTGGTTTAGATCTCCCCTAGGGGGGCTTGCGATGATCCAGGGAGGTTGCAAAAGTAAATACCTCCACTTCATCCTGGATGACGAGCTAGAGGAAGAAACATTTTTCATTGCCGGGGTGGGATGTTGCTAAGTCTTTTCTTTTTTTTGAAAAGTGGGTGGTGGACACAAAAGTTGGGAGACTTATGTGCTCAAGCTTCTGGTCCAAAGAGGTTGTGGGGATACTGCGTCCTGTATATTCCCCCTTCTTCTGTACACTCCCTCTAATAGTTTCTTCTTTTCTTCTCCCTTGGTTTTACGTGTTCCTGTTAGACCATCCATGGGCTATCGGGGGGGGGGGGAATTCTAGGCATATTTTTAAATCCCACAGGGTTAAAGAAGTTGCCGATCCTACTTCAGACAGCTTTACATCATGTAAAGCTACCTGCTATTTATTTTGAAAATTAGCTTTTTTTTCTTCTGTGGTTGCATGACCTCTTACATTATATGTTGTGTGAGAGTGAGATCACTTTTCTATCAGATTGAAGTAATCTACCGCTGGTCTCATCACTGTTAAACCTGTACTCATTAATGTGCTCAAAAAGTTTTTGAAAAGGTACTGTATGTTTCAGATACAGAGCTAAGAAATGAATCCCCATAATAGATAGATGGTGGAATCATTTTTATAGTTCTGGTTGCCACCAAGAAAGTTAGAAAATGTGTCTATGTAGAAGTTATTGGCTCCTAAAGTTTAGTTTGTTTTTAAATAACCCAGTTCAGAATCCTGTTTCCTGAGATACAAAGAGTGAAACCGATGACAAATATTGCAGTTACAGACAAAAGGTTTCTATTTTACATGCACACAAAGAGCTCCAATGTAATCAGTAAAAACACATTTAAATATTGTTGGACAGCACACACAAAACTCAAATGCATATGTAAGGTTGGGACAGTTAAGATAGTATGAGACACATAAGAAATAGTATTAGGAAGTGATTCTTTGATATCCTCAATATGTGCTCATGTAACCTAAATCACCTCCCAAAAAACAAAACACAAAATATCACATCTTTTTTTGGAGGGGGAGGTGTAAAGAAATGATATAAAATCCATAAAGCTCAAAATGAAGAAAAAAATATAGGGATGTTGAATAGTTTATGATAATCATGAAGCTGTCTTTCCAGTTATCCCCTTGATTAATGCAGCACAGTGGCTACACCAATGGGTTCAAACTTAAGAATAATTGTTCACATGGCATGGGGCAAGGCATTGCTTTGTTTTGTGGATCAGAACCAATTGAATGGTACCTAACACCACCACCAGAAGCAACAACATTAATTAATGGGAGATGTTTAGTTGGAATGGGTCCAATTTCCTCTCACCCTTGGCAGTTTTATGTGTGGCTGACATGCATATATTAAAGCCACTGTCAGAGCCAGCATAACTAGTTCATATCAGCCCAGGTCACAACTTGAGAGATGTAGCCTTAGCATTAAACTACCATTCTGTAACAAACTGCTTTAGAAGGAAACAGGAGAGCTGATGTGCCCTGAGGATGAAAACTTGAGGACAAGAAATTAGATCAACAACACACAAGGGGTTCGGGTACCCGAGTTGGTATTAATGAGAAAATAGTGATGGCAGAATGTCGGCTTGCAGTGGTGTTTTTTTGTTCAACCAGAGGGGTAAGTACTAGAGTAACTGGTTCCTGTGGCTCTTTCACTCATTAACTAGCCTTGGTAACCTTAAGTCACCAACTAAATTTCTCTAAGGCTTTCTTTCTCTGATGATAGGCTGGATTCACCAAAGAAATAAATTCAGAGACACTCATATATGTATAAGAAAGAGCTTTATATCAAAGAGTAATGGTTGATAAAGAAAACATCCCAGCTCAGTACAGGTGAAGTGGATAAGTCTGATATTAGCCCATGAGTCAGATACTAGTCCATTATTTCCTGGTCATACTCATGCAGGAAGATCACAGGCCAGTGGGTGCAAAGTCTCCTGGATCCAGCGGTGGGGAGGCATCACCATGGCTCCTGCAGGGCTCAGCCTGGCTCCATGGGGCTTGTCAACAAGTAGATGAAAGTAGAGAGTGTGTGGCTTGCTTTCAGGGAGAGAGAAAAAAGGAGGCCAGCTTTGAAAAGCCATTTATCTGGGTCATCCTCCAATCAATCTGTGACCTCATTGACTGGCTAAACTCTGTCCACATGTTTCTGTGGGATCCATGTTGGCACAAAAAACTTATCACAGTTTCCTTATCTGTAATATGGGAAGTAATAATTTTCCCACAGTTCATCTGTCCTGGATTCCCTGTGCCTGGCTTTCTTTCTAACATCCTTTGCACATGGTTATCAAAATAGATGTTTATTGTACAGTAAATGGCATGTAAAACACTAACCTTCTGATAGAACTTGAAATATCTATCCTATGACCCCAATATCCCCTAAATGCCTTTGATCATTTCCCACAAATGTTGTTGTCTGTTGAGAATTTACAGGGCCTTGTGAGCCATCTAAGGAGTGTGGTCGGGATGTCAGATGTCAGGATGGCACCGGACTAGGTAATGATTCATTCTGTTCTACATAGGTGGTGATGGTTTGGAACAAAGAGCAACAATGTCTGCCCTTGGAGAATATTTGGTCTGTTCACTATAAGGTGAGAGGTTCAAATGCCTGGCAGGAAAGAGAAGAGGCTCTCTGCTCCTGTAAAGATTCATAAACTTGAAAATTTCTATCTAGGGTTGCTATGAATTAGAACCAGCTTTATGGTAGTGATTTTGGGTGGTTTATCTGCCATGTGGATATAGATTCTTTTGTGTTTGCTGCTGTATTAGGTAATGCTATTTATGCTGTATCCATCTCATAGTTTTCCGTGAGACAGAAAAACATAAGTTGTTGATTACATTCTTCTGATTTCTGCAAGCTACCATCGTCCATTTCTCTTTTACAACTTTTCATTTTCTGGTCTGGTAGATGGGTCTAGCCTTCCATAGTTATGTCTTGGTGAACATTTGAACTCCACATGGCCTCTCTTTGCTCAAATTTCAGCACATATAATAACAACGAGGGTTGGCTTGCCTTTTCCAGCTTGTCATGGTGTGGCATATAGGTAGAAGTAGACTATGAGATTTAGTCATAGTCTCTATGATTTTCTGACAGCTATCAAGCCCATCTTTAGAGTGTGAAGCTAACTCCTATCAAAGACAAGAACAGATTTTTGCCTATGGGGGCTGTTAAAATTAACCTCCCTCTGCCATTCAAAGAAGGGGGTGCAGCTATCCTTTAATTGGAGCAGATGTTCCGAAGTAGCAATGGAGGTTCTAGCTAAACAGAATGATTTAGATGACAAAAGGATTCTGAGTGTCTCCACTGCCAACTCGATTAAAAGATGTTAAATTTCAGTTTGAGAAGAGTTTGTCAGCTGCACAAAAGAATGATTGCAATGCTATGACAAATCTAAAGACGCTGCTGGCCAGAATTATATGTGCATCATACATAGACATATGCTTGTCTGTGTTTGACTGTACAAAGCCTCAAATTGTAAGTCATGACAATGACATGGCGAGACTTAAAAGCTTTTTCCTGAGCTTGTGACTCTTCTGGGAGTAAAAAAAAGAGAGAGCGGGAGACTTCTCTATTATCTAGCAAGTTTTTATTCCTTATCTCAGTCAGCATGTCACATGATGGATGCTGCTGTGCATTTTGAAAATCTTAACTACATCAAATCACCTTGAGCTGGAGATGAAGGCCCTTAAGCTGGGCACTGGGATAGGAAATCTCCACATGGTGCTGGGGGGGGGGGCGGGGGTGGTTAGGCTGGGCGTCATTGACAACTGTGGATTACCCATTTGAGCAGAATGCAATTTGTGCAATTTGCCAAGCTGCATGTAATTGCAAGTGGAAAGCAGATAATATCAAATAATAAAAACAAAAGGTTATTTTGTTATTATTAAAGGTTGCAAGCACATGTGGATCTGTTGTCTAAGCTTTTCCTTCTTTATGATTTGGATATACCTGGAAAACTTAAGTAGGAAAATGGGGAAAACACCCCATCATTAGCTCCCTGGTACAAGTGTCACTATGTTGAATGGTGGCTGATTTCAGTTTAAAATTTCATTTTTGTCCCTGTTTCCTTAGGTCCAGAGTGTCCCCTGAATCTGTGTCCATGGGATTCTGTCTTTAGTTTGATGATGCAGCTACTTGGCTATTCTGTCCGCTCAGGTTCTTCTCTAGATATCCTAAAGACAAGTTATTCATGAGGGTTTCAGAAGTTCTTGGAAACTTTTCTTTCCACTCTTCCATGAACTTTTGGAAATTCCCCTCATACATGGCGTATAGGAAAAGAGCTAGAATTTCTCAAACATTGCGTTTTCTCAGTATGCTTGTTTGGACAGTAGTTAGCAATGCCTTGCAGAAGGGAGGTTTTTCTTTCTATTTCACTGCAATAGGTATTTCTATTGTGGGCATGTATGTTGTTTCTTTATTAAAATATATTGTGAGTCAAATAAAGATGTCCCACCTGCATCTCCTGGGATTTATTCAAGATATAAATGATTGAAAATGTCCAAATGGATTTGCAACTTGGATAATTCACTAGTTGTCTTTACAGCTAAAATTTACACTTTAGATAATGCATTGACATAGCCCTTTAGCAAATAGTATTATACATGCACCTTTTCTGGACTCTTGCAATATTATGGGAGGGATGAGTTGTTCATATTATCATACTCATTGTAAAAAGGAGATGAGACTAGAATGGATGCATTTGAATTGTGGTGCTGCAGAAGAACATTGAAAGTACCATGGACTACTGAGAGTGGCTGTTTTGAGTTGCATAACGGTTGTTGCAATACACTATTATTGACCTTCCCCTGACATTGCTTCATGAAACATGTCACCTCATCTCCCATACAGCGATAATGTATAGTCTGAGGAGTGATGCTGGTTGCTTCCTGCTTTGAATTGAAATCTCATCTTCCAAAAAATCCACAGCCATCCCAAACACTATGACCTATTTAGTTCAGCTCTTCTACGTGCTATTTTCTACCCAAGGCTTAGATAGTTGGGTTGAGCCAGGGTAATAGAAGTTATAACATGCCCATTTTCTACTGTAGTTCATTATCTTCCCTGATTATTTCCTTTTTATTTTCCAAATCATTTGATTAGGACATAATCCAGATGTCATACCATTCACCAACTCAGCAGATATGCAGTTTCACACTATCATGGCCACCATTATTTCAAAAAAAAAAAACTTCTTATTTCTTGTACTTCTTTTTATCAGTTACCCATTACCCTAACCCTAACCCTTCCATGCTCCCCAGAAACTCTTCTAGTTATTGTCTCTATAGACTCACTTACTTAGGTTTCATATACTGAAAAACATAGACACATGACAAAATCAAGAACACTCCCAACAATAACAAATTACAGCACAGATAAGTCTCAATCTGCTAAAAAACAGACCAGAAAATATTAAAAACCAGATCAAGCTGAAAGTATTACCAAGGTGAGGTCCAATGACAAGGGTGTAACCATTCACGTCAGCTTTTTCCTTTTGTTTTACTGTAATTGTCTCTCCCTTACTGTCTGGTAAACAGGTTCTTCTCATCTCTCACGTCAGGCGAGAGGGGAGTCACCAGTGGTGTATTCCCTGTGTTGATCCAGAGAATGTATTTTGGGCTCCCACTGTCATCCACAGTCTTTGCAAGCCAGAATCACACAATGTAAGCTATGATTCTCTTCCCTCCTTCAGATTTGGGTTATATTACTTACAAGTCTTAGATAACAGATGTTGGTGCGCTTCTTCCACGTGTGCTCAGTTGATGTCTCATTTAGATAGCTGCTTATTTAAAACACACCTTTAAGACCCTGGCTCCTATTCTTTCTAATAGCCAGACACAAATATTTTCTTATAATATATGTCTATTGGTCAGTTTTTGAATAGTGGATATTTTTATTAGGAAATCACATCAAATCAATGGTAAAAGCTACTTTTAAAGCAGTGATTTTTCTTTTTGAGGTAGCCTTTCTATTATACATGCTCACATACTTTGGAATTCTGTTGTATTCTAGCTTTGCATTATATTGTGCACATTCCTCAATGTCACTACATCTGATCAAGCCTATATGTCAAATGCAACCAGTAAGAAATATTACATTCGAAATCTTCCAATAGAAAATCTCCCATTAATGAGAACTGTAAAAAAAAACAAAATATATAGCATTTAATCTAAAATAGATATGCAATATGTTTTTAGAAAAGCACAATATGTTACCATAGTACATAAAAGTCATTGCACAGGCAGGAATACTTCTGTCAGTTTTCCAGGGAACAGCATAGTAGAGACTCTACTGGGATCTTTTAAAAAACAATTCAATCAAAGTGAGTGTTGAGGCCCCAAGTGACTAATAGTAGTGGGAATTCTTTGTCCCATCTAGACCCAGAAGACAGGGACTGCTTTATCAGAACTTGAGAAGAACTAGATCTGAGGGGAAAAGGATGTGGTCATTGGGAGGAAGAATGTATCCATTGGCTGAAATATGGCACTGAAGCTGGATGGAGGTAAGAAAAAAGTACCTTGATATTATACTGTTGGGAGAAACTGAAAGCCTCGAGTTGCCATATTGAAAGATTATAAGGGCAAATATTGAATACTGCAATAAGTATCAATAGAATATGGGAAGAAAACAAAGAGTGAGGTGACATTCAACCATTCCAAAAGGTAGCATATGAACAAGTACCAAAGGAAGAAGTACTGAAGGAAGAGATCCAAGCAGTACGTTAGCAGGACATTAGCCACAAAGAAGACTCCAAGAATTGTGGAATATCAATTAAAATGTTTCAACAACTGATGAAGCCATGGAGACACTCATACATCTACGCTAGGAAATTTGGAAGATAGTTACTTGACCAACTGTTGAGAATAGATCCATATCTGTACCCATTCCAAAGGGACGTGGCCCAAAGGATATGCAAATTATAGAGCAACATCATTGATCTCACATGCAAATAAAAATTCTGCTAAAGATTATTTGATATGGTTGCAAAGGTACATAGAAAACTACCAGAAGTTCAGGCCAGATTTGTAAGAGAACTTGGAGCATGTTGTAACACGAGATGGATTTGGCTGCATCAGAGAACACTAGAAAGTTTTTATTTGACTATATGCCAAGGTTTTATTGACTATGCCAAGGCTTTCAACTGTGTGGACAAAAACATTGGAGACAATTGAGAAGAATGGGAATTCTGGGACCCTTAATTATGCTCTTAGAGCACCAGTAGATGGATCAAGAGGCAGTTGTGGGAACAGAACAAGGGAATTTTGCATAGTTTAAAATAAGGTGGTGTCAGAGTTTTTCCTGTTAGCACACTTATTCTATCTGTATCATAAAGACATGATCAGAGCAACTGACTGAAATGAAGAAGACTGTGGCATCAGGACTGGAGGAAGGCTTTTTTACAACCTGAGATATGTAGATGACACAACCTTGCTTGCTAATAGTGAGGAAGGTCAAGGATTGCAGCCTTCAGTTTGGATTTCAACTCAAGGTAAAGAAGACCAAAAACCTCACAATTGCACCAATAGATAAGATCACGATCAGGAGAAATAAGTTCAGGGTGTCAAGAATATTTTATCTTACTTGGATCCCTAGTCATCATTCCTGGAAGAAAAAGATCAAGAGATCCAAAAACATGCTGCATTGGGTAAATCTGTTACACAAGACCTTTTTAAAATTATTAAAAAGCAAAACTGTTATTTTGAGTACCAAAGTCATGGTATTTTCAAATGCCTTATAGGCATGTGAAAACTGGACATTCAATATTATGTTAGCCAATCTCTTTTGGGAGAAGTATAGCCAAAATGCTCCTTGGGTGCAAGGGTGGCAAACCTTTGTATCACAGAATTTGGACATGTCATTGGGAGAGAGGAGTCCCTGGAGAAGGACATCATTCAATAAGGAAGAAGAATCGATAGAGGTACAGAAAGAAGAAAGGGAGCCCATGAATGAAGTGGATTCCAACAAAAGCTGTAACAATGACTCAATATCATAGGAACAACTGTGAGGATGATGCCAGACTGGGTTTTGTTTCCCTCTGTGCTACAGAAGGTTGTAGGAGCCTAAACCAACACATCAGCACCTAAAAACGATAACTCAATGAGTATATTGTGTGTGGGTTTGTGATTTCTTTTCAGCACTCGATGATAAATTAGAGGGTAATACAGGCTAGGCAGTAGTCTCTTGAGGCAAAAACAAAAGCATTTAGATCCTGACAGGGGAAAATGATTGACATATAGAGAGACTAGGAGAGTAGTAAAGACCAAACACTTTGAAGATGTCACTTCTCTTCTAATGCCATTTAGAATTTTAATGCTAACTCCAGGTACCAGGAAGGGAAAATGTTTATATTTTTCTTTTTGTTTGTGTTGGTGTGGAGGGGAGCAGAGGTGGTGATGAAAAAAATTTAAATGTTTGCAATGTTTTCTCCTAAGGAATGCTAATATACAAGAATATTTTGAGGTACTAAAAATAGAAATACATCGAGAGAGCATTTTCTTGATTAGATAATAAAATATGTACAGCAATTCCATAATCAGATAGAAAATGAAACACGATTGAAAACTCATAGACACTCACCTTTTTATTCAAGCTTATCATTTGTATATACACCATCAGGTGCTGACTATACTATCATAAGCAGGAGCGACAGAAATCCAACCCAAGCACTGAACTCAGTCCTATAAATCATATAAAAAAAGGAATGGATTAAACAACTCATCAGAAATAACTGCACATGGCCAATAATATAAATGTATGTGAGAGGAAGGGGTCAAAGAAATAAAAAATAAAGATCATCCCCCAAACAATCTGCAGTTAAACTAATGAGAGATCTTTCTAATTTTTGATAATGTTTATTATTTTTTATAACCTGACTGCAAGACAATAGCATATTATGGAAGATAAATTCATTGTAAAAGGTGCCTGTCCTAAGTTCAAAAAAGGAGTCACAAAACACTTCAGAAAATGGTGTCAGAAAATAAGTGCTGAAGTAGCTGAAAAAAAAAATACGAGAACAGAGATTAGCAACAGGCAGAAGCTTTTCCTAACACCAGTGCTGGAAGAGCCCTGCATGTTGTAGGCAGAGGGAGCCTTGTACACTGGTGAGAAGTGGAGTGACAAAGGAAGAACCTCTCAATGGATGTGGACACCATGAAGGAGATGTACCAGGCTGGAGACCTCTTGACATGGACACTGAGAGAAATGCTCTCATTTCTGCTACAGGACCTCTCAGTGGCCAAATCTCCCTGAAGCCTATAGGCTAATGCCCGGTGCTTGCCATGTGCCCTGGGAAAGGAGGTTCTGCAAGAGTCCGAAATGAATGTGAGGTTAAGAATTAGTGGTATCCCTTAAGACAGCAATCAACGAACTTTTAAAAAAAATAAGCGCTAGAATTTTCTTGAGCTTTGACTTAATCATGAGGGAAAAGATTGAATTGGTGCTATAAATATAATGTGTGTATTGATATATATGAGTGGTTTCATAATTTCAAAAAAAATTCTGTTGGTATATAAGTGGATCATTGTATTGCGGTTTCTTATAATAGCATTTAATACATCAGTTGAATCACATACATTTGTACATATGCTGTCTTCCTGATTTAAAAATATTTTTTTTCTGTTTGGGCCCTTGTTATCAGCTCCTCTGGTTGGCACAGGACTGGGTAGTGTTCGGCTCCATGGTACACAGGGTCCCTATGAATCAGAACTGATTGTACTCCAGCTAATATGAAGACCATGGCATATATGCATATAGGCTATTTATATAAGATGGTAGAATAATGTTTTAGGTTACATATTTCAAAAACCCTTGGTATCAGCTTTTCTTTTTCCCCTCTCTCCCCATCCGTTTTCCTCATGAACGCGTGATAATTGATCTATTATTATGCTGTCATGTTTCACACTGTTTGATGTCTCCCTTCACCCAAAGCTTCGTCTCTCTTCTGAGGATTGGCTGGTGGCTTTGAACTGCTTACCTTGCATTTAGAAATCGAGCACATAACCCCTTTGCCTCTAGAGCTTCTAAGTTGTCTCTGTGGTTAATGTGCCCACCTTTGGGTTAGTGGAGGAGCACACACAAGGAGCACCACACATTCCTTTATAATCTCAAGACATCGGAAATGGTCAAACGTTCGCCTTTCCAGGATATTTTTTTATTTCAGTGGTCAAAATTAAGAGTTATTTGTCTAATATAAGGCCTGAGAAACTCATCAGGGTATGAATCCTGAATCCAATTTATGAAAAAAGGCCATAAATATAAAACTCACATATTTCTTTCTCCCAATGACTTAGCCTCATGAGAAATTATTCCCATAGCAGACTGTAGGTAGATCACTCAGTTGTCATATTGGAAAGGTGTTGATAATTGTCTTTTCTCAATTTAGATCTGGTAAGATCTCTGAGGACTTCAGTGCACTGTTTTTTTTCCCTACCTAGCATCAGGAATAGATTATGTGCCCATGCGCAACATCTATCCACATAACAACTGACCTCAGCATGTCTGGTTAGCCTCCTGTCTCTAGGGAATCACTTTTATGGCAAGGGGAAGGAGAAAATGCGTTTGAATGGTTACGGACATGGGCTGGAAGCTCAGCTCCATCCCTTAGTTCTGTAAATTTAAGATGAATGACTCAAACTCTGTGAGCTTTAGTTTTCTCACTTATGACATGAGACCTGAGAATGAGACCTGCTTCTTGGGTGAGAATGAATTTTGAAATCAAAATTGGTATGGACTACAAAGTGCTCACAGTGTGAAATCCCTGTTCACTCCTATAACCTAAGGATGGCCAGGGAGATCCCCCCCCCCCCAAAAAAAAATAACATGGATTAGCCCGTGGTGAAAAAAGTATTCTGATTGATTCTCTGAATGGTCCTCAACTGACCAAAATCAAAAGGGTCACGCCCTTGCCGCCAGTCCATTCTGTCCCGTAGTGACCCTGTCCCTCCTTGCTGAGGGTGTCCATTGTTAGGCTAGCAGACAGGTTTCCATGGATGGCTACTAGTTGAACTGCCAACCTCTGTGGTGGGTAGCAGCCCAATCCTTCTCCCTGAGTGCCACCAGGGCTCCTTATGAAAAGATGCTCACGCAGATGCTATAGGACAGATGAATCGCCCTGTCCCCATGGGGTTTTGAGACTGCAGATCTTTGTGTGGATGGAAAGTACTCCTGAGGGAGTACTGGTGGCTTTGAATCTCTTACCTTGTGGTTCACACCCGAACTAACCCCACTCCCCCACCAGGTCCCCTCACCATCATTTGCACCATGTTTGTGTTTTATTGCTCCAGAATATGTTTCTTTTATATATCAGTGACATGTTTCCCATGATAAAGTGACCAGATTGTAAGCGGGATCCCATTGACCAAGGGAGGGGGGGATTCTTGATTAGACATTTGGTCTATATGGAGCAACAAAAATGTTCATAGAATGCAAAAATAGTATTGTAATATATTTATTTTAATTTTAAAATGCCGCAGGATGTGGATAAATTGCTAAACAGTGGGGCATCTGGTCACCTTAATAGGATTGTGAAGTCCTGGCAAGTAGGGGCTGTCTTTCCCTTGTAGAACTCCCTGGATTGATTGGAATCGTGGAAAACACTTGGGAAAATGCTGCATTCTTGCATACAGGGAAGCATCCCGAATGGGAAAGGTGTAATAATGATCTGTTTTTAATTTAGACCTGGCGAGAACTCTGAGGACTTCAGTGCAGTCCATAACCATTCAAATGCATGTTTTCTTTTCCTTTGACATCGAAGTGATTCCCTTAGAGACAGGAGGCTAAACAGGTGTGTTGAGAACAGTTTTTATGGGAATAGATGTTGTGCATGGGCACATACGCTATTCCTGCTGATGGGTAGGAAGGAAAAGAGTGCACAGGGAGGCACAAAGCCAGCATTTCAGCTCGGGTGCCCATCCCAGTGCTCCTGCCTTCATATCGCATGCTTCCTCCTTAGCCTTTCAGGGATTTGAGATTGTAAATTAGCAGCCCTCGCCATATTTTGCACAACACCTCTTGTCCTGGGGGCATCATTTATGTAAATATCTGGTTCTTCCAATTGAACTGGCAATGAGATCGCCTGGAAGATGGGGTGAAACTCAGAAGGTGGGCCCTCCCTGTGATCTCTGATTCTGTGGGACCTGACATTGGGCAGATCCCCTGGTGAGGCAGTCGCCTCTGGTTGAAAGACGACATTTTGGAAAAGTCTATGAGTTAGACTTTAGCCTGCTAACGTCAAGATTGATGGTTCCAATCAATTAGTCACTCTGCAGGAAACAGATGAGGTTGTGTGCACCCATAAATATTTCCAAATTCCAAAACACCATTTAGGTTTTTATGAGTCAGAATCAATTTGGTGGGAGTAAGTTGAACATTTTGAGAGTTATTGTGAATTCATTTGTTCTTGTCCTCTTAAAACCTATGTGACTCCAAGGAATAATCTGCATTTGATGCAACCTACAAATAACAAGAACAGGACGGTACAAGGAGCCAGCCTTACCCTGACACCATTGTTTTCCCTTTGCTCCAAAGGCTGTTAATGAGTTAAAAAACCAAATGCGTGAATGCTATTGTAGAAGACCTTAAGGTGCACATGTCCTCGTGCTTGGCTCTGTGGCATCACTCAAGAGGAAGAGGTCATTTCCAAGAGACAGGCAGTGGAGCTGTGACTTCAGAAAGGGTAAGATTGAGGCATTTACGATATAATTGAAGATGTGTTCCAGAATTAATTATATTGACCCATGTCTGTTAATTCTCTACATATTTCTAACAATTCAGGAAGCATATAAGTAACTTCTGAAATGCTAAATATTATTGTTAATATAATTCTCTGCTGCAATAGAACATCTGGGACATTTTTTCCAGTTTGTTTTTCATCTGTGCTATTATTAATTACAATGGTGTTTTAAGCCTGAGGAAATAATTAACAATCGTTGTAAGTGGGAAAAGAAATTCTATATGCTGGAATTTCTGCCAATTCATTTGGCAGAAATGGAACTAATTTCAAACACGGGGAACCCGGTGACTAATGCTAAAAGCAACTTAATGATTTCAGCCAGGACTCTTTTGGGCTCTAGTTTGGCCACTTACAAATAGGGTCTTTGGGATTCTTAGCTCAAAACTCACTGTAATAGAGCTGATCAGGATTTTTGCCTTCCCTGTAGGACACGAAAAACTGCCCTCTGTGTCTCTGAGGCTTTTATACTTTACAGAAGTAGAAGGTGTTGTTTTCCTGCTGGGTGGTGACTTGTGGTTATGAATGACTGGCATTGCAGTTGGCAGCTCTACCCTTTGAACTGTGTTTTCTTTTTGTGAAATCCTTGCATGTGTCAGCTGCAACACTAGAAGGAAGCAATGCTTTGGGACTGACCTTTGTATGTACACAAGCATTTTAGACCTTTCGGGAAGCAGTGCTGACACCAAAATGAAGCCACCGGGCCTCTGGTGGTTTTATATATGTGCCTGCTGGACTCTCGAATTTTATAAAACTGTATAAAATATCTATTGGGATTTGTTGTTATTTGTTGTTATTGTGATCTGTGCATGGCAACCCTATGCACGAAGGAATGTTGCCCTGGTGGCCCGTGGAGATATTGCTGGCTTATTTTAGTAAATTTATTGTCAGGCTTATCTTTCTAGTCTGTCTTAGTTTATAAGCTCATCGAAGGGCTGTACAGAGTCATAGCAAGTCATAAGCCTACAGGAACATATGACCGTCAACTCTACGTGGAGTGCCCTGGATGGAAACCAACCTGGACCCCCTACATGGAAGGTGTGCTACCTGTTAGTATACCAGAAGAAAAGGAACGTGGTCATCATCCAGTGCTTCCAACTTGATGTCCATCCCTGCAGCCCGCTTATTCTCATCAGATCTGATGGGCATCCTCTTTTAGCACTCTGTTCGCTGGATAAGGCAGGAGCAGGAGGAGATTGAAAGTCATTCTCAGAAGTCTCCCCCGATCTTCTATAGCAATTGCACTCTCATCTCGTTAGTTGCTTGTCCATCCCCTGAGCTGACTTAATCTTTCTTCATTTAACTGTTGCAGAAGTTGTAGCCAGTGTGTTGTTTTGTTGTGAGGAGCACCTGTGAAGTGAGCTCCCCTTCAGAGCACCCCTGAATACAAAATCGCTTGGGCATCCCCTGTCCTCGCAACCTGCTTTGTGTGCGCCTAGGGCCTGGCGGCCTGTCTATGGAACACAGCTGCTGATTAGTGAATCCGAATGAATGCCTCTGAGGATAAGTGCCTGTTCTGTTTTGCATCTCTTTTGTTTCCCGAAGTATTACCCACAAGTGTAGCCCAGCTCACATTCCTCTTCCTCCAAGAAGGCTTCTTGAGTCATTTGAAGTTGGACCCTTCTGTGTATTGTGAGTGACCCTTCGGCTGTTCCCTATAAGGTCAGCCTGTGGAACCTCCAGTTTGTCCTGAGAAGCAAAGCGAGGTGTCTTGAACTCAAACCCCATGAATACTTCTCACCTTCCCTTTAGGGTCACTATGAGTCAGAATTGACCAATGACTGTGAATATATTTCGGTGAGTTCTTGATAGTCCAATAGTTTTCTTGAGTCTATCCATCATTCCTTCATTTTATTCATAATATTATATCCAATTTAGCACTATTTTATTCAAAGAGAATAGCTTATTCGTATGCAGTTATTGTGCCTTGAGTTCTGAAATGTAAATGGAACAGGTACTGAAAGTTGTTCTTGGATAACAGGTACAATGGTGGAGTCTGTCAATAATACAAGGATGCGTAATAAAATGAAGCACACTATCACGAGAAGGGTTCTTATTCCTCCACAAATGGGTTTATTTAAAGCAACATGTGTTCAAACATTTCTCTATGCTTGGGGGAGAGCTGCAGACAAGGGTTCTCAGCAACACCCATATTTTAGTCTCAACTAGGATGCCTTTTTAAAAAATCTTCTTTCAAAAGACAGTGGCTTGCTAGGGAACCTGCTGGACCAGTTAAAATGATGTGAGAGAAGTTAATTTTGATGATTATGGCACCTGTTTTTTGGATTACAAAATGGTCAGGCTGGCATTTTTCCTTTAAAGGCATTGGGCAATCATGGGGGTTTGTTATGAAGACGGTAAAAAAATTGAAATGTTTATTGCTGAGAAAAAAGACCAGGAAAGTCATGTTACTGATTTTTGTCCCCACACCATAATGTACCTGCAAATTCTTCAAGGGTAGCAGGTGCTATCCTACATGAATTCCATTGTACAACCTTACCTGATCCATCTGAGCACGTTGCTAGGGTTGCTGTTTGCATTCGCTGGAGTCAAAGAACATTGGAAAGAAACACAGTTTCACTTTCTTGTAGATGCCCAAACTGCCATTTTTATGTGATGTAAATTGAATACTGTAGAATTCTTTGGGGGAATGTTTATAGATTATAGAAACACCACCTTCAAGGATGTATAGTCTACATTGAAGTTATATCAAGAATGAGTGGCATTATTTTTCATTTTTACTGAACACATGTTTCTATGAATTTGTAATAATCTTTTTTTTACTTACCCTACCCTTGTGCATATGTGGGAAGTAAAACTTAAAACAAAACAAAACAAAAATATCATCATTAACGTATAATGCTCCCGGCGTTTACCAACAGTCTTGAGCAAAATGATACCCCCTAATCCACAAGAGCATATTTGACAAGAACTGGTGAGACAGTGTCTTCCAGGAGAGAGATCTGAATGCATGTTTCTCACGATCATTCTTGTTTGCACACACTGCGGCCTAATGGCTTCCATATCATGACTTCAACACAGTTTCGGTGAAAAGGAAATGTTTGGTTTATCAACTATGTTGCTGGAAAAATCATATACTCTTTTAATCTTCCAGAATATATTTCTGGATATGATCTATGGCAGATAGTGAAGATGTGTGATGACTAGCTTCTCATTACTTCAGAAGCATGCAGTCATCAGTCACCATTGACCAGGGAGAGCTGCGCCAAACCCTGCTGGGTTGGCCATTCAACCCGCCTGCTCTTCCTTGAGAGAAAATAGAGGCTATTCTCTTGGAAAGCTTTGCAAGCTCAGCAGCATTGCTATGTATCAGAATTAACACAATGGCAGTTTGTGTTTTTTTTTAACTTGGTTTAATACACTAGGAGACTTTGTGACACCCTCTTTACTTGTTTGGTTGTTGACTGCACAGTCAATAGTTTGAAACCACCGGCTCAAAGCAAAAGAAAGAGGGTGCTTTCCATACCCATAAAGAGATACACCTGCAGCCACTCATGGGGGCCACTCTAACCTGTCCTATAGTGTTGCTATGGGTCTACGTAGATTCCATGGCAGGGGATTTAGTGTTGGATTTACTCACCTACAAGAAAACCTTAACTGTAAAGTATTTGCAGTTGCTTCTTCTCCTCTTTACTTCCAGGTGTTTCTTATAAGAGTCCAGTGAGAAATAGTCTATGTGTCCTCTCTCCACATCCCGTGAACCTTCTACTACATGGGGCTGCCATTCCAATCCACATCCACCTGCTTATTATATACCAGCCTGAAAAGGAAAGTTCTCTTCTCCTGAAAATCACCTTTCCGTGGCAGCTATGTGCTATAACTCTACCAGTTTAAAACAGCACAGTGAAGACAAAGCACAGACAAAATTAGATTTGACAACCTAATGGAACACCCTTCTTTGCTATTTGAAAATAACATCATTCAATCATCATCATACAGCAGTCTTTGGTTCTAGCTAGTAAAGGGCTGGTTTGTTTGCCATTTGAAGGGGGAGTCTGCAGCACTGGTAGCCTAGTGGTTACGCCTTAGATTGCTTGACCGAAGGGGGAGTTAAAGACCACCAAACTGCACAGTAAGAGGCAAAAATGGCTTACGATTTAACTCTTTCTTCCTCCTACTGACCCTGAAAACTTGATTACAAAGACGTCTAAGATTCCACTAGACAGGGCTTCATGTGCTTTCTGTAACAGTTCAGAAAGCAAAACCCAACCATTGATTACATATCTACTCAATTTTAATAGTTATTATTTACATACAGTTGCAGCAACAATGCTTTCTCATAGCTTTCTTTGGTCTGTAGGATGCAACACTTGAGAAGTGACCAAATATGTGATATTCAATCTATCATAAATCACGTTTGGTTATAAGAAAAACAAATTGAAATAGATAATCCTTATTTGGCAGGTTTCAATCATTTTAATTCTATATTTCTTACATTCTGTGTGTCTCAGGAATCTCTCTTAATGATGTCTCCATTTTTAATGGAGATGCAATTATGCCCTCCCTGATATGGCAACAGAAAATTAACACATTTAATTCTTGGACCATCTGCTTTTTGGGGTACCAGTATCCATTTGGCACTTCTCAATACTTCTATCATATGTGAAGGAGAAACTCAGAATTACTTATATTTCTTCTCATGAAATAAGGAAATAACCCTGGGGCAGAATTTTAAGTGATTTCTCACTATCAGTGCTAGGATCTGGGAACAAGACAATTTGATGATTAACACCTGGTTCAATTTTTATACTTCTATATTTCTGTACATATGAGGAATTCATTGTTGTGAGGTTGATTCAGACTCATGGCAACTTTGTAGTTGCCATGTCAGTTGTATGTCAGTAGTTGTATGTCAGTATAGGATTGAACTTCATGTACTTGTCACTGGATGAGTTTTAAAATGTGGATAGCAAAAAAAAATGTGGATAGCCAGACCTTCCTTTTGAAGTTCTTCTGAGTCGGCTAAAACCTTCAGCCTTTTCGTCAGTAGCTGAAGTCATTAAGTTTTTGTACTATCTAGGGACATATATGGGGTGCCATTGTGTTTTATGCAAATTAACCTTATTCTGAGGTAATTTGGAATGCATTTACTTTGGGGTGTTAGATACAAATGACATTGTAATACATATCACAGAGGGACTCCATGTACCTTTTATATAAGCACCCCAATAGTGACATCTTTAAAAAGCTGTAACCTAATATTTCAATCAGGATAACACTGACATATTCAAGATATAGGGCGACCCTGAGACCACAAGTATCCTTTTCATTGCCTTTTAATGTACACATTCATCTCCCCCCAGTCCACTCGTAACACCGAAGAACCACTAATCTGTTCTCCATTTCTATAATTAAGCATTCCCAAAGATGCTATACAAAAGGAATAAATATACTATGGGCCGTAATTCTTTGGAAATGTGTCTAAGTTGTTGGGTATGATGTTACATTTTAATTGGAAGTTAACTTTTAGATATTGTGCAGCAAAAAATGAGACAACTGACAATATCTGAGACTCAATCAGGTTGTCTTCCAGAAATTCATTATACACTAGTTTTTATCATGGAAAGTCAGCATATTCAGTATGCTAATAGGTCTAATCCATGCTATCAGTACATTTGGAGTGGCTGTTATTCCAGGAAAATATGCTCTTCAAGGGCAGTGACCATATTGTGCTTACCCATCAGTGATGGTTTTTTGTTGTGGATTGAACTTCCCCATAAAGTCAAGAGACTGTACCAACAATCTGAGGGTTTGAACAGTGGAAAGTTCTCTTTGCTGTCATGGATGATACCCAGGAAAGAATCTGTTAAGTCATTTAGCCTGAGTAGTTTTCTGTCGAGACTATAAAAATAGATTCAAAAGTGCTAGTATGACATATGAATTAAATAGAATAAAAAGGTAAGCTAAACTCTCCTGAAGTTTTTAATGCAATTAAAAGGGTTTTTTTGTTAAAGCAAATGCAATGAAGATCTTTGCAATTTAGCCAATTTGCTAGTAATTTTCTCTGTGTTTATGCCTATTTTCTCACCTTTGTTTAATAGACATGTTATGCTTTGGTTAGTAATGAAGCCATCTGAAGACCTGGGTTACCTTTCTGGAATAATATTTAAACAGAATTATTCCTTTAGAATTAAAATAGCTTTGACATGTTTAATGCAAGTGTTATGCACTGGATCCTTCAAGCATATATGCATGGACACTCATCTAAATTCACCACTGCCATTGAGTATAGTTTTGCTCATAGGAATGCCATGTAGGTTTTGCAAGGCTGTGCATCCCACCCCCAACAGTGTTTGACACATAATTTATATATCATACAATTAAATAGTTCATTCATCCAATAATATCAAAAAGTGGTACAATCATAACCACATAAATTTTACAACATCCACCTCCATGGTTAAATCAACTTTATGATGAGTTGTGCAATCACAATCAGTTCTAGTGTTTCCTCCCTCCTCCCAGCTTCAATATTTCCCCTTTCCATCACCCTCCCTTCACAACTGCATCCCCTATAAGTCCTTGCATCAGTTATTACCACTATGCATGCACTCCTCTTGTGTTTCACAAACTTGGAAACCCCAAAGAAACAATAAAAAACAAAATCAAAATATTGTGGTAAGGATAAAATAAAAATAATATAAGGACAAAAATACAAATAATGAGTATGAAAAAAAAGGTTGTAAATCTTTACAGGAGTGTACAGTCTCATCTTACGCTCATGGCTTAACTGGTGGTTTTCAAGTGCCTACCTCTAAGTTAATAATTCAACCCTTATCTGACCAGCGTCATCAGGGTAAGCAAAAATCTTCCAAAGTGGACCAACAGGCAGCACCATAATAAACTGAGAAAAGACTGAAGTCAAGAATCTCATTTTATTTGTATCCCCTCAATGCACATGGGAGCATCAGTCAAGAAATCAAATGATGTATTGCAGTTGGCACATCTGCTGCACACAAATACTTCTGAAAAGTGTTGTAAAGCAGGGGTGTCACTTTGAAGACTAAAGTGCACCTGACCTAAGGCATGGTATTTTCAGTTACTTCAGATATATGTGAAGCTTGTACACTGAATGAGAAAGACAGAATAAGAATTCATGCAAAAAAAGAATTCATGCATTTAAATTATTGTGCTAGTAAAGACTATTGAAAATACCATGGACTACTAAATTGACAAAGCCATCAGTCTTATAAGAAATATAGCCAGCATGCTCATAAGAGGCAAGGTTGGGCAGCCTTGGTATAGCACACTTTGGACCACCAAGTGAATTCCGACTCACAGCCACTGTACAGGACAGTAGAGTTTTCAAGGCTATATAGGTTTTTGCTGTAACACACTCTTCACTTTCTCCTGTGTAACATCCAGTGTGTTTGAAATACTAACCTTTTAAATCTATGATCTTCACAATAAAACTTCTTACAAGGGTTTCGCAGAATGTCCCTTATTGGTCTTATAGTCCAGTCCATATGTGTCTGTCTACACCATTTCAGTGGGATTTCCCTGGTCAAGATACTCAATGATCTCAAAGTTTTAGCTTGGCAATTTTAGCCTGTATAGAGGTCTCAGCCTGCCAGAGGTCTGTGAGTGTGCTTCACAATATGTGTGGAAAGCAGAATAAGGTATAACAGATTTTTTTTCAATAAACGTATTGAAATTCCCTAGTATTTTCTTGAGAGGTCAAGTATCCTCTTTGAAAAACAAAAACAAAACTCTTCCACTCGAGAGATAACTGTGATTTTCACACCTTGTACAAGGCCCTACCTTCCCAAGAACTGTGTTCTACAGTATCGGACCCCCCAAATTTTGAGTGAATAATAATAATAGCAAAACTATGTCACACATGCCTAAGTAGGATGTTACAGGTCCTGTTTTGTAGCCTGTGTATACACTAGAGCACAACAAGTGCAAGAGGGTCACGAATTTTGGCAAGATGCGCGCGTTCTACCTTTAAGTTGACTTTAGACCGTAGCAGATTGGAGATACGGGGGTGCAGAGGAGATTGTGAAGCAGGATTCAGATCCAGGCAGTTTCCTTTTTGAATCCAGATAGAAAATGTTCCTAAGTGCCATCCACAAGGTTGTCTTGTGTTGGTGGCACTACCCAACTTGATCTATGAGTGGTTGACCCTGGCTTATGCCCTTATTATACAAATGTCATCTAAAGCAAAGCAAAACATGGTCTGCTCATTCGATGAGGATTGCAACCCCACGTGTCACCACTATGCCACTAGGGCTCCTTTAGCCTGCAGTTAATTGCTATTATATGTCCAGTGTTTACTTTCTCCATAGCACTTCCCACAACCCTTGAAAGGTAAGTTTCATGAGGTCAAGGACCATGCTGTCTTTCATTCTATCTGTATAACACTGACATGCCTTGAAATAAAGTGACCAGATTTTGACATTGGTAAAGTGAGACACCATTGATGGGGGTTGGGGGTGGGAGGATAGAGGGGATATATTCCCTTCCTGCTCTCCTGCTGATCCCTAACTTGTCATTTATTCTTTCCAAAAATCATTCTTTCCAAAAGTTAGCACTTTTTTTAAAACACTATGGGATGCAGGGAAAATTGTTTAAGATCAGGACTGTCCTGACAAAAGCGGGACGCTAGTCACTTTATTAAATACACATAAAACATCTAATTACCAATTATCATCAGTCCTCTGTTAAGTATTTACCATATTCAGAGACTAGTCCTTGGAAAACACTGTTCTAGGTGATGGCTGGAAGGGCTTCCATAAATAAATGTCCCTGCCCTCACGAGACTGACTTCAGGGTCTTCGCAAAGTATGTGGAAATATTCCATTATCTTTTGAAATGTTATTCTATAAATGAGACGATTTTTATAGATTCTATTTTATAATGTTCCTTGATGAGGAAATGCTAGTGGCATATTGGTTAACTCTTTGGGCTTCTTTCCAAAGGTCAGCAGGTTGAAAGCACTGAGAGTTCCACAGGAGAAAGGCAAGTCATTCTACCACTCTGAAGAGTTACCATTTCAGACCCCCACTGTGCATTTCTCCCCTGTTCTGTAGGGTCACTGCAATTTGGAATTGACCCCATGGTAGTGCATAAATCCTTATTGAAAATGAATGACTATAAGAATCCATAATCAATCTAGACATACTATGGTTTCTCTTAGTTCATCATACCTACCACTCACTGGTTTCTGCCTGTCTTCCTGGCCAGTATGCCTCCAAGTCTTTCCCATTGGTTTTTCCTCCTTGTACCACACACTCCATTCCCTGTTTACACGCCCCCTCTGAATGACAAATTCATGTTTTTTATTCTTCTTTTGTAAAAACAGTTCAAAAGTAACTTTCTAATTTTTAATCATTTTCTGCTTCCAGTACTCAGATTTTGGGATTCTGGGGTTACCTACACAGAGAAATGTGTCTGCATGCATGCCATGAACATAGAGGGCTGGCTTTTATGGCCCCTTTCTCAAGTGGGACTGCTTATAGCTCTTCAGCGTGGGGTAAGGCCCATTTTATCTGATCCGTATTTACATTCACTTGATTTGTCAGTGGCATTATTCTCTTTGCTGCTGATGGGAGTGACCACATAGGCCCTTCTTATATTAACATTTTTATTGACACATAATTCATATATTATGCATTTCACCAGTTCAAAAATATTCTTAAGAAGTGAACCAACCACCACCACAAGCATGTTCAGGACATTTCCCCTTCCTTGTACTCAGTGTTGTCAGCTCCACATTTCTGACCCACTTCCATTGCCATTCCCCTATGAAACAGTTAGTCCAGTTGCTGTTTCAATAGATTTGCCTATCCTGGGTTTCATTTCCAACAACAACAACGATACTAACAAAACCTACCAAATCAAAACAAAAAACCAATAGGTCAACCACAATGACAGAATAAAATAGAGAAGATACTACCTCAAAAAGAGAGCAGAAGATATTAAAAACTGAGGCAAGCATACATTATATCAAAAGGGAGATCAAGTGGCAAAATGTCACATTTACACCAAACGACAACTGCACAAATCCGTTTTAAAATGCACTGTGCCTGATAATAAAGCCATTTATATCCGAGGCCCATTGTCCAAGGGGAATTACTGACGACTTAATCCACATGGGGGACTCTGTAAATGTTTGTGTGTATATATATGTGTGTGTGTCTCCAACAAATCATGTAAATGTGAAAACAGAATGACTTTCTCTGAACACACATTTGGTGGATATTGATGCAGTTACTAGTAACACTTTCTCCTTGGTCTCTGTGTTTGTCACTCTCTTTATATTTTCACAATGTTCAAGTAGCCAAGGACTCTCTAAGTGATAAACAGAAATAGCCATCTCTCCTTTTCATGAAAAGAGAAGAGGTTGTTTATCTGTTCTATGCAGGGACCCCTGTCTTCTTTGGAAGTTGTGTTTCAAGAATATCTATTTGGAAATTTGAAACACATCTTTTCATGTTTTATTTCCTGGTTTCCCTCCTGCAGTGAAAAGTGGGATCAAAGGGACATTCTGCCCCAGGGATTGCAGCTGTGGATTAGAGTTCTGTGGAGCTGCTCCTTTTAGCTCTTTCCTTCCTCCACATTATTACTGCACATGAATCAACCCACTATATAATCTTTGGAGCTTGACAAATTAGTATAATAGCCTGTGATGCGACAAGACCCTGATTTGCAATTGAGAGTTGATTGACCATGACCTGAATTGTTCCACTGTGCCTATTGACCCACCCAGAATTGCTTTCTTCAGCATCCTCCTGATTGAGATTTGAGAGGTACTAGTCAGGTTCTGAATGGCTTTTACTGATGTTCATGTTGATGATGATGATGATGATGATAGTAATGTTGATGTCAGCGACAATGCCGATAACATATATTGCTCACGGAAATGTAAGTTCCATGAAAGGAAGACTTTCTGACTGCTTGCCATATGTTTACATCCAAAAGTCTTAGAATAGTTTCCAGCACATAATAAATAATGAGCAAATATTGAATCTGCAGAAAACCTTTTAATCTGGATGATGTCTTCATAATTTATGTCCTCATTTTATAAATAAGGAAACTATAGCTTAGAGATTTTATTTTGCTGTTCCAACTCCTTACAGTTAATAAGTCAAGTGATGGGAATGGAATTTGAATGCAGTAGAGCTTCAGAACTCATTCACTGACCATTCTATTTCACTATAGTTATTTGGAGATGGATAAAATTTGCACTGATCAGAATGTGAATGAAATGAATCATTTATAAAGAATGCATTCTGGTTTTAGTCTAAAATAGGGGTCGTCAAACTGGGTCCTGTGGGCCACCTGCAGCCCACCGAGGACATTTATTGGCCCACCAGGTATTTTTGCCCCTGCTGCCTGTCCTGCATAGCAGCAGACTCATCCCGGGCTGGCAGAGAATTTGTTCACTGTTTTTTTTTTGTTTTTGTTTTTAACCTTAGTCCAGCCCTCCAAAGGTCTGCGGAACAGTGAACTGACCCCCTGTTTAAAAAGTTTGAGGACCCCTGGTCTAAAATGCTGACAAGTGAAGATGTATTTTTCAAACTATAGTGTGCACGTTTACTAGGAAGAGTGTGTAACCTTGGGGACAGGTGCACGGGAAGCTCCATAATCTCTTTGCAGGTTAAATTGGCTGCCTCATAAGAGGATAAAACATCTTCAGAAAATTACAATTACTTCAAGATGTTCTATGCACACATTTTCCTGTGAGAACTATTTAGATTGTGTTTCTAGTTACCAGTTAAAATGAACACATTGCATTAATAATTAGTTCAGAATATAAAGATGCTGTGATAGCTTTTCAGTTAAATGCCTGTATGTTTTATGCTTTTGGATATAATTAATTTTCAATGTGTATATTTCCACAAGACCTTAGACAAACATTCAGCATAGGAATTTATTCACTAACTTATGCATAAGTACCAGTACAATTCTGAGGACTTAACAATGTAGTGATCAAAAGCATGGACTTTGGACACTACAATTTAAATGTTATTTCAAAGTTTTACTACTTGCAAATCACTTCATCTCCATAGTACTCAGACATTTCAAGTAGGACATGGGAGAATAACATCTATATTTTAGAGGAATAATCGATTTTTATATGTATCAAAAACTCAATAAATAATCCCTATCATTTTCTTCCTCCACTCATCTCTTGTGTTGTCAGTGTTGCTGTAATCCTGGAATTTCCAATACCAGCAGGAGCCCCCAGAGTCAACAAGTTTCAACAGTGCATCCAGACATAGGAAAGGGGAATTGGTTGCCCATTTTGAGAAATGAGCAGCAGAGCCACACCTAGACTAGTAGATAATTCCATGACATACAGTGAAAAGGTGGAAATCATCAAGGATTTAATTTTACTTGGATTCATCATTAATGTTCATGGAAGTAGCTGTCAAAAAACCAGTAGACACTTTGCATTGGCCAATCGGCTGCTTAAGACCTTTGAACAGAGTTAAAGAGTAAAGATGTCACTTTTGGAGGATTTTCCTTACCCACATAATGATCTTTCCAGATATCTCATAAACACGTAAAAGTTGGACAAATATGAAGAATCCAGAGGAGAATGGATTCATATAAATTATGGTGTTGGCAACAAATTCAGAAAATACCACTGATTTGCGGAAGAATAAGTAAGTCTGTCTTGGAAAAAGTACAGGCAGAATGATCCTTAGAAGCAAGATGAATGGACTTCATCTCATGTAATCTGGACATGTTGTCATGAGACACTCTCCCTGGAAAATGACATCGTGTTTGAAAAAGTAAAGAGAGGGTCAGTGACAAAGATGGAGGCCTTCGATGAGATATGTTGACACAGTAGTTGCAACAATTCATTCAAAGGTAACAGCTGCAACAATCGATAAGATGGGGCAGGGCCAGTCACTATTTCATTCTGTTGTTCCTATGCCCACTATGAGTAGGAGATTACACAATGACAACTAATAATGGCAATATTTTTTTCTTTTTTTTGGCATCACTGCCCTCTGGTGGGAGTGGGAGGCCCAACCTTGCTCCTGGAGAGCTGCTGCTGGATTTGAACCACCAAGCCAGCAGCCCCCAGTCCCACACTCACCCACTACACCACCAGGGTTCAGCTGGCAATATTTTTCTATCCACATTCCCAAAGAAGATGAACATCCTGACATGGTATGTTTCACATATTTGTGTTCACATTTGTTCTCTTCAGATTTCATTATAAAAGGACAGCAAAGAAATGAGCCAGTCAGGGAGCAGTCAGGGAGCAGTGTAGCTCCGTTGAAATGCACAATGTACCCCCACTATCTACCCACCGACTATTCTACCTACAAATTGGATAAGACCAGAGCATGCACACTACTACAGATAAGAGCGTGAAACACAGGGAATCCAGGATAGACAAGCCCCTCAGGACCAACAATGGGATTAGAGATACCAATACAATTTATGATGGTGAGAGGAGAAAGGGGAATTCGTTCCAAAGGATCAATTGTCCCCCCTCCCAAGGGACAAAAAATGGCAAAGTGGGTGATGGGTAATGATGGACAATGTGAGATTATGGAAATAATCTATAATCTATCAAGGGTTTGTGAAGGGAGAGAGGGTGGGGAGGGAGTGGAAAGAAATAAGTAGCTAATATCAGGGACTCAAATGGGAAAAGAATGCTTTCAAAATGAAGATGGCAGAATATGTGCAAATGTGCTTGACATACTGGTTGAATGTATGGCTTGTGATAAGAAATGTAAGATCCACAATAAAGGTATTTTTTAAAAGAAAAGTAAACCAGCAGCTATATAACCCACAGTAGATTAGTTGTGAATTCAAAAGAAAATCAATCTTAACTCAAAAACCACAATAGCTTTGTGATCCTGGTTTCTTACAAGCTGTACCTAATGGTCCTAACATTTATATTTTCCATTAAAAGGTACAAGTGGCATGTTTGGATATAGGCTTTCACTTTTAGATTATTTAAATATTTATTTATTCCACATCTCCAATGGGGAAGCCAAAGGTTTTGGAGAACTTGACCCTACATTTGGTCATAAGCCTGATTGTGCTTCACCTCGGGTTGCTCAGCAATATTATCGCCCTGTAGGATATACCTTTCTTGCGAGTTGTATAAACAAATTCTATTAGAGGTGTTTACCTGTTCCTTCAAAGGTCCTTAGTTGAGTCAGTGTAAAACCTATTAAGTATGTGTATTCATTAAGCCACCCCTTGTCTATCAGTTTGTCACAATGTAGTGGTTTTTGTGTTGTCATGTTGGAATCTATGTCACAGATATTTCAAATGCCAACAGAGTCCTCAAAGTATCTAGGTTTCCATGAAGCTTCCAGACTAAAAACAGAATACAAAGAAAGAATCGCCTGCCCACTTTAGAGAAAGAAGCTGCCGAAAACCTTATGCATAGTTACATAACATTGTTCAATTCTGAAGGCCTAATGAATTAAAGTAGAATATTGTACGGAATAATGTGAGAGGACATGTTCCTCAGGCCAGCAGGTACTCAAAATATGACTGAGGAAGAACTAGATTCTCAAAGTATAGTTCAAAATGGTGATAAAAATGGTGTAAGCATTTGAGGTCTTCATTGACTTATGGAACAAGATTCAAAATGAAAAGGCATAGCATAAAAATGTACTATTAACTGGAACTTAGAATGTACAAAGTATGCCTCAAGGAAAATGGGAAATTGCTTAAAAAGAAACCACTTCTCAATGTGAAGAATTGAAATTGCATGCATAAAAACATCTTATCTACACCAATGTACATGCTCTGGCCTAGCCAGATTTGTAAAGATGGGACTGGCATTATGATAGTGTGTGTGGGAGGGAGGGTTGAACATTAAATTACTAGAGGCATATTATGTTTCTTCTCTGCTACACTGCACCCTGGCTGGCTCATCCTTTCCATGTAACTCTTCTGTGAGGGGATGTCCAATTGTCAACAGATGGACCTTGGGTTTGCATACGAACCCCCCTTGTTCACATCAAAATGGCTGTTTGTTTCGGGTCTTCTGACGCCTGATACCTGATATACTACCAGTATATATAAAGAATGCCCAAATCCTCACAACTTGACTAATAATTAACATAATAAAAATGGAGAAAAGGTTGAAGTTGTTAAGAATTTTTTCTCGCTTGGATCCACAATCAACCCTCATGCAATCAGGAGTTGTCAAGAAGCCAAAAGACACCCTGCACTGGATAAATCTGCTGCACAAGACCTCTTTAGAGAAATGAATAGCAAGGGTGTTATTTTGAGGCATTTGGGGCACCTGACTTTATCCATGGCATTCTCGTTTGCTCCATATGCATGTGGAAGTTGGACATTGGATAATGAAGACCAAAGAAGAATTGATGCATTTGAATTATGGTTTTGGAGAAGAATATTGAGGGTACCATCGATGGCTAAAAGTAAAAACATAATCTGTCTTAGAAGAAATAGGGCCAAAGCTCTTCTCAAAGACAAAGTTGGCAAGACTTCTTCTCACATCCTGTGAAGATGTTGTCTGGAGAGACCATTTTCTGAGGAAGAACATCATGCTTGTTAAAGTGAAAGGCCAGCATAAAAAGAGAAATACGCTAAAAAGATGTATTTTTAAAAAGAAACATACTATATATTTACACAGCCCATGCAATGAGATAGACTGACACAGTTGTTGCAATTATGGGAACAATTGTGAGGACCAGGTAGTGTTTTGCTCTCTTGTATGTGGGGTCCCCATGAGTCTGGACAGACTTCATGGCACTTAGCAACAACAACACTAACTAACAACAATACCATTGGGTGTGCATTCTCTACCTGGAGTGTTGATATCCATTTCCTCAGACTTGAGCTAATGATATTCCATAGGACCTGCCAATCCTGGGAGCCGTAATTGGGCTGACATTTGACCTTCTGAACTGTCATTCAGGCTGTTGTCTTCTGTCTGATCTTGATTCCATCAGTCAATGATGCCAGGTGAGTCAGGAGAAACCTCCAGCCTTACATATGTTACAGTGGCCTAGAATGTACCTGGAATTTGATTTGCTATCAGGTGCAAATGTGTCACTCATTTTCTTGATATAGTTTAAAAATGGAACTTTAGATCAATAGATATAAGCTTCACTGATTATCTTCTTTAGAGAACTTGGTCTAAGAATAGAATGGAATTTTTCCATGAACTTTGTGATGTTCTCTTGTGTATTCTTCAATTGCCTTACCTAATCCCCTCTCTACTTTTCTCTACCTACCCTGGATTCCAAGAAATCCATCCTGTAGGAATAGTGTACTTTCTTAATATCTAACCTCTATTTGGTTTTTCCAATGAGAAATATTCACAGGGGAGTCCTGATGGTGTGGTAACTATGATTTAAGTCGCTACCCACAAGGTTATTGATTTGATCCTACTAACTACTCTGGAAGGACAAAGAGAGACTTTCTGTTTCCATAAAGGCTTATAGCCTCAGAAGCTCACAAAGACAGTCCTATTCTGTTGTATAAATTGCTATGAGTCAAAATCAAATTGATCATAATGAAGATAAGGTCCAGTCAATTATCAGAAAGGAGGTCGGAAAAGTCAGTGCATTTCTCTCTTTTTCTCCTTCCCTGACGGGTTCTTGTGTTCTTGTTTCATCCTTTGTACCTGTCGTAACTTTGCTCAACTGTGTTCTCCACTCTGTTTTCTCATTCTCCAGGCAGAACTGGGGTCATGATGGTAGAGGGTGAGGAAGCCTCAAAGATTCAGAAGAATATTATGTGTTTCATTGGTGCTATACAGCACCCTCATTGACTCATTCCTTCCTTGTGACCCTTCTGTGACCCGGGGATGTCCTGTTGTCTACAGATGGATTTGGGGTGTCTGCTCCATCCCCCCTCATTCTTGACAATATGGATTTTGTTTGTTTATTTTGAGTCTTCTTATACCCATTACCTGATTCTGTCAATACCACATCATCTCACAGGCTGATGTGCCTCTTCTGTGTGAGCTTGTTACTTCTCAGCTAGATGGCCACTTGTTTAACTTCGAGTCTTTCATATCCCAGGATCTATACGTTTTGATAGCCAGGTACCAATCATGTATCTTCACCACATTTGCTTATGCAACCACGTTTGCTTATGCACCCATTTTGTCTTCAGCAATCGCACCTGGAGGGTCAGCATCACAGAATGTCAGGTTGTCAAAACAAAGTATTCTTGAATTGAGATAGGGCTTGAGCAGAGGCCAGTCTGCCCACTTCTTCAGTGTATTGCCATATAAATACATGTAAATAAAACAATACCTCTATTTTTATGTAATACTTCATTTACATATGCACACACCTATGTTTATACCTCTATCCATAGTTTGCTTCTTAGATATTTCTGCTGTTTGCTTTTACCTTCCTCCTGCCCCACCATTACGTACGTTGTTCTTTTGCCTTTTAGTGATTTCTCTCAGCTAGATTGCTGTTCCTCCAATACCACAGAGATCATGAAGTCCTCCTTGTTGTTGCTTTTAATTCCCTAGTTGTTCCCCTGTCTATGTTGTTGTTTGCTCACTTTTCCTTTCCTGACTCCTCCCCCCAGGACTCTCTGGAAACTTCTGTCTTGTTGTTTTCTCCTCCATGGGAATTGTTTCCTACATCTATCTTATATTACTAGGCAAAACAACAATAAAAGAGACAACAAGAAAAGAAATTAAAAATTGAATAAAAAAACTAGCCAAACAAAAAACTCAAAGCAGATGCATATATAACTCCATGTCTGTCTGCTGACCTTAGTCTATCTATCTACTGATACTGGGGGATTCCCAGGAACTGCTCTTTGTAGACGGAGTCTATTTAGTGGGCTCCTCAGTGCTTTGTGGGTTTGCTCATGTTCCCTTCTTGATTCATTCTACTGTGGACAGAGGTGGTGTGGGATCTCAGGGTGTACTGAGGCTGGTAAGTATGGTAAGTAAGTATGGTAAGTATGAGGCTGGTAAGTATGCCACTGGGCCAATTTGGCGTGGGCCTTCAACATGAGCAAGGGTCTGGTATGACTCTATGACCACAGTTTTCAGTCTTTTAAAGACACTGTAAGGATCCCAAAACTGGTAGAGCCAGTTTTTGGCTTGGGCTGAAGTTTTTAGCCTCTGGCTTTTCCCTGTCTTGTTATGTTAAAATCCTTGACATTATTCTGGTGATCAGATTTCTACCTGTATTTTTATGCTAATAGCATACTAATAGACTAAGACAAAGTTTCTTGTGGCTTACATTCAAATTGCCCCAAGGAACAGTGGGGAAACTTTTATTTGAATGGAAACTTTTATTTTTTTTTCTCTTTTTATAATGGGCTATGCCATGGCTTGGTATTGGGGCTGAGCTGTGTTGTGTCCCAAGGCAGGGGGGCTAAGATTAATGGAGTAGTTTCAGGGCTGAATGGATTTTAGTTCTCCCTGAGTTACACTCCTGTGTCACTCCTGGCTCTCCCACACAGCCATGTCATGGCCATGTCAAATATCCCAGGAGTTTCTCAATTGCTAAAAATTAGTGACTAATTATCTATATTTTCCTATGCTGGCAGGCACAGAGCTGGGAAGAGGGGTTAAGAGGATTTCAGATGTAGTCACTTCATTTCCTGGCTAGGGAGTTAGACTGGAAGAGCAGGGTGGATAGCAGAGAGGGGATCTCTGGTATGAGGTCTTTGGCCTAGTTTTTGGAGCCTGAGATTATGACCACCTTTAGATAGCAACCTGGATAAATTATTGCACACTGCAAGTCTCCTATTTTAAGCATAGAAGATGTGCCTGTCCCTGTCCCCCTGGATCGGGTAAGGGATCAGTGGAGCATATGGTGAAGTTAGAGCATTTCAGTGAGTTCTCGAATCACTCCATGGGCAAAAATTGCAGGGAGAGGTCTGAACCACACTCTAGTACAGTGAATCCATTTTTAGTATCCAGCTTCCCCAAATTGACCTCTACATCTCTGAATTTTCTGATCTAATAACTGGAGCACCAGGCGGGTGAATCTATCTAGATACAAGCTTTACTCCTGCTCTCTCTACATGCCTGTTTTAAAAGGACAAAGTCAACTTTGAAGTGTGCTACTGTCTGTGATAGGACTCTATTTATCCACATGCAAGAAAGTCCAATCAATACAAGTATCATTGAAATTTATGCACCAACCACAAAAGGTAGCGATGTAAAAATTGAAGAAATCTACAAAAGGTTTCAGTCAGAAACTGATCAAACATGCAGTATAGGTTCATTGATAATGGTATGCAATAGAAATACAGAAGTTGGAAACCAAGAGGAAGAACAGGAATATTTGTAACATATGAACTTGGTGATATAAGCAAAGCTGGAAATTACATGTCAGAATTTTGAAAGAATAATGACTTGGTCATAGCCAATACCTTTTTATTGCAGCACAAAAGGTGACTGTACACTTGGACTTTTCCAGATGGAATACAGATAAATCAAATTGACTTTGTCTATGGGAAGAGTAGATGGAGTAGCTGATAATCAGTAGTTAAAACCAGGGTCAGTGTTGACTGTAGAGCAGATCATCAATTGTTCATATATAAGTTCAGGTCAATGCTCAAGAAACCTAAAACAAATCCACAAGCCCCAAAATATGACCTTGGATCTTGTGTACCTTAATTTGGATAATATCTCAGAATCAGATATGATGCCTTGGATATGATCACCGAAGACCTGATGAGCTGTTGGAGCATTAGGTTTCTAGAGTTGGTAATATCTCAGTTTTTGGCTTCCCATGATGGAAAACTTGAGGAAGCCCATTTTGTAATCCAAGTAGGTTTTTATGAAAGGCAGGATAACTTTCAGATTCACAACTGGACCTGGACAACCACGTGGAAAAGAGCACAGATGCCTGTGGGTTTTGGAGTGATTCCTGGAGGCCATAAGTCCAAGAACCCTAGAGACTGAGAACATGTGGTCCAAGAGGCCGTGGACCTTGAGTAGGCATAGAGCGGGCACATATATGCCTGTGTGGAAGAAGGAAACCCTCCCACTCCACCTCCTTCTGACCATGAGAGGGTAAGGGAGAGTCTCATAGCATGTTCCCTGCCTTTATTCTTTCCTACTCTCTAGCTGTGGGAAGTTGTGTTTGATGGTACTGGTGGACCCCATTGGCTGAGTTATGCCACCTGGGTGATGTCATTAACCTGGGTCTAGTTTGGCCCGCCCAGGTGTACCTCCTACCTGATTCGAGTGATTGAATATGAACAAGTTCAGTTTAAGTTCTT